>QRDG01001387.1:0-469308 GCA_012064385.1 Puccinellia tenuiflora
CACCACAACTTAAATCAAACCATTAAATATTACTCAGCATAATTCCACTACATGCAACGAGACTTCCCATGTCCTCGAGAACTAAATGAACTACTGATAACCCCCAAGAGCAGGGGATCACTGTAGCACCTCTCAATGTGGAAGTAGGGTATCGATCCGCAGGAGCAAGAAGGAAAAGTTATCTATTTCCTACAACTAAAGTGTCACAAGTTTTAGTTGATTATGCACTAAACAAGTTTAAGGAACAAGTTGGTTGATTTAATGGATGGAAGTTTAATGTAACAAAACAAGAATGTAAAAGTGTCCCAATCCTCTTCAATGCAAGAGGACAAGACAAAGGTTTTCTCTTATAGGAACAATGGACATGGGTTCATGGGTTCACTCAATCCTCTCTCCCATCTATGGTGATTATCATGTTATAGATAAAAAGTACACACAATTGTCATGCTTTAATGGTAAACTTCTATGACGGCTACATGTCCTAAAACACATAGTTGAAAGAAATAATCATTTATGTTGCTAGGTCACCCTCGTAAGGCTAGCGTGGTTTGCTGTCACTCCCACATCATACTTCTTCCTTTTTACCCCCAGATAAAGGATGTTCGGCTGTATTGTGTGAAAGAACACTATGCCCGAGATGTCGCCTAGAGGGGGGGGGGGGTGAATAGGCGATTAAAACTTTTTCTAATTAGAGGCTTGATAATTGCGGAATAAAACTATGTGTTTAAATTAACAAGCCAACAACCTAATTACTAGGCTCACCTATGTGCACCAACAACTTATGCTAAGCAATTCAAGCAACAAGTGATAGCTATAGAAAAGAACTTCAAGCACGAAGTCTATCACAATGTAAATTGCATAAGTAAAGCTCGGGTATAGAAATAACCGAGGCACGCGGAGACGAGGATGTATTCCCGAGTTCCTCCTGTTAAGGGAGTACGTCTCGTTGGAGGGGTGTGAGCTGGCCACAAGAGGCCTACTCAAGATGCCACAAAGGCCTCACCCTATTCTCCGATGAACCTCACCCAAGGGATTGGTTCACCTTCCACTATCGGAATCCTTCGGGGCGGATTCCGGAGCCCTTTACAACTTCTCTTTGGGGCACACACCCACAACTCAATTGGGGGCTCCCAAACTCGTGCCGAAGCTTCACAACTCGAAGTCTTCGCGGCACCTTCAACCGTCTAGGGTACACAATGCACCCAAGAGGCAACAAGCTCTTGGGAACACAATGCACCCAAGAGTAACAAGCTCTTCAACCTTCAACTTCACGTATCACCGTGGAGAGAGAAACCCAATGCAACAAATGCAAAAGGCAAGAGCACACAAAGTGCTCAAATCCTTCACTCCCAAATTCCAACCAAAGCAACTAATGCTATGGAGGGAATAAAGAGAGGAACAAAGGGATGAACACAAAGCACCCCCAAATCTAGATCCACAAGGTTTCCCTCACTTAGAGGAGAATTTGATTGGTGGAATGGTAGATCTAGATCTCCTCTCTTGAAAACCCTAAATTTGGGCAAGAATCATTGGAGGGGAAGAGAGGAATCAAGCTCACAAGGATTAGAGCAAAGGGGAAGAGCAAGAACAAGTGAGCAAGGTCAGCAACCAGGTTTTGGTGGGGAAGGAGGCTTTTATAGCCTCCCCCAAAAACTAGCCGTTGGAGCCTGTCCAGGCCGGAGACTCCGGAGTAAGTGACCGGAGACTCCGGCCTGCTGGGTCATCGGGGAGGCCGGAGATTCCGGTCCTTGGGGCCGGAGACTCCGGCCCTTGAGGCCGGAGACTCCGGGCACCCTCCGGGGTAGCTCCGGACCCCTATCCAGAGGCGCACCACACAGATGCAGAAGGCTGAGGAAATGAGAGGGCCGGAGATTCCGGGTCCTCGGGCCGGAGACTCCGGTGGGCCGGAGACTCCGGTCCTTCTCCGGGGGGACTCCGGACCCCTATACAGTGGCGCACCACAGCAAACACAAAGCAGCAGCGAAAAACACAGGCCGAGACTCCGGGTCCTTGGGGGCGGAGACTCCGGTGTGACCGGAGACTCCGGACCCTCCGGGGTAGATCCAAACAGAGAAAACCAGAACTGCCATAACTTTTGCAAATGAAGTCCGAATCGAGTGAATCCAATTTTGTTGGAAAGAGGACGACAAAGCTTACCCTATAAAAACTGAAAATATGAAAACAAGCAAAGGAGATTGTGCGGAGGGATGGAATGGTGAGACCTTTCAAGCGGATGAACCGGCAAAATCTCCAATACCGAAAACGCACAAGCTTTTCATCAAGACTCCGTTTTCTATGATCTTGGGCTTGTTTCGAAGGTAATCACAAGCCCTTACAAGATCATGCATATACACATCATAGTCTATCATGTGAGGAGGAAAATATAAGGAGAGAGTTTGACCTCAAAACCAAAACCGGTAAAACCTCCAATACCAAAAACGCAAGAAGATATTCATTAAATCCGTTTTTGGTGAACTAGAGCTTGGTATGGAGATGAACACAAGCTCTAAATTCTCACATGGATAAAAGCCAATAAGAACCAAAAAAGATGATTGCATGGATGCCAAGGTTTGAGCTCTCCACGAACGATACGATCACGATACTCGGTCGAGAGCCCCTCTTGATAGTACGGCTATCTATCTATAATCCGGTCTCTCACTAAACAACATGAGACCGGTAAAATAAAAGCCCTACCAAGATCATACCTTTGCCTTGCGCATAAATCCACTTGAGGTCGATGGAGACGATCTTCATCTCCTCAAGGCGAACCATCTTCTTGATTGCGCTTCGCTTGGTGAAGAATCACATGATGCTCCCCCATACACCAAGATGGGGAGAGCACTCTTCGGCATATCTTCACTTGAACTTGAGAGTTGATCAAACCCGCACAAAGCCTTGATCAACCCAACACTTTTCTTCCCTTGAGCTTGACTCCAACAAATGGAGATCAAGCAAAGCACCTTGACTCCAACACATGGAGACAAGCAAGCTTGGCCTTGATCAACAAATGATCTTGACACAAGCTAAAGGACAACCTACACATAGAGCTCAATGCAAATATTAGTCCATAGAGATTGTCGTTAATTACCAAACCATGCATGGGATCAACCATGCACTTTCATTGTGTCACTCAATACATATGTCGTTGTCACCTCGGCCATTCCGTACCTACATACATCATACTTATTAATGGACAATATTCTAAAAACACTAGTGCAATGATTCATATTTCGTGTGCATGACCACATCTCTCTCATCTACCCACACTTGGTGGTGTCAATCACCTCATGACAAGGATAAACAAGGCATTATGCATAAATCAAACCATCACATGCATCATAGAATATCTCCAAAGTATGACAGTCATAAAAGATCCAACACAACGTAAATGCATAACAAATATCATCTCATACCACAATATCCACCATAGGAATTACATAGATAGATCCATACTCATGCAAGGCATATCATAGGGACTTCAACAATGATCATACATAGAGAGATTAGATCAAAGTTAACCACCACAAACCCAAAGTCCAGGGGGTGGACTACTCCCCCTTCATCATGGAGACGGTGGAGAAGTCGTCGAAGAAGATGGAGACCACGCCGGCAGCACCCCGCCGGAGTTTTCCCCTCCAATCTGCAGCTCCAGGTCTCTGTTTCGTTGGTTTCTGTGTTTGGCGCCGCTCCCCCTCCGAAAAGGCGTCGGGAGACTATTTTTATAGTCATTTTTACGTCAAGACGAAGCTTCTGGAAGAAAGATCGACGGCAACGGAGCCATGAGGGCCAATTTGGTGGGTCCCACGCGGCCAATGAATCTGGCCATGTGGGCCCCCCTCTTTTGGCCTTCGGGCTTCCACTTTTTTGCTTCCTTCGCTCCTACGCTTTGTTCTTTCCAAAAACTGATGCTCATAAATTTTCAAGTCATTTGGATGTCGTTTGGGTCCCTGAAACATCAAAATATAGAAAATAGGGTTTTCTACCAGTGCAGGGTTAATTCCTGAAAAATAGGAAAACTGTGAAATCTTCCCAAAATCATTATAAACAATGATATAACCCTTATATGAAGGCAAATATGGATTGAAATATGAGTATTAGATGCGAAGTTCGGTATGCATTTTACATGCATCAACTACTCACAAGACATGCATATGGATCATAATCAGAGGTGGTGAATGGATGAATAACAATCTGGTCATAAAAGTATTTCAACCAATAAAACTCAATAGCATCAACTACACAAGGCAACCAACACCGGAAAAGTGATCCCAATAAACTACATAAGTATAACCCTAGATGCAACAGCGGAACGGAGTGGAGCTGTGGGGATGATGGTGCTGTCAGTGAGGATGGTATTGATGATGATCCCGATGAAGCCCATGACGATGACGATCTCCCCTATCCGGGAAGGAATTTCCTCGGCAGATTTCTCCCTACCGGAGAGCTTTTTCTCTCTCTGTGGTTTCCGCCTCCGAGGCGGCGGCGGAATATTTCTTCGAAGCCTCCCACATGATTTTTAGGTCAGATAGATGATATACGCAAAGGGGGAACTGGAGCGACCCAGGGCCACCAGGTGGGGGCCCCAGGCACGGCCCAGGGTGGGTCGCGGCCAGGTGGCGTCTAGCGCCGTGGCTCCCCTCTGGTCCCTCTTCTAGCTTCTTACGTCACCTGGAAAAATACTGATCCCTGGATTTTTGTGGAATTTTTGGCGATGCGCAAATATAGTATCTTGACGGTGCTTTTTCCAGCTGATTCCGGGCTCCGGCAGTCAAATCACCAACAATCATCAAACATGCAAAATAAGATAAATAATATAAGTATAGCATTATAATATGAAATATATCTATGAATAACAGTAAATTATGATATAAAATAGTGATGAAATATGGACGTGTCAACTCCCCAAGCTTAGACCTCGCTTGTCCCCAAGCGAATACTGAGCTCGGTGTCATGGGATTATCATGACAGATGCTACACGGGGTAGCTTACGAGAGGTGGATTAGGCGGCGTAGGAGATTCCGGAGTGAGATTGGCAAACATGGAGTTTACCCAGGTTCACGTCCCCGCGGTGGAGGATCGCTACGTCCTGGCTATATGTCACTGCATGATCATAGATGTGTTACATGGTGGCCGCCGGTGGCGGCTGTTGTATGGGCTGTCTATTCGGGTGCCCCTTGCCTAGATTTATATAGGTAACCAGGTAGGGTTTACATGAGTTCTAGTCAATTATGTATTGGGCCTAGCTGGGCCACCTCCATAATGGGCCACGTTGTACCTCCATGAGGATACCCGGAGGCCATATCCTCGTCAGTAGCCCCCGAGCCTTCGGGTGATTCGAAGAATCGCGTGAAGGGTCTTATGTGTCTGGTGGCCGACGGTAACATTGTCTTCCTGGAACGTGGAGTCCGTGCCGGTTCATCACGCGGAGGATGGCGAGTCGAAGTAGAGCCATCGAATCGAGTAGGGGCTGCCAAAATCGTAGTAGTGCAGTCCGTATCTGTCGCCTAGACGTCGTGTCATAGCCCCAATCGGGAGAGATGTTGTTGTCGAGCCCCTGAGTGTGGGTTTTGCGGAAGGAACTCAGGATC
This sequence comes from Puccinellia tenuiflora, assembly GCA_012064385.1. Taxonomy (NCBI): domain Eukaryota; kingdom Viridiplantae; phylum Streptophyta; class Magnoliopsida; order Poales; family Poaceae; genus Puccinellia; species Puccinellia tenuiflora. Next base: position 5,589 of record QRDG01001387.1, read on the forward strand.
AAAGTCGTTGTCGAGCCCCCGAGTCTCTAGCCGAGCCGAAGAGTCGAGTAGAGACTAGGATCCTAGAATCCCATTGGACATGTGTTAGGTAAGCGTAGCCGACGACCATGCAGGGAGCGTCACTCATTCGGAATTACATCAACCCGGTGTGTCGAGTAGCGTAGTCGATGACCACGTAGGGTAGCGTTACCGAGTTGGAAGTGCATCAACTCGGTGCCCCATTAAGATAATTTGTAGTCAAGGGATATTGCTTAGCAAGCCTGGAACACTCGACGGATCAGGTCCAGTTAACTCCACTCGGGCAAAACAATGCTAAGCTACTTCAAGTTCGAGTCCCCGGACTCGAACCCGGAAAGGCAAGTGTAACCAGATCCACGCCGCAGAGGCCTTACAGAATCTGACTCTCGCAATATGTGTGGTACCCAACGCATCCGTCGGGATTTTCTTCGTACCGTAGGTACGGAAATTTACTGATTAGACGCAGTCTGAGGCGGCTCCCAGCCAGTAGAGCAGATCTACGGGGCTTACCTTCACGTCGTAAACGTGGCATCCAGAGATCTGTTGCCACGGAGGCAATCTGGGAAACGCAACTTGTCGAGTGCGTACATCGACCCGTATGTGGGTTATTGTATTTTTAGGCCTTCCCACGAGGTACTCGACTGGGAGGACCCAATGGAAGTAGCCCCGAGTCTCTATCCGAGTCGAAGAGTCGGGTGGAGACTAAGAGTCGGAAGTCCATCGGTTCACGTGGAGGACACTCGCTGAGTCAGAAGTGCATCGACGTGGCAGACTCGACGCAGCGGACGGAGTCAACGCGGCGGAGTGGATGTGGTGGACTGACGCGCCGGACAGAGTCGACGCGGCGGAGTAGATGTGACAGACTCGTCGTGGAGGACAAAGTCGACGCGATGGAGTCGAGCGACGTTTAGCAGGTAGGAGTCGAATCCGAACTTATGTGGCGTAGCCCCCGAGTGTCGGGTGTGCGTGACCAGCGCTCGTTGCGCACACTACCAGTGCTCCTGGTGGGAGTAGCCCCCGAGGCTATGTTCAACTCGCAGAGTCGGGCGTAGGCTCGAGTTGTTCTGAAGCTAACCCCATGTCTTTGTCTTTTGTTGGCTCACGGAGGAGGACATGCGTCGACTCCCGGAGGAGGATACGCATCGACTCCCGAAGGAGGCAGGCGTCGACTCGCATGGGATGGCAGTAGTCGACTCCCGAAGGGGCGGCCGGTGTAGTTTTTCCTGCATTGCAGCCATATAAACAAATAATGTAATAATGATACTATGTATAGCAAATCGTATGAAAGAAGTTGTTGCTTGGGTTAGCTTTGGTTGTGAACCAATAATCTGTCGACTCGTGGAGTCGGATATGGCCTGTTGGTAGGCGGTGCTTCGACTTGACGCGATACTTTTGCACCGTACGCTACGCCTTTTCGTTAGCCTGACAGGCATGGTCTCTGCTCCTTGCCGACCTGTCAGTTGGGCTGCCATCGGGTCGGAGTTCAAGGGTTCGACGCTGGGCAGTATCAGCTACTCGGGTCGTCGCGTGTAAAGCGGTGGTGTGCGGAGGTTAAAGCATGGCGGGTGTGAGTACCCGAGTAATGTAAGAGCCGCAGCCCCCGAGTGTTGGGTGCGACTGAAGCAGGTTATATATGTGGCTGAGTAGCCTAATTGATTGAGGAAAATAAATATGAAAGCGACTTAGCTGTTTATTATCCAGTCGTTGGCGACGCGAAGCGAGTCTGCGGACCGTCGACTCGTCAAAGACGGCACGGACCAAGTTGCCGGCCGAAGTTGTAGAGGATCGTGATGTCGATGAAGCTAGTTGTCCACATCGGGTCGATGACGGTCGTAGTTGTCCGTGATGCGGACTCCAAGGCATGGGCGATGTCGACAGCCGCGGTCCCGCGGAGTCGATGTAGCCGTAGATGATGCGGCGGACAGAAACAATGTTGAGGTCGTCGAGCCGTGGACACCGTGGCTGCCGAGTAGTGGACGCCATGGTTGTCGAGTCGTGGACGCCGTGAAGTAAGTCTGCGGACATCCGCAGACGGTCGAGGTTAGTGTAGTTGATAGCGATGTAACCCCACCCGGCTTGACGGGAACTGAAGATGGTCGGCCGGTCAGTGGATGGCGGTCGCAGTTGTCGTGACGCTGGCGAGATCAAAGTCGTCTGCGGCGGGTCGCGGTGACGTTGTAAAACTCGGATGCAGTGTTGGTGACGCAGTTTGCCCGCAGGACCGTGGAGGTCGACCAAAGCGGAGTCGACATAACCAGAGCCGATGTAGCAAACTAGCCTTCCGATCGATCTTTTTTTTGCTTTTTCTTGATTCTTGAAACGCTTGACCTTATTGACTTGTACTTGTGCTACGCACAAAGGTAGATTGAATTTTCCCCTTCACTTTGATCCACGTGAGTGCTAGCATATTTTTTCGTTTTCTTTTGCGCAGCCTCGGGTGTGTGCCGTATGGTCTCCAATCCTCCACGTGAGCTAGTATTAGCTGCCAATTTTATTTCCTTTGTAGAGTCCTCCTGATTGACCGTATACGATTTAGACGGCCGCCACGATCGGAATACATGCATGCTGCTACGATCTAGATAACTGCCCTCGCGTCACGCACAGGTAGCGGGATCCAATCTCAGATACAGATGCGTTCTAGAGAGAGAGAGTTGCTTGGGAAGGAAGAGAGGAGCAGGTAGGAGTCTGTTACAATGATTCATCGATGCCTGCTCACTTCTCTCTCAGCTAGCTATATCGCCAATCGTTGCTTCTGCTACGGTGGGCTGGGCCGCCATCTTGTTGGTCTTCTTCTCCCGGCTCATAGCCCGCCTGATGTCTCTTCTTCTGCGTTGCTTACGGACTGGTGTCGTAACAGTCCCCTCCCCTTGAAAGTCTGCTTGTCCCCAAGCAGGAGCGTCCGGGAAGCGGCGACGAAGCAGATCTTCTGACTCCCAGGTACTCAGTGACGCCGGCATGCTTGTCCAGGAAACAAGTATCTGTGGCATGAAACCCCGGCCACGTTTGACAGATCGGTGTTTGCATACTCGAGCTGGCTGCACACTGTGATCCACATCAGTAATGAATTGTAGGGAAGGGGAAAGATCGTGCACCTGATCAGCCGGGACGGACTTCTTCAATTGGGAGACATGGAGCACCGGGTGGATTTGACTCCCATCAGGAAGCTTGAGCTTGTAGGCCGCCAACACCTCGTATGGACCAAAGTATTTGAACGAGAGTTTGTGATTGGATCTGCGAGCAACTGAAGATTGTGTGTACGGCTGAAGCTTCATGTAGACCATGTCGCCGACCTGGAATTCGCGCTCTGTCCGGTGCTTGTCCTCCTGTGACTTCATGCGTTGTTGCGCTCGTTACAGGTGCTGCTGCAAGAGGACCGCTGTCTCTTGGCGTTGTTGCAGCCAGCCAGATATGTCGGTCGATGTCGATGACTGTAGGTTGCTGATGCCCAGGTGTCTCGGCTTATAACCATAGAGGACCTCAAATGGGGTCTTGCCTAGTGCTGAATGGAAGTTGGTATTGTACCAGTACTCGGCTAAGGGTAGCCAGTTGGACCATTTCTTTGGAGCTGCATGAACTGCACATCGCAGGTATGTTTCTAAGCACTGGTTCAGTTTTCTCCGTTTGCCCGTCGGTCTGAGGGTGGTGAGCCGAGCTCATGTTCATCTTAGTGTCAGTGAGCCAAAATAATTCCTGCCATAGTTTACTTGTGAACAATGGGTCCCTGTCAGAGATGACCACGCTGGGCAGGCCATGGAGCCGGTAGACCGTGTCAATGTACTTCTGAGCAACTGTCATGGCTGAGAATGGGTGAGACAGCGGAATGAAGTTCCGAGCTGTCAACCCTATCATCCAGGATCTGAACCCATCAGAGAAAATTATCGACAAGGAACGACCTCACAACATCAGTTTGTCAATATCTCACCTGGCGACCTCACTGAAGAAGCAACGACCTCTGGAGTATAGCCAGCCCAAAACCCGTGCCCTCGTACTCCCCTGTACCCCCGGGCAAATCTCGGGACGAGATTTATTTTAAGGGGGGAAGGATTTGTAACATCCCAAATTTATAATAAGAATTAACAAGACCCAAAATTCAGAACCAATAAAAACTTTTCGAAATTACTACACTAATGATTGTGTTTTCCTTTATATTGTTCTGTTTGACCTTGTGTGACTTGTTGTTTATGTTGTTTGACTAGTAAATATTAATCCAAGAATCCAGCCCAAGTAAAATATATTAAACTTGGTGCTCATGTTATGACAAGAGTATATTCCATATATCTTTTCCAATCTTATTTTGGCCAAAGTCTATTTCAATGATGTTTGATTTCAGCAAATAAAATACCCTTCCGTTGAGAAAGTAAAAGTAATTCCAAAATTATGTGTTCCCAAAAATATGGGGATCTATATGTTATCTCCTATCTATTGCCAACCATGATATTTTGCATGTATATGCAACTCCCATTTTATAAACTCTGATTTCCACTCAATTTGAAAACAACACTAGTGGGAAATATATTACCCCACATATTTCCTTTCCCAAACCTTTTTGAAAACTATTAAGTGGTGATCGGAGATATTCTTTAAACATCATCTTGTCATAATTAAGTGTGATCATTTTATAAGATAGTATTGTTAATTATGGAAATGGTGGTGTGATTAATTCATGTGGATTGAATTGTGTGGTCATGGTTGTGATGTGAATATTGCTTGTGTTTTATTCATTGTCGTGTGTTTGCTTGATAAATAAAAATAAGAAGACAATTAAGTGTCACATGAATTAATAAGACCTATAATAACAAGGGTCACATGAAATAATAAGAATTATTTCATTCCCACAATTTCTTTTACCCAAAATGGGATCTCCATTTTTGGTAACCACTTAAACAAAATTGAACACCATCACCAATGCCTATCACCACAGCATTTTGCACACTTCCACCTCATATTTTTCTTTAGCATTAAGATGCCTAATAGTTGCAAATAGTGCAAAATGGTACCCTATACCCCTATACTCAAATGGCAGCCCAAACTAGCTCCATGCGTGTTCCCTTCTTGTCCAGCAGCACACCTAGCACCCCCATGCCCTAAACCCTAGCCCTAAGCATCCATGCCATGGACATGGCCACCACCGGGGCCACTTGACCAACCCGCACCAAGCCCAGCGACCCACATGTCCTGGAGCTTGCCATTGCTCCTTAGATGCTCCCCAACTCGACCCCGTAGCTCCTGGCCCCTCACTCTGCCCGCAATCGGCGGTGCTCTGCCGGCCGACCAAGTGTCGAGCAGCTTGCAGGCGCACCATGTCGCGACCACCCCGAGCAGACCAGAGCGCGCCCGACCCGGCCCCGACCGCCACGGCACGCCCATGACCCCCTTGCACCCCCCCCGACACGCCCCCTTGCCTTGTCACTGCCGCACGTCGCCGCCCCCGCGTGCTCCCGTGCCGCACGCGGCATGACGAGGTCCCCCGTGCCCCCCACTGCCCCGAGCCGCTCCGGCCTATAAAAAGCCCTCCCCTGGCCTCCACCCTTCACCACACCACCACCGCACCACTTCCCCTTCACCCAGGTGCAGCCGAAGAGGAGCTTGGTGCTCCACTTCAAGCCGCTCGGCCACCGTTCCATGGCCACATTCTCCGGTCATCTCCGGCCATGCCGCTGGTGCCCAGACGCAGCCCCCGACCTCCTCCACCGCCCTGCACCCTCGCCGCCGACGATCGCCGCCGGCAGGTAGCTTCTCCTGGCCTCCCTCTCTCTCTCCTGTTCTCTGTCCGTCGGGAGGAAGAGGACAGCTGTGAGCCGTCGATCTGTTGATCAACGGCCACGGTTCACTCCCGCCGATTTCTAAAAATCTGAAAATCTGTTAAGTCTGAAAACCAGTTTAGAGTAGCTAACTTTGCATGCAAATTCTGAGAAATATTCCCTACCAAAATTTGAAATCTTTGCATGGTTAGAAAGAGCAAGTTACATAGATTCAGATGCAACTTTTAGATTTCCAAAATAATTAGTTTAGATCAATAGAAACATGAGGAAAAGTATCTATGTTATGTCTGTTTTCAGAAACTTCTGAAAAAAGATTACTGCTTAGGCCTTTTGATCCAATCATAGAAATTAATCTTGATTTATTTGGATGTTAGTAGTGGCATGTCATGTTAGTATGATTAGTGTCCTGCTTTGATCAAGACTTGGTAATCCCAAAATAAAATCTGTGTAAAAGATTTAAAATGGAAAAGATAGCTAACCAGTTTAGCTTAGCACATGAAATAATAGAAGATAGCCCTTTTCCCATGCAAAGCACTAATTAACCAGAGGCCTAAAAATAGCAAACTAAAATGTAATAGCTAGAATAACATGCCATCTTCACATAGATGCAGGCTATGATCCTTGTTGGACATATTTTCCATTTGAAATAAAAATGACAAACGTGTTAGTTTTAACTGTAAACCCCAGAAAGGTTATATTGGTACCAACTTTGGGAGATGTTTCCCAGAGATTGGTTTAACCAAAAATATCAAATTAAAAATGTTATTAGAAGTACATCAACTATAGAACCCAATGCCACTGGTTTGAATCCATTTGGTGTTGTGGTTAAGTCAGTAGGAAATTATCAAACCAGCTAGTTGTTAACACTTAAAATGATAAAAACTTCTGTCAGAAATTGACTAAAACTTTGAAAATCAATATATCGAGATCTAGGAATCTAAAAATAGCAAATGAAAATGTTCTGGAAAGCTTATGAAATTATCTAACTCACTAAAGTGGTTTCACCCCATTTAGATTAATAAATAAATAATGATATCCAAAATGCAACAGAAGGTATAAAACCTAAACTTGTTTGTTTCTGATACTCTACTAATCCAAATGAGGTCAAACCAATTTTTTTAGATCACATATAAGAAATACTATCTTTCCCTAAAAGGATTTAATTTTTGAATACAATTAACTTGAGTTGTAGCAAAAACAAGAAAACCAGCATTCTGGATTGAAACATTTATACAGGGAGTTTAATAACTCAAATTGAGTTAAATCCAATTGGGTTGTTTTCTATACATCAGTAGCTATCTGTAGAATTTTAGTTCATATTTTTGTGCCCAACAGAACACAAGTTATGCAATTAAACATGAAACCCTAGTTTCTGCCTTAATTGTGACACAATTAAATAATGGATAATTAAATTAATTTGAAACCAAATTGTGTTATCTTGGGTGTTCAGTAGCTAATTGTGATGTCATGTTGATTGTGATGTGATGTTTGCTTGTTTAGTTTAGTGATTGTTGCTTGTATTGTTTGTTTATCGATTAGACGCGAACGTTGCCGGAGACTACGAGGAAGGAGATTACTTCGAGCAGCAGGAACCCGAGCACTTTGTTGAGCAAGGCAAGCTACTTCGCTGAGCTTGCATTTACATACCTCTAAATTAATCACATGCAATTTCCTAAAGTAGTGGTACTGATTTCTGAAAAGAAACCTTATCACAAGGGATATAAAACTGCTCACCCTATGTAGAATGTAGAGTAGACACCTAAAACTATAGGATGGGAAAAATATGATTTATTCCAAACTCCTTTTTTAAAGTACCTAGTTGATGATGAAATGCCGAGTTATCGGTGTTAAAGTGGAGAAGTGATAAAGGGAGTTGTTTATGAAAAATGCACATTGTGTCTTAGTACCATGACGACCAGCCGATAACCTGTGCGACCACATCTACCCAAATATGGGAACGGGCGTAGTCATATAGTTTGCTCGTGTTAGTATTGGATACCTCATCGACGGAGATGACTCCGTTATGCATGAGGGGATGGTCATGGCGACCTACCCCCTGACCTGGGTCCCGGCAATCTGAGGGATTGAGGGATTGAAGGGCTTCGTGCTCGCCGGGCAAAACTACGAGTCCTTACATCTAGGTTCCTCGACGGGGGATCCTGTACTAGGTGTTGAAGGAATGGTGAATTCGTACGGGCAGGGTCCTATACTAGCATGAGCAAAGGAAAGGCTATGGCCGGTGGTTCAACTTCGCATACACCTTGTATGGCGGGACGTGGCAGACACGATGAGCTACCGGATGGGTGTGGGAAAAGCGTGCTACCTCTGCAGAGGGTAAAAACTATTCGAATAGCCGAGTCCTCGGATATGGACAGTTGGGAGGCTGTACTAGACTATGTGCAAGTTTTACAAAAGGATGTAACATTAAAGAAACAAAGGTGTGGCTGATGTTTCCCAACTATACCAAATGAAGTGGTATGAGCTGTGGAGGAAAAGAGACCATGATGAGTCGTGGTCGGGAAAAAGGAGGAGTTTTGGATGAATAATAAAATTGTGATTCTCTCTAAAGATAGAAGTGAATCCCTTCTTACCTTTTTCAACAAAGATATAGAGATAGAGTAATAACTAAAAGTGCTATAGGAAACAACTTAAAACTGGTGCATACTCAGTAGAGGAGTAGTTTGCGAGTACAATTCCCATTGTACTCATATTGGTTTCGTCCCTGGCTATTGTCTTAGCCAGATTTTAAGGAAGAGTAGCTTGAAGGAGGAGAAGGAAATGACGTCAATGCGAACTAGGGCGCTTCCCAGTCAGTTGCCTGTAGGGTTAAGGCGAATGACTTGGGCTCCACGTTGTTTGGTGATTTCCGCTGCAAGTACCTATTGAAGATTATGACTTCAATCGAGTAAGTATATTCCTTCGGTATTTATGGATGTTCTTTGATTACCAGTTTGATTGTGCTCAGCGACACACTGATCATGGGATCGCTGATGTAGGCACAAGGGTATTTCGGACAACTAGTCCGGGGTCCCCACAGACTTGGTATCAGAGCAATCCTGACTGTAGGAGACCTTAGTTAGCATGGACGTTAGTTAGGAAAGCAAATATTTTTGACAAAAGTATATTACTACCAAAATATATTTTTATCTAGAGAAGTCCAAAAATGGCTTCGCTCCTCTCATCTCCTCAAATATTTTAGCGTCTTACCCCTCTATTTTAAGATTTTTCAAGGAATCTTCTGTTATCTCTTACCCGTTCAAAACCAAGAGTATACTTGACGATGAACCCAAGTGAGACCTAATTAGTTAGCACCCACAAGAAGAAGCTTCCATCACAAATACTCAACATTCAACCTCAGGGTGGTTGATTTGCAAATGCCAAGATCGTCAGTGTCAACAAAGCAACAAACCTCCGAAGACCTCAGCTCAACATCAACAATTCTACTCAAGTTGCAACCTCGACGACCTCAATTTCTCCAGTGGAAGACTAAGGCGATAAAATGAAGACTTCACCAGCAATGTTCGACAAAGACCCCTAGGAAAAACTCATGATAGGAACTTTGGTTACCCCGGCTACCACGAGTATTAGACGTCCGTTGGTACTAGACGTACCTTGTGTGCACCTTGCTTGTGTGTACTCTGCTTGTGTGTTGTTTGTGAGATGTAAAAAGGAGTCTTATAAAAAGAAAAGTTTAGTTTCCCTTTTGCCACCTAACAGAAAAAAAAGAACAATTTTTAACTCTTCGCCATAGTTGTACCTTGTTGCGGATGTAAACCCGCCAAGGAAAATCTTTCTAAACTAATTTTCCCTCTCATCTCAAGATCTGACCATTCCGCAAGATACAAAAGACCCCCGATCCTTAGCCAAATAGCCGAAAAGTTTTGTAACCTAACCGGCAAGTCAGACCATGGACTTCATGCACCATCTGGAGCAAGTGCGTCAAGATCTTGAAGGAAACTGCAATTGTACGCCAACCTCGTGAAGACACGAGACCCACTTCGCAAAATTTACTTGTGAAATTACAAGAATACCACACCAACTTATCGTATCTAGCTTTAGGTTAACGTCTGACTCAAGTCCACGATAATACCAACTAATCTTCTAGGACCACAAACCTTGACATGAAACGAGGACATAATGAGACTCATTTAGAATTGGTAACTAGAGCTCAAGGAGTGCATACGAGTTGCTACGAAGATTCGAGCTCAGAGACTGACGGTAATGATGGGTTTCAAAGAGGATCATGTACCTACCCACTTGACGAGCAGTTAGTGGCACCTTAATCCCTTGCGCTAACCTTGCTAGGTTTGACCCACCCAAATTTTGTCCCGTGAAATAAAACCAAAGAAAACCTCGACTAACTCCTACCTATCACCGCAAACTTTGGAAAGATGGATGAGAACCCTAGCCTGCCGCTGATTTTCTGAAGATTATATGAAGCCTCAAGCACAAGACTCATCCAAGGGAGATCGCCACCAACAAAACCGAAGGAAACCAACTTAAAGATCGTCAACATGAAGTTACCCCAGGAGAAAGGACGCCATCGACGTCATCTGCCGAACAACAATCCTAGTTCAACCCGGCTCAACTAATCAAAACAAGAAAGACAAAGGTACCTGTTTGGGAAACAAACGGTGTGAAGATTCTTCACTAACCTTTTTCTAAAGTCCATTAAGCCGTGACTTTTTGAGCCCACTTACCAAATTCTAGATTAACATCTAACCCCCAGTTTGTGACGGTACTAACTGGCCTTATCTAACCACAAGTTTTGACAAAAAGAGAGGTGATATGGAAAGAATCACATATAGTTGGTAGTGAGAAGATCGCCGTCATCAAGGCCGAAGTCGATCAACACGGAAGACCATCTGCGCAGAATTGAACCAGGAAGCAAGCACCATCAACGTTATCTATCGAGCAATCATCCGGTTCAGCTAGCCTCGATCAATCACACCGAAGGAGGATTCAAGAAAGCACAAGCATCGACTGTTGACATGAAGCTCTTTCTCTAACTTTTAAGGTTAACTGAGAACGCGACCCTTGTACCCTCGTCGAACAGCAAGACCAAACCACTTACCTTTAGGGTCCTTGTACTGACTTTTAGATTCCTCTGGAGGCTCGATAATCTAGACTGTACTTCTTACCAACGCTTCATGAAGCTCAAGAACCAAGGAAGTCAGCAATGAAGTTCCTCCTTTACTCGGCTAAAGAAGGACAAGCATGAAGACAAATAACCCATGGAATACCCAGAAGAATCAAACGACATAAGCACCTGCTGTGGACAACATCACCCGCCAACCAAGTCCATGTTGGGAATATGCCCTAGAGGCAATAATAAAATGGTTTATTAGCATATTCATGTTTATGATAATAGTTTATTATCCATGCTATAATTGTATTAACCGGAAACATAATACATGTGTGGAATATAAACAAACAGGTGTCCCTAGTAAGCCTCTACCGGACTAGTTCATTAGTCAAGAGATGGTTAGAGTTTCCTAACCATGGACTTGTTATAGTCACTTGATAACGGTGTCATATCATTAGGAGTAATGATGTGATGGACAAGACCCAAATAATAAAGAGTTGCAATTGATCGTGTCACAACAGTTTCATTGCCAACACTTTTAGTATGCCAAGTATAGTTTCCTTAGACCATGAGATTATGTCACTCCCGTTTACCGGAGGAATACTTTGTGGACATCAAACGTCACTTCGTAACTGGGTGATTATAAAGATGGCTTTCAGGTATCTCCGATGGTATTTGTTGGGTGACATGAATCAAGACTGGGATTTGTCCTTCCTTGTGACGGAAAAGATAGACTCTGGGCCCTCTCGGTAATATAGCATCAGAAAGGTTGCAACCATGTGATTAAGTGTTAATCACGGAGATCCTATATTATGGACGAGTAAAGAGAATTTGCCAGGTAACGAGATGAAACTAGATATGGAGATATCGACGATCGAATCTCGGGCAAATTAAATATCGGTGAGACAAAGGGAATCGTATACGAGATTAAGAATCTTCGGCATCGTGGTTCAATCGATAAGGAACTTCGTTGAATATGTAGGAGTCAATATGGACATCCCGGTCCCGCTATTAATTATTGATATGATCATGTCTGCATGTTCTCGAACCCGTAGGGTCACACACTTAACGCTCCGATGTAGCTAGAGTTAGCAATGAGATATTTTGATGGAATGAACGAATGGTGATTCGGAGTCTCGGATAGGATCCCGGACATCACGAGGAGTTCCGGAGTGGTCCGGAGAATAAGATTCATATAAGGAAAGTGGTTTCCGGAGGTATCGGAAAAGTTCCGGGATTTTCTGGAAGGGTTCCGGAATATTCTAGAAGGTTCTAGAGGAGTCTAGAAGTGGGGCCCATAGGAGTATGGGGGCCACATGGGATAAAAGGGTGATGGGCTGGCCTAGGGCCAGCCGCACCACCCAGCCCCAAGGGGCCCATGCGTGAGGCCCAAGAGGGAAAGGGGCCGGCCACCAAAACCCTAACCCTAGGGCGGCTGGCTTGGGGGCCAAGCCACCCCAGCCGTCGGCCCTAGGAAGGGATGGGGCGCACCCCCCTGGCCTCCTATATAAGGAGGGGCAAGGGGAGGGGTGCGGCACACTTGTGCCCCTCCCTTGCTGCCCTAGCCGCCCCCCTCTTCTCCCTCCACCTCCACCACTTGCGCCACCCCTCCCGGAGGGCTGCCGCGAGACACACCTCCTCTCTTGCTGCACCACCCCTAGCCGTAGGGCTGCTGCACCATGCCTTCCTCTCGCTCTCCTCTTTCTTGGCTTGGCGAAGCCCTGCTCGTGGAGACTACATCATCAACGCCACCACAACCGTCGTGGTGCCGAGATCCATCTAGCCATCTCCACCTTGCTTGCGGGATCAAGAAGGAGGGGATCTACATCGAGCCGTACGTGTGGATACCGCGGAGGTGCTGCCCCTTGTGGCACTTCGTCGGATTGGACTTCGAGGAAATACATCTCCTCGCGACTAGATGAGTCTAGTTGCGGGGATCGACTAGCCAACCCCTGCACCGACAAAACGCGTTTGTTGATCTTCAAGGGTAAGAGATTGGATCTGATCTTCGCTACCTCCATCTAGTAGATCTAGATCCTTGGGGTTTATTCCGCTTGTTGCGTAGGAAAATTTTTGTTTTCTATGCTGCGACCCCATCAGTGGTATCAGAGCCTAGATCTATTCGTAGATGTTGGTGCGATTAGAACACAAGTGTTGTGGGCGTTGATATTTTATGTTGCTACCTTCTCGCGTGCACTTTGCGTCTTTGCGGTATTGTGAGATGAAGCGGCCCGGACCAACCTTACTCGTCCACGCACGAGAGACCGGTTCCACGACTGACATGCAACTTGTTTTGCATAAGTGGCTGGCGGGTGTCTGTTTCTCTTGCTTTAGTGAAGATGCAATTTTCAATGGAAGGCCTTTCAAAAGGATGAGTAAATAAGCAACTACTATATCACCGTTGTGGTTTTGCGTAGATTAGAACGGTTCTATCTCGTTGACCCAAGCCACGTAAAAATTGCATAAACAAAGTAGAGGACGTCTAACTTGTTTTTGCAGAGGGGGTCATGTGATGTGGTATGGCCAATATGTGATTTGTGATAATGTATGCAATGATCATGTTTGTAATCTTTCGCGACTTGCATGTCGTCGAGTACGGCAACCGGCTGGAGCCATATGGTTGTCTTTTATTTTATGTGACCTGCGTGTCGATGAATCACCATGTAATTGCTTTACTTTATTGCTAAGAGTAGCATTAGTTGTAGTTGCAATAGTTGGTGGACAACCATGGTGATGGCGCCATGATGATGGAGATCATGCCGGTGATGGAGATCATGCCAGTGCTTTGGAGATGGAGATCAAAGGCACAAGAAGAAAGGCCATATCATATCACAATTATGAATTGCATGTGATGTTAATCCTTTTATGCACCTTATTGTTATGCTTAGATGTGATCGCGACGGTAGCATGATAAGGTGATCTCTCACGTTAATATCAAGATGTGTTCTCCCCTAGTATGCACCGTTGCCAAAGTTCTTCGTTTCGAAGCACCACGTGATGATCGGGTGTGATAGATTCAACGTTCACATACAACGGGTGTAAGCCAGATTTACACATGCGAAAATACTACGGTTTCCTTGACGAGCCTAGCATGTACAGACATGGCCTCGGAACACAAGAACCGAAAGGTTAAACACGAGTCATATGGACGATATGATCAACATGGTGATGTTCACCTTTGAAGCTACATCATCTCACGTGATGATCGGTTGTGGTGTAGTGGATTTGGATCGTGTGTCACTAAACAACCAGAGAGATGTTGAGTTTAGTGGGAGTTCATTAAGATGAACTAAAATTATCATAAACAAAAGTCCAGATGTCTTTGCAAAAATCCTTGTAGATCATGGTTGACTACGGTAGTCTGTTCGTTGCTGAAAAACTGCGTCTCGATGGGTCAAATTTTGTTAAGTGGTACCTGTATTTGAAAGAAGTCCTAAACACCCATGCTCAGCTCTACGTGCTAGAAGAACCAATAGGAGATAAACCTAAATATTTCTGCAAGCAATGAAGAGTACATGGAGTGGTTTTGAACCACCTACTTGAACGTCAAGTGGATGATGTGCACCTTCATGAATTCTGACCTAAGTAGACAATTCAAGAACTTGATTGCAATGGAGATTGTTGATGAGCTGAAAAATAGTTTTTCAGCACAAGTTAGAATTGTAAGGTTCGAATGTCTGAACGGTTTTCTTTCACTCAAGATGGAAGAGAACACTTGCTTGGAACAACACCTGAGGATAATGCATGAGATACATCATCGTCTAGTGCTTGTTTGGAACCACGAGATGAATGACGGTTTCGCGATAGGTGGGGTGATACGCTAGCTTCTCCCCAGCTTCAAGAATTGTGTCGGAGACTAGGTCATGGGAAGGGATTTGATCACTTTCTGTGAGTTTGTGTCTCGGCTGCGTCATGTCAAAGTGGAACCCATAGCAAGAGAAGTTGACAATGCAGAAAGTATATATTGATATACAAGTTATAAGTGTTTAAGTCCAAATTGCAATTGTGGCGGTTCCGATAAGTATTTGATACTCATTCTGTTTTATGAAAACAGAACCTGCTGCTTGAGGTTTGCATAAAGGATATGGGAAGACGTTGCGGAATGGTGGCAATCAAGGAGTTGATGCTGGCAACGATCTGTCTCTACATTTATCATTTGGATTAGAGGATTTGAATAAGTGTTGTAATCAAATTAAGTGTGATTTTAATTAGTGTGTCTTGCTTATGTGAGACGGTTATTCATGTTAAAGACAATGGTTGTTCTATTTTCATGAGTAATCCTTTTTGGAAATCACAAGTTTTCGATTATAAGTGTATTATTCTTATTATAATCTAGATGATAAATTGGTTGAACATTTATAAAATAAAAGACATACTAAAATATCCAAAACTTAATAATGACAATTGTTTTAGTCGTGCTAAATATTGAATAAACATTTTGATGTTTTATCAATGCGCCTTGTTGAAGGAGTATGACTAAAAATGCCACCCTTTTGGAAGTGTGTCATGAGTTGCCGAAGATAAACACAAGTGTTGGTTGTATTTTCAGCAAATGTGAGATGTCATTATTTTGTGAACTCCATCATAAATGAAATGATTAAATAGGTGTATTTATTCGAGTTATGATATTTGATGAGATCAAATAAATTCTGGAGTTTAGGATATTAAGTTAACAAGAAAATTGAGTCTTTATGATTTGATCAAAAGAGACAAAATATTTGAGTTATATGTTAGTATGTGGACTTGTGAGAAGTGTTATCACAAATTACAATGTTTAGAATATTTCAAAGGCGTTTGATATGTCCTAAGATATTGTAATCACACACTATTTGATATTGTGTGGTCTCAAAGAAGGGTTTTACTTCGGGGGTTTGATAAATAGCATTTAGATTTATTTGATAAACACTCTGTTTAGAAATAATGATCTATTTAATGATTTGCATTTCGCATATGAGTTATGTGAAACAGTGGTTTCATTAATTATGAGATAATTAGAAACTATTGCAAATAAAGTTTGTAGTATATTCATATGTGACTATGAATAGAGATTCCACAATGAGAGACTAAAAGGGACAAATCAATTGTTGATTGTGTTAAATGTTTTAGTGGATTTATCGTGAAAAGGTTTCATTGATAAAAGAATTGATGGAATGGAAAAGCTAAAACCTTGCTTGTTTATGTATCAAGTGGCACATATGTAAAGTGC
The DNA here is from genome assembly GCA_012064385.1 of Puccinellia tenuiflora. NCBI lineage: Eukaryota > Viridiplantae > Streptophyta > Magnoliopsida > Poales > Poaceae > Puccinellia > Puccinellia tenuiflora. Next base: position 21,661 of record QRDG01001387.1, read on the forward strand.
TATGTTGGTTAAAACTTGACACATAAAGGAATTGATGATGGTGATCATTGAATTTCGGTTTAGCTTGTCTAAAGAAAAGTAGGATTCAAGAATATAAATTTTGTCAGGTTACAAAATAATATTCATGATTTACTTGTCATGTTTGAGAAACAAGACATACCTACGAAACTACAAAGAAGAAATAGAAACCTTAAATACGAAAGTGACTAAGAGTCATCCTATGTTAAGTTTAAATCACAAAGTAATTGTTGCTTGATTTTGTGAAAGTGATGTTTCACATATTTATTCCTCAAAAGGTGTTTTGTAGAGAATAAATAAAACTTAAAGCTAGTAGAGTACTAGCGTTTCGTATAAAGAGTTCTCGATATTAATAGTTAATTAAGAATTTTGGAGGTGTCCAAAATATCGAGAAATTACACGAGTGTGATCTAATTAAGATATGTGGCGACATATATTAAGTTAGAGCAGAAACTATTTTCCATGATCAAAATATGTGGAGACATATGTTTGAGTGGGAGCTAGTTAAATCATGGTCAAATATAGAGATAACATATTTCTGAGTGGGAGCCAAAGTGGTTTCACAATTTAATATGTGTATGGTGTATATTTGAGTGGGAGTTTACAACATCTTGTTTGAGTGAAATGGAGATTTCATAAATGTTGTAAATGAGTCAGGAACCAACGTATAACTTATGAAGTTAGTTTGAACATCAAATATCCATGGAGATGGATGTATCTATGGAGGATAGATATGTTTGATAAGCATTATGTCAGGATGTTTTACCAAGTAAGATTTTGAAGGAGTTCAAAATGAACAAGAGAAGAAAGGTTCATATGCTTGTGAAAAATAGGTGAAACATTGAGTTGATAACTCAGTACAAAATGATGGTTGGAGGATATGTTAGAATTCGCTATGAATTGTTCATAGGTCTAAAACATATAAGAACCATGTGTTTGTATTTGACGATATGTGACCCAAGTTCTTGGTTAGAAGAACATGTTAAATGAGGAGTCATTTTTCCATGGAGTTGAGATAATAGAATCTAGAGATTGGTAGACTTGGTTGAAGTCATAAAACCAAACTAGATTGGGGATCTCATGATAGCAGAAGCGCAGCGAAAGCATGATCGAAAATATCGAAGTGACATGATAGCACTGTCGATTTGTGAGTCTACAACATATAGGAGTATATGATTAATTCAAGGATTAAAAGATATAATATTATGGTTTGAGAAATTTTGTTTCAAGACTGAGTGAGTTCCGGGTGCACATGCTATGAGAAAGTCCTCTTGACTGATCATACGTCATGTAGGCATAAAAGGGAAACGAAAATCTCACTCTCTAACCAAATATATTATATTCATCATATGATGATGTGAGTTTATCATGTGATGATAATAGGTTTATCATGAGATGGTAAAGAAATGTCAAATTAGGTGACATTGACGTTTCGCAAAGAACATAAAGAACTGTATAGTACAGAACACGGACAGAACCTCTTCCACGAGCAAACATGATCAGCACTGAGACTCCATGAGTGTTAGACACCATGAGTGTTGGATCGAGAAAATGTAAACTAGATTATTGACTCTAGTGCAAGTGGGAGACTGTTGGGAATATGCCCTAGAGGCAATAATAAAATGGTTTATTAGCATATTCATGTTTATGATAATAGTTTATTATCCATGCTATAATTGTATTAACCGGAAACATAATACATGTGTGGAATATAAACAAACAGGTGTCCCTAGTAAGCCTCTACCGGACTAGTTCGTTAGTCAAGAGATGGTTAGAGTTTCCTAACCATGGACTTGTTATAGTCACTTGATAACGGTGTCATATCATTAGGAGTAATGATGTGATGGACAAGACCCAAATAATAAAGAGTTGCAATTGATCGTGTCACAACAGTTTCATTGCCAACACTTTTAGTATGCCAAGTATAGTTTCCTTAGACCATGAGATTATGTCACTCCCGTTTACCGGAGGAATACTTTGTGGACATCAAACGTCACTTCGTAACTGGGTGATTATAAAGGTGGCTTTCAGGTATCTCCGATGGTATTTGTTGGGTGACATGAATCAAGACTGGGATTTGTCCTTCCTTGTGACGGAAAAGATAGACTCTGGGCCCTCTCGGTAATATAGCATCAGAAAGGTTGCAACCATGTGATTAAGTGTTAATCACGGAGATCCTATATTATGGACGAGTAAAGAGAATTTGCCAGGTAACGAGATGAAACTAGATATGGAGATATCGACGATCGAATCTCGGGCAAATTAAATATCGGTGAGACAAAGGGAATCGTATACGAGATTAAGAATCTTCGGCATCGTGGTTCAATCGATAAGGAACTTCGTTGAATATGTAGGAGTCAATATGGACATCCCGGTCCCGCTATTGATTATTGATATGATCATGTCTGCATGTTCTCGAACCCGTAGGGTCACACACTTAATGCTCCGATGTAGCTAGAGTTAGCAATGAGATATTTTGATGGAATGAACGAATGGTGATTCGGAGTCTCGGATAGGATCCCGGACATCACGAGGAGTTCCGGAGTGGTCCGGAGAATAAGATTCATATAAGGAAAGTGGTTTCCGGAGGTATCGGAAAAGTTCCGAGATTTTCTGGAAGGGTTCCGGAATATTCTAGAAGGTTCTAGAGGAGTCTAGAAGTGGGGCCCATAGGAGTATGGGGCCCACATGGGATAAAAGGGTGATGGGCTGGCCTAGGGCCAGCCGCACCACCCAGCCCCAAGGGGCCCATGCGTGAGGCCCAAGAGGGAAAGGGGCCGGCCACCAAAACCCTAACCCTAGGGCGGCTGGCTTGGGGGCCAAGCCACCCCAGCCGCCGGCCCTAGGAAGGGATGGGGCGCACCCCCCTGGCCTCCTATATAAGGAGGGGCAAGGGGAGGGGTGCGGCACACTTGTGCCCCTCCCTTGCTGCCCTAGCCGCCCCCTCTTCTCCCTCCACCTCCACCACTTGCGCCACCCCTCCCGGAGGGCTGCCGCGAGACACACCTCCTCTCTTGCTGCACCACCCCTAGCCGTAGGGCTGCTGCACCATGCCTTCCTCTCCCTCTCCTCTTGCTTGGCTTGGCGAAGCCCTGCTCGTGGAGACTACATCATCAACGCCACCACAACCGTCGTGGTGCCGAGATCCATCTAGCCATCTCCACCTTGCTTGCGGGATCAAGAAGGAGGAGATCTACATCGAGCCGTACGTGTGGATACCGCGGAGGTGCTGCCCCTTGTGGCACTTCGTCGGATTGGACTTCGAGGAAATACATCTCCTCGCGACTAGATGAGTCTAGTTGCGGGGATCGACTAGCCAACCCCTGCACCGACAAAACGCGTTTGTTGATCTTCAAGGGTAAGAGATTGGATCTCATCTTCGCTACCTCCATCTAGTAGATCTAGATCCTTGGGGTTTATTCCGCTTGTTGCGTAGGAAAATTTTTGTTTTCTATGCTGCGACCCCATCAGTCCAGACAAACTTAGACGTTTATAACATCCTTTTTCTAATTAGAAACCAGAGAGAGTTGAGTACGCAGACTCGACGCATCCTGAAAACCATGCGTCCCCATCTGCGACCAACCCCAAGCACCAAGGATTGACAACCGAGACGAAGATCGTCAAGCTACTCAAGAAGAACAATGCCTCCAAGTCAACTCCAGCTGCAAACTTCAGCAAGACAGATTAAAAACCCCTTTTTAAGGGGGAAGACCTGTAATAGGTATACCAGAACGTGGTAATAATTAGTTCCTTGTGCCTCAGCCTCGTAGAAACTGGAAACAGCTAACCAAGACTATCCATCAGCATCGATCGTCAAGTCAACCCTATCATCCAGGATCTGAACCCATCAGAGAAAATTATCGACAAGGAACGACCTCACAACATCAGTTTGTCAATATCTCACCTGGCGACCTCACTGAAGAAGCAACGACCTCTGGAGTATAGCCAGCCCAAAACCCGTGCCCTCGTACTCCCCTGTACCCCCGGGCAAATCTCGGGACGAGATTTATTTTAAGGGGGGAAGGATTTGTAACATCCCAAATTTATAATAAGAATTAACAAGACCCAAAATTCAGAACCAACAAAAACTTTTCGAAATTACTACACTAATGATTGTGTTTTCCTTTATATTGTTCTGTTTGACCTTGTGTGACTTGTTGTTTATGTTGTTTGACTAGTAAATATTAATCCAAGAATCCAGCCCAAGTAAAATATATTAAACTTGGTGCTCATGTTATGACAAGAGTATATTCCATATATCTTTTCCAATCTTATTTTGGCCAAAGTCTATTTCAATGATGTTTGATTTCAGCAAATAAAATACCCTTCCGTTGAGAAAGTAAAAGTAATTCCAAAATTATGTGTTCCCAAAAATATGGGGATCTATATGTTATCTCCTATCTATTGCCAACCATGATATTTTGCATGTATATGCAACTCCCATTTTATAAACTCTGATTTCCACTCAATTTGAAAACAACACTAGTGGGAAATATATTACCCCACATATTTCCTTTCCCAAACCATTTTGAAAACTATTAAGTGGTGATCGGAGATATACTTTAGACATCATCTTGTCATAATTAAGTGTGATCATTTTATAAGATAGTATTGTTAATTATGGAAATGGTGGTGTGATTAATTCATGTGGATTGAATTGTGTGGTCATGGTTGTGATGTGAATATTGCTTGTGTTTTATTCATTGTCGTGTGTTTGCTTGATAAATAAAAATAAGAAGACAATTAAGTGTCACATGAATTAATAAGACCTATAATAACAAGGGTCACATGAAATAATAAGAATTATTTCATTCCCACAATTTCTTTTACCCAAAATGGGATCTCCATTTTTGGTAACAACTTAAACAAAATTGAACACCATCACCAATGCCTATCACCACAGCATTTTGCACACTTCCACCTCATATTTTTCTTTAGCATTAAGATGCCTAATAGTTGCAAATAGTGCAAAATGGTACCCTATACCCCTATACTCAAATGGCAGCCCAAACTAGCTCCATGCGTGTTCCCTTCTTGTCCAGCAGCACACCTAGCACCCCCATGCCCTAAACCCTAGCCCTAAGCATCCATGCCATGGACATGGCCACCACCGGGGCCACTTGACCAACCCGCACCAAGCCCAGCGACCCACATGTCCTGGAGCTTGCCATTGCTCCTTAGATGCTCCCCAACTCGACCCCGTAGCTCCTGGCCCCTCACTCTGCCCGCAATCGGCGGTGCTCTGCCGGCCGACCAAGTGTCGAGCAGCTTGCAGGCGCACCATGTCGCGACCACCCCGAGCAGACCAGAGCGCGCCCGACCCGGCCCCGACCGCCACGGCACGCCCATGACCCCCTTGCACCCCCCCCGACACGCCCCCTTGCCTTGTCACCGCCGCACGTCGCCGCCCCCGCGTGCTCCCGTGCCGCACGCGGCATGACGAGGTCCCCCGTGCCCCCCACTGCCCCGAGCCGCTCCGGCCTATAAAAAGCCCTCCCCTGGCCTCCACCCTTCACCACACCACCACCGCACCACTTCCCCTTCACCCAGGTGCAGCCGAAGAGGAGCTTGGTGCTCCACTTCAAGCCGCTCGGCCACCGTTCCATGGCCACCTTCTCCGGTCATCTCCGGCCATGCCGCTGGTGCCCAGACGCAGCCCCCGACCTCCTCCACCGCCCTGCACCCTCGCCGCCGACGATCGCCGCCGGCAGGTAGCTTCTCCTGGCCTCCCTCTCTCTCTCCTGTTCTCTGTCCGTCGGGAGGAAGAGGACAGCTGTGAGCCGTCGATCTGTTGATCAACGGCCACGGTTCACTCCCGCCGATTTCTAAAAATCTGAAAATCTGTTGTCTGAAAACCAGTTTAGAGTAGCTAACTTTGCATGCAAATTCTGAGAAATATTCCCTACCAAAATTTGAAATCTTTGCATGGTTAGAAAGAGCAAGTTACATAGATTCAGATGCAACTTTTAGATTTCCAAAATAATTAGTTTAGATCAATGGAAACATGAGGAAAAGTATCTATGTTATGTCTCTTTTCAGAAACTTCTGAAAACAGATTACTGCTTAGGTCTTTTGATCCAATCATAGAAATTAATCTTGATTTATTTGGATGTTAGTAGTGGCATGTCATGTTAGTATGATTAGTGTCCTGCTTTGATCAAGACTTGGTAATCCCAAAATAAAATCTGTGTAAAAGATTTAAAATGGAAAAGATAGCTAACCAGTTTAGCTTAGCACATGAAATAATAAAGATAGCCCTTTTCCCATGCAAATCACTAATTAACCAGAGGCCTAAAATAGAAAACTAAAATGATGTAGCTAGTATAACATGCCATCTTCACATAGATGCAGGCTATGATCCTTGTTGGACATATTTTCCATTTGAAATAAAAATGACAAACATGTTAGTTTTAACTGTAAACCCCAGAAAGGTTATATTGGTACCAACTTTGGGAGATGTTTCCCAGAGATTGGTTTAACCAAAAATATCAAATTAAAAATGTTATTAGAAGTACATCAACTATAGAACCCAATGCCACTGGTTTGAATCCATTTGGTGTTGTGGTTAAGTCAGTAGGAAATTATCAAACCAGCTAGTTGTTAACACTTAAAATGATAAAAACTTCTGTCAGAAATTGACTAAAATTTTGAAAATCAATATATCGAGATCTAAGAATCTAAAATAGCAAATGAAAATGTTCTGGAAAGCTTATGAAATTATCTAACTCACTAAAGTGGTTTCACCCCATTTAGATTAATAAATAAATAATGATATCCAAAATGCAACAGAAGGTATAAAACCTAAACTTGTTTGTTTCTGATACTCTACTAATCCAAATGAGGTCAAACCAATTTTGTTAGATCACATATAAGAAATAATAGCTATCCCTAAAAGGATTTAATTTTTGAATACAATTAACTTGAGTTGTAGCAAAAACAAGAAAACCAGCATTCTGGATTAAAACATTTATACAGGGAGTTTAATAACTCAAATTGAGTTAAATCCAATTGGGTTGTTTTCTATACATCAGTAGCTATCTGTAGAATTTTAGTTCATATTTTTGTGCCCAACAGAACACAAGTTATGCAATTAAACATGAAACCCTAGTTTCTGCCTTAATTGTGACACAATTAAATAATGGATAATTAAATTAATTTGAAACCAAATTGTGTTATCTTGGGTGTTCAGTAGCTAATTGTGATGTCATGTTGATTGTGATGTGATGTTTGCTTGTTTAGTTTAGTGATTGTTGCTTGTATTGTTTGTTTATCGATTAGACGCGAACGTTGCCGGAGACTACGAGGAAGGAGATTACTTCGAGCAGCAGGAACCCGAGCACTTTGTTGAGCAAGTGTGGGGACCCCGGACTAGCTGTCCGAAATACCCTTGTGCCTACATCAGCGATCCCATGATCAGTGTGTCGCTGAGCACAATCAAACTGGTAATCAAGGAACATCCATAATTACCGAAGGAATATACTTACTTGATTGAAGTCATACTCTTCAATAGGTACTTGCAGCGGAAAATCACCAAACAACGTGGGGCCCAAGTCGTTCGCCTTAACCCTACAGGCAACTGACTGGGAAGCGCCCTAGTTCGCATTGACGTCATTTCCTTCTCCTCCTTCAAGCTACTCTTCCTTAAAATCTGGCTAAGACAATAGCCAGGGACGAAACCATTATGAGTACAATGGGAATTGTACTCGCAAACTACCCCCGAAAGAGCATGCACTACCCTTTTCTTTTTTTTGTTTATAGTTTGAGTAAAACTTTGTTTGCTTTGAAAACTCTAATCTTTATTGAAAAGAGAATGATAGACTTTTGTTCAATAAAACTTTGTCTGAAAACTCTATAACTTTGGTTGAAGTAAAATAAGAGAAATTTTATAACTTTTCATAAACATTGTATATTTTTCAAAACATCTATAGCCTTTGTTAAAGAAAACGAAAAGAAGGCTTTAGATTCTTTTTTTTTCCATAAAACTGTCTTTGTAAAGAGTTTTCTTTTAAAACATTTTTCCCGAAAAATAGCTGTTTGTTAAAATAAGAAGTCCCTTTTTAAAAACGTTTTACTCGGAAAATCACCATTTTGTTTATTTATCCAAAACTCCTCCTTTTTCCCGACCATATCTCATCATGGTCCAATTATTTCCAACAACTCATACCAGCACATTGGCATAGTTGCATCCTTCACATCATTTTCTCTTTCAAATCTCAAACCTTTTTCCAAAACTTGCACATAGGCCTAGTACAGCCTCCCAACTGTCCATATCCGAGGACTCGGCTATTCGAATAGTTTTACCCTCTGCAGAGGTAGCACGCTTTTCCCACACCCATCCGGTAGCTCATCGTGTCTGCCACGTCCCGCCATACAAGGTGTATGCGAAGTTGAGCCACCGGCCATAGCCTTTCCTTTGCTCATGCTAGTATAGGACCCTGCCCTTACGATTTCACCATTCCTTTAACACCTAGTACATGATCCCCCGTCGAGGAACCTAGATGTAAGGACTCGCAGTTTTGCCCGGCGAGCACGAAGCCCTTCAATCCCGCAAGCCAACATATTGCCGGGACCCAGGTCAGGGGTTAGAGTCGCCATGCTCATCCCCTCATGCATAACGGAGTCATCTCCGTCGATGAGGTATCCAGTACTAACACGAGCAAACTATATGACTACGCCCGTTCCCATATTTGGGTAGATGTGGTCGCACAGGTTATCGGCTGGTCGTCATGGTACTAAGACACAATGTGCATTTTTCATAAACAGTACCGATCACCTCTTTTCCACTTCCATGCCGACCATTCGGCATTCCACATTCTTCCCAGTACTTTGAAAAGGAGTTTTGGAATAAATCATATTTTTCCATCCTATAGTTATACATATCTACTCTTGGCAAAATAGTTTTTCATATCTTTGTAAAAAGGTTTTTAAAATCATCGCTACTTTTGAATACTTCAGGTGATCAAATAGATAAATATAAATGCAAGCTCAGTGAAGTAGCTTGCCTGTTTTCAGCATAATGTCCCTGGACTTCTCCTTACTGATCAAAGAAATAAACTCCGGTTCTTCTCAAATAATTCCTTTCCAAGGTTCCCTTTGATAGCGTTTGCATCTAGCGTCGTAAAAAGGAAAGAACACAATCAACATACAGTAGGACACTCCAACAACCAACATCAAGCAACACTAACAAACAACAATCATGAGAGAAGACTATTAACAAACAAGTTTGGCAGTCACCTCACTACTCATGTTTGTAAAAATATGGTTAAAGTTGTGATTAAGCATTTTTATTTAAACAGGAAATACTTCAGACAAAAGTTAAGTTACCAACTCTTTTCTGTAATTCGAAATATTTTACCACGCTAAAGTAGAGATATTACTAGATTCTCACTTAAGGACCACCAAGTTTAACAAGCAAGGTAGTCATATTAATTACACAGAAATGATCTAACCTAAGAATAAACAAGCAATACATACATTATCAAACTACTCAATCAAGCATCACAACCGATCTCAAACATCACACATAGCTTACTGCACTCACAAAGCAACACAATTTGATTTCAATTTAATTTAATTATCTATTATTTAATTAGGTCTTAAATATGGCAGAAACTAGTGGTGCATGGTTAATTGCATAACTTGGCTTCTGTTCATCACAAAAATGTGAACTAAAATTCTATGGATAGCTACTGATTTTTATAAGCTAACCCAATTGGATTTAATTCAATTTGAGTTATTAAACTCCTTGTATAAATGTTTTTATCCAGAATGTTGGTTTCCTTGTTTTTGCTACAACTCAAGTTAATTGTACTCAAAAGTTAAATCCTCTTAGGGATAACTAGTATTGCTTAAATGTGAGCTAACAAAATTGGTTTGACCTCATTTGGATTAGTAGAGTATCAGAAACAAACAAGTTTAGGTTTTATACCTTCTGTTGCATTTTGGATAACATTATTTATTTATTAATCTAAATGGGGTGAAACCACTTTAGTTAGTTAGATAATTTCATAAGCTTTCCAGATCATTTTCATTTGATATTTTTAGATTCCTAGATCTCGAGATATTAGTTTTCAAAGTCTTGATCAATTTTCTGACAGAAAAATTTACCTATTTTAGTTTTACAACTAACTGATTTGTCATTTTTATTTTGAATCAGGGAATTATCCAACAAGATCATGGCCTATATCTAGGTGAAGATGGCATGTTATACTAGCTACAACATTTTAGTTTTCTATTTTTAGGCCTCTGGATAACATAGAAACTTGTATGGGAAGTGGCTATCCCTGTTATTTCATGTGGTGGAGCACACTGATTAGCTAACTTCCCTAGATGTTATCCTTTGCACAGAATTTATTTTGGGGTTCACATCACTTGGTCATGGCAGTACGCTAACTATACTAACATGACATGCCACTACTAACATCCAAATAAACCAAGATTAATTTCTATGATTGGATCAAAAACCTAAGCAGTAATCTGTTTTCAGAAGTTTCTGAAAACAGACAGAACATAGCTACTTTGCCTCATATTTCCGTTGAGCTAAACTAACTATTTTGGAAATCTAAAAGTTGCATCTGAATCTATGTAACTTGTTCTTTCTAACCATGGAAATATTTCAAATTTTGTGGAATAGATTTCTCAGAAAATGCTTGCAAAAGTGGCTACTCTATACGGTTTCCAACACTTGGCAGTTTCTCAGGATTTTCGAATCGGGCGGGAGTGCATCATGGCCGTTGATCCAGAGATCGACGGCCCGTGGCCATCTTCTCAGCCCGACGGGCAGAGAACAGGAGGGAGAGAGGGAGCGGCCGGGAAGTGGCCGGGGAGGCTACCTGCCGGCGGCGAGAGGCGGCGGTGGGGCTTGGGGTTGAGGGAGGGTGGTCGGGGCAGCTCCTGGGCGGCGGTGGCGGCGTCGGAGAGCCACCACAGCGGCAGCACGGCGCCGGCGGCCGTGCAGCTCGGAGTGGAGCTCCGGCTCCTCCTCTGCTGCTCCTGCGGCTTCTAGGTGAAGGAGAGGGAGTGGTGGAGGTGGTGTGGTGCTGGTAGAGGCCCGGGGTGGTGCTTATATAGGCGGGGGAGCTCGGGTTCGTGGCCGGCCAGGGAGAGGCGCGGCCATGCCGCGGGTGGCACGGGGTCGTGCGGGGACGGCGACGTACGTGCTGGGGAGGCACGGGCGCGTGTCTGAGGGGTGCGTGGGACGGAGTGGGCGCGTGCTGGGGTGGTCGGGCGGCTCGCGCGCGTGCTGGTCGGGCGAGGTGGTTGCGGTGCAGTGCGTGCGCGCAGGGTGCTCGACAGCGGGTCTGGCCGGTAGGGCACCGGCGATTTCGGCCAGGGGAGGGGGTCCTGGTGCGAGTGATCGACATGGGGTGGTTTAGGGAGGCAAGGGCAAGCTCCAGGACATGGTGGCTTGCCTCCTGGCTGCTGGTTGGTGACAAGTGGCATGGGGGGGGGGGCATACCATGCCATGGCTGCATTAGTGCTAGGATTTCGGGTGAGGTGAGTGTGGGGTGTGTCCAGAACATGCAGGGGATGCTGGGGTGTGTGCTGGACATGAGGGAGACAAGGTTGGGGCAAGTTTGGGGCTGCCATTGAATATAGGGTATAGGGCACCATCTAACACTATGTGACACTATATGGCACTATTAGGTTTTAAAATGGTTAAAAGCAAATGGTGAGATACAAGTGGGCAAATGGCTGTGGGAAATGAGTATAGATGTTGGTGATTTTTGGGTGCTATGATGGAATTTATTTGACAAGTGCATCATAGCACATTTTGCGATTTGATAAAATTAAAGAAAGTAATAGAAATGTAAGTTTAGATTTTTTAATTTATATTTTGAAGAGGGGAGAAATATTAGAGCATAGTGGGAGTGAGCACTATGTCACCCCACTGATTTTTGATTTAAAAGAAAATATTAATTTCTCACTTGGAGAAATTTGTTTGTCACTGGTCACCTGATTTTATGTGTTGATGTTTTCATTTTGTTTCTTTTCCTTCCTTCATAATTTTATTTAGCAAACACCCACATCAAGCAACAAAACACAACAATATTCACATCACACTCATGACCACACAATTCAAACAACATGAATTAATCTCACCATCAATTCCACAATTCACAATACTATATTATAAAAATGATCACACTCAATTATGACAAGATGTTATTTATAAAATATCCCACTCATAACTTAATAATTTTCAAAAAGTTTGAGAATGGAAATATGTGGATTACATATTTCCCACTAGTGTTATTTTCAAATGGAGTGGAAAATAGAGTTTATAAAATGGGAGTTGCATATACATGCAAAATATCATGGTTAGCTTTAGATAGGAGATAACATATAGCTCTCCATATTTTTGGGAACACATAATTTTGGAAATACTTTTACTTTCTCAACTAAAGGGTATTTTATTTGTTGCTGAAATCAAATATCATTGAAATAGACTTTGGCCAAAATAAGATTAGAAAAGATATATGGGATCTTCTCTTGTCATAAGGTGAGCACAAGTTAATATATGTTTTTATCTTGGTTGGATTCTTGGGTTGATATTTACCAGTCAAACAACTTAAACAACAAGTCACACAAGGTCAACAGAACAATATACAGGAAAACACAATCAATAGTGAAGTAATTTCAAAAAGTTTTTGTTGGTTCTGAATTTTGGGTCTTGTTAATTCTTATTATAAATTTGGGATGTTACAGCAAGGCAAGCTACTTCGCTGAGCTTGCATTTACATACCTCTAAATTAATCACATGCAATTTCCTAAAGTAGTGGTACTGATTTCTGAAAAGAAACCTTATCACAAGGGATATAAAACTGCTCACCCTATGTAGAATGTAGAGTAGACACCTAAAACTATAGGATGGGAAAAATATGATTTATTCCAAACTCCTTTTTTAAAGTACCTAGTTGATGATGAAATGCCGAGTTATCGGTGTTAAAGTGGAGAAGTGATAAAGGGAGTTGTTTATGAAAAATGCACATTGTGTCTTAGTACCATGACGACCAGCCGATAACCTGTGCGACCACATCTACCCAAATATGGGAACGGGCGTAGTCATATAGTTTGCTCGTGTTAGTACTGGATACCTCATCGACGGAGATGACTCCGTTATGCATGAGGGATGGTCATGGCGACCTACCACCTGACCTGGGTCCCGGCAATCTAAGGGATTGAGGGATTGAAGGGCTTCGTGCTCGCCGGGCAAAACTACGAGTCCTTACATCTAGGTTCCTCGACGGGGGATCCTGTACTAGGTGTTGAAGGAATGGTGAATTCGTACGGGCAGGGTCCTATACTAGCATGAGCAAAGGAAAGGCTATGGCCGGTGGTTCAACTTCGCATACACCTTGTATGGCGGGACGTGGCAGACACGATGAGCTACCGGATGGGTGTGGGAAAAGCGTGCTACCTCTGTAGAGGGTAAAAACTATTCGAATAGCCGAGTCCTCGGATATGGACAGTTGGGAGGCTGTACTAGACTATGTGCAAGTTTTACAAAAGGATGTAACATTAAAGAAACAAAGGTGTGGCTGATGTTTCCCAACTATACCAAATGAAGTGGTATGAGTTGTGGAGGAAAAGAGACCATGATGAGTCGTGGTCGGGAAAAAGGAGGAGTTTTGGATGAATAATAAAATTGTGATTCTCTCTAAAGATAGTAGTGAATCCCTTCTTACCTTTTTCAACAAGATATAGAGATAGAGTAATAACTAAAAGTGCTATAGGAAACAACTTCAAACTGGTGCATACTCAGTAGAGGAGTAGTTGCGAGTACAATTCCCATTGTACTCATATTGGTTTCGTCCCTGGCTATTGTCTTAGCCAGATTTTAAGGAAGAGTAGCTTGAAGGAGGAGAAGGAAATGACGTCAATGCGAACTAGGGCGCTTCCCAGTCAGTTGCCTGTAGGGTTAAGGCGAATGACTTGGGCTCCACGTTGTTTGGTTATTTCCGCTGCAAGTACCTATTGAAGATTATGACTTCAATCGAGTAAGTATATTCCTTCGGTATTTATGGATGTTCTTTGATTACCAGTTTGATTGTGCTCAGCGACACACTGATCATGGGATCGCTAATGTAGGCACAAGGGTATTTCGGACAACTAATCCGGGGTCCCCACAGGTTCCGCTGGACATCCTCTCCCGCCCCCTTCCTCTCCCCCTCGCATCGCCGCCGTGGCGTACGGCCGCGGTCGCCGTCGTGCTCGGGTCGGTCGCGGCATTGACCGGCCGCACGAAAACGTGCACGCCCGGCCGTGCCCCCGGCCTGACCGGCCACGAGGCCGGGGCCTCTCGGGTCCCTGCCCGGCCATATGGGCCGGCCCGGTGGCCGGGGCCTCTCGGGATGTGGCCCGGCCATAATGGCCGACCTGCACCCGGCCTGGCCGGCCTGCCAGGGATTTTTGTCCTCCCTTTTTAAAATAAAGCTGAATTAGAAACTTTAATATCTTTTCGGTTAATGCTTCAAAAATTGCAAACCAAATATCAAAATGTTCAGCAAAACAAACCCTATGTTATAGGATCATGGTAACAGTCTTTTGGAATTCTAATCTTGCTGATTATATATGAATTCCTAAAATGGTAAAAATGAGACCTAATTGGGAAAAATCATATTCCGATAAATATTGTTCCAAAAATTATAAATAAAATATTGAAGTGATCACCATGTCAAATGCTATTAAATCATGCACTTATCACATCATGATCACAAACTTTTATTTGATGTTGTCCATAATTTGATTAATTGAAGTAAATTCAATTATTTATTTAATTTGTAACTTATTCATCGGTGCTCCGAAAATTACAAATAAATTACCGAATTGATCGGAAGAACGAACCTATCCATTCATGTCATGTTCATGCATATTTGACCACTTCTCTAATAATTCAATAATTTATGAAGAATGTGGCCACTAAGATAAATATGGGGTTGGTTCCAAATAATTGAACTAATTATTTGGCTCCTCATTTAAATTTGCTTTTAATTTTATATAATAATATGGTTGCATCAATTGGACATGTCATCATGTGATTGAGCATTGCATTTTGAGTTCGTGTGATTTATGTGTGCTTTGTATTTCTTTTGGGTATCGATAGAATCCGGAGTCGAGGGTTCCCTCTCCTACCCCGACGAGCAATACTACGCTACCCGGCAGCAAGGCAAGAGATAACCTAACCTTCTTGGCATCTAGCATCCTATGATTTTATCAAATTATTTTATCCACCATAATATTGCATGCGGTTCAAATGTCTCTTTTGGTAAATATTAGAATATCCTATGAATGCATGTTCTTCCCCGAGCCCATCACATGTATCCCTACCTATGAAACCTAGGGTTGAAGTGTTGGCCGAGATAAAGATAAAATAGTTGTATGTATATGTTTAGCTATGCTTAGCCATGCTTAGATAAATGTTTTATGCCCGTTGTTAATTCCATAATTGTTGATGTTGATGGAATGATTCGGGCATGGTGGATATTTGTGATGCTAATTAAATGCTAAGACGGCTTGGGTGAGTCGCCATCGGGGATGGTGTTTTGCCTCACTCTAGCCCCTAGGTGCGAGTTCTTTACCTCTTGAACCAAGACGAGCGTGCTGCCATTGGTGGGTGTATGGGCGCCTTACTAACTGAATAACTTGTGCGGGCGTATCCAAGGGTCCTCTAGTTCGGTTTTCCATTTGCGTGTGAGTGGAAAGATGATGTTGATGAGGATTTGTGTTTAGGACGTGGCGATGGGGCAGGGCGCTGAGAGCGCTGAACCTGTCCTGTGGCCACAGATGACTCTTGGATATTCTCACGTGAGGTAAAGGTTTAACCGCGCCCGCTTGCCGGCCTTCCCCGGAAGAGGGCCACTCAGGTGAGCCGGACGGTACCAATGGGTAAATTAGTACACCCCTGCAGGGATAATCTTTTCGAAAAGCCGTGTCCACGGTTATGGACAATCTTGGTATCGGATATAAGATCATAGACAACGTTAACCTAATTGATATGGCAGCTAGAGGTTGCATAATAAACTTATGATAAAGGTTCATTTTCCTCGAGGGTGAGTCGAGGGAGTGCCTTTGTGTGAGATGAGTGGTGATGGTTGCAAGTAGGTTCGTCGAGAACCGAAGATGATATGATACTCTCTTACCCCTTTATAAAAATATCTGAGTAGACGAATGCCATGTGTCCTTTATGTTTCGGTTTAATAAGTTAGCTTTATGCAAAGAACTACATTATACAGCTTTAGAGCCTCCGTCAGTCATTGGGCCTATATCGCCCTACTAAACTTGCGAGTACATCGTACTCCAGTCTCTNCCACTTGTAGTTGATGCTTGAGAGTTTTATCATTGATTTATCATTACAATCAGATTGTTACCCATGTTCATATCACCTCTGATCATGATCTATATGATGTCTTGTGAGTAGTTCGTTTGGTTCTTGAGGACATGGGGAAAGCCTAGTTGCTAGTAATTGCATAATGGTGTGTAATATTTAATTGTTTGATATATGTTGTGGTGTTATTCCTCTAGTGGTATCGTGTGAACGTCGACTACATGATACTTCACCTTTCAAAGGGCCTAGGGGAATGCATGGTGTATTTAGTTTGCCTATGGTAGGGTTGCAGGAGTGACAGAAACCTAAACCCCAATTCGCGAACTAGTGCACTAGGGAGTGTAGGATCTTAGAGTTTAAGGCTATGGTTAGGTTTTTATCTTAATTACTTTCTTGTAGTTTCAGATGCTTGCAAGGGGTTTAATCACAAGTATGTATTTGTCCAAGGGCGGTGCATTAGCGTAGGTTCACCCACACATCACTTTATCAAAACATTGAAGATTAATCACCGGCGTGCAGCGAAAATGGCTAGGCAGAAATTCCCATGTGTCCCCGAGAACATTTTAATCATCATAAGTAACACAACCGGAATGTCCTTTGAGCTTAAAAGGATTGGGCTATTTGCTATAATTATTGTAGCACTCTTTTATTTACTTGCTCTTTATTTGTTCTTTACATCAAAACTCCAAAAATATTTCTCTTTTAGTGCTTGCAGTAAAACCTTGCTGAGATCTACTTGTCAACACCTTCTACTCCTCGTTGGGTTCGACACTCTTACTTATAGAAAGGACTACGATAGATCCCATACACTTGTGGG
The DNA here is from genome assembly GCA_012064385.1 of Puccinellia tenuiflora. NCBI lineage: Eukaryota > Viridiplantae > Streptophyta > Magnoliopsida > Poales > Poaceae > Puccinellia > Puccinellia tenuiflora. Next base: position 38,823 of record QRDG01001387.1, read on the forward strand.
TCATCAGGCCGCACGTGGGGCCCACCTGGGGCCCCTGTCCATCGCCTCGCGTCGCCCCTTCGCCTATAAATTCCCCTCTTACCTAAAAATAGAGGAGAACGGATCACAATTTCCAGAATACGTCCGATGCCGCCGCCATCTCAAACCCTAGTTCAGGAAGGGTCAGAAGCTCTTCCCGGCACCCTGCCGGAGAGGGGAATCGACGCCGGAGGCATCTACATCACCATGCCTGCCTCCGGAGTGATGCGTGAGTAGTCCACCACGGGACTACGGGTCCATAGCAGTAGCTAGATGGTTGTCTCTCCTCCTTGTACTCCATTGCTTAGATCTTGTGAGCTGCCTATCATGATCAAGATCATCTATTTGTAATTGCTACATGATTGTGTTTGAATGGATCCGATGAATTGTGGAAGTCATTACTTGTGTTCAGTTATGTGTTTCATCTATGATCTTGCATGCTCTGCGATGCTAGTGGTTGCTTTGGCCGAGTAATTGTTAGTGTTGTATGAGGGAGTATTTATGCTAGATAGTGGGTTCATGCCTCTCTTTGTCTGAGTTTGGTGACAGGAACAATCAAGGTTAGTGATGTGTTGTTGCCACTAGGGAGAAAACAGCGGTGTGATTTCTTCGTGTTATCTACATTGCTTACATTATGCACTTTGCTTATTGCAATGATCTGTTGCTTGCAACTTAATACTTTTGAGTGACATGCTGGATAGCGATCCCAGAGTGGATTATTAGTCATAGATGCAGTTGGATGACGGTCTATGTATTTTGACATAATGCCCATATTAGATGAAGTGGTGAATTATATTGTTTTATGATAGCCTTGTTGTGCGCCTACAATTCTGTCAATTGCAATGCTGTAATTTGTTTACCCATCATGTATATCTTTTGGAGAGACACCTCTAGTGAACTGTTGACCCCGGTCCTATTTTCCTACATTTCTTACGACTGTTTTCATAGCTTTTCATCATCATTTGCTCATATTTCATCATCATCATATTTTACATCCACACATTTAATTCTTTGTGTTTGGCAAGCTGGAGAGATTGACAACCTCTCTGTTTTGTTGGGGCAAAGTAGTTTGTTTGTGATTGTGTGCAGGTCCGCGTTAATCTACAAGCGCCAGAGTGGATTGACACCTTGCTAAGCCTTCTCCAAGTCCTACTGGATTCGATAACCTTGGTTTTGTAATCAAGGGAAAACTTCTTCTATATTGCATCATACCTTCCTCTTGGGGTCTCCCAACAACACGTCATCAGTCCACCATCGCTTCTTTGCAGTTCGTAGGTTTGCCTTGTTTTATTAACAAGATGGTTATAACAAGATTGCCGCACCACATAGTTCGGAATGCATTCTTGTACACCTACAATCTTAGTATGAGCTTTGATCAGAGCACCATGATCATTATCACTAGCTTCCTTCCAGATGACGGTTCCGGAACAACTTCCGTTGCGCCACTCAATGTCCGGAGGGGAAGTTCATTAACTTCGTCTTGCTCTACTATCTCTCTCACTTATACCCTTGGCAAGATACAACTTCTTGAGCAAGGTACGTTCCAGCAACAAATTGCATTTCTCGTGAAAGATCTATCCAATTGACTTCTTAGATACACTACAAAGATGAATTTTCCGCTTTAGTTTCGAACACATCGAAACACTAAATTACAGAAACGACAATCTAGGCTCAAAGCCATGCTATAACTCATATGGTATTGTCTCCACGGATTTGGATGATTTCCCTATTACCTAAAGTGAATGTTTTGATTCTAACACATAACTCAAATGATAAGAATAATTTGATAAGAGATATTATTTATCATACACTATCAAAATATAGTATGACTACGACGTGCAAACACACCATAGCATTGTGGTGTTCCATGCGGCGTAATTCGTGAAACTCTTTTCACAAGTCTTCCAATGACATGCCAAAAGCCATAACTCAAATCCTTTTTCTCCTAAATCAGTATCGCTGGAAATTAATTTTCTTGTTAAGTTTTTTTTCTACTTCACTCCGAATTTGTTTGAACTCATCAAACTTTTCAGACTAGCATTTCATTAAGTGGATATACACATATCTACTCAAATCATTGGTGAAGTTTATAAAATAATGATTTCCACTATTCGTTGAAGTACTCATTGATCCACACACATCATTATGTATGATTCTCAACAAGCTAGATGCCCGATTCCTTAAACCGAGAACGGAGTCTTAGTTATCTTGTCCATGAAGGACGTGTTGAATGTGTCAAAAGATCAAAATCTAAGGACTCGGAAATCCATCAGAATGGAGTTTCTTTATGCATATAGCGTTGACATGACTTCAAACGATGGTGCCACACGAACGCGGTGTCATTACTAAGTCTATATCCTTTGGCATTAATGTTATGAATGTAGGAACTACTACCATGTAACAGCCCGGATTTGGTACCCTAAAATATGGGCCAAATTTTCACTTTTGTTGTGCATTGCATCATGGCATCCATTTTAAATTGCTGATGGTAAATAAAGCAACAATTGAAAATTAAAGACAAAGGGAGCAAACCCTTCCCAGTTTCTCCAAACTAAAGGCATTGCCCAGAATGATCAAATCAAATTAACTTGAACTTCCAAATTATCCAGGAAGTTTCAATCACCCAATCTTAATTATTTGGTAAGGGCAAATTCTTAACAAGCAAATAAAGTTTGAGAAATCAATTTGGTTCTTGTCAACTTCTGTTGTTGGAACCAAGTTAAGTTTTCCTAAATTTCAAACTAAAATTATGGGGTGATTCATTGTTATAATATGAGCCTCCATAAATATCTTCATAAATTATTGAAATGTTTAAATGCCCCAAATAAAGCTATTTTGGAATTTATCGAAAATGCCTAAATCTAAAACCTATGAACAAATGTTGGGCAAACTAATTTATTTGACCTCACCAATTTTTGTGGTGGTTCTAAAGGGTAATTCTAGGTTATATGAATTCTTCTGGGATTTTAGGAAATGTCCTGGTGCTCTGATTAAATGGCTAAACCCTACTGCTGGGCTGGTTTGCAATTGTTTCAAAATGTCCAGGGGCCTTTTTGCAATTCCTTTTTCCCTCTCTCACCTCTCCACCGTGGACGATGGCGTCCTGGCGCCATGCCTCCGAGCTGGCCGCGCCCATGCCGCGCTGCCTCCCCTCCCTGGTGATCAAGGACCCTGCCAAGGATGCCCACCTGCTCCCTCGACCTAGCTCCCCTTTTTCCGGATCGAGGCCGACCCTTAGCGAGCTCCCGAGACCGCCGCCATCCCGTAGCTGTTCGACGCACCACGCCGTCGACCCCGGCCACCCCGAGGCGAGCCGTCACCGCCATCAGCTCTGCCTCGCCGAGCTACGCCTCCCCGCCGTAGGAATCGGGCTAGGGAGCCCGAAATCGAGCCGCCGCCGACGTCTCCCTCCTCCCGGTCCGGCGGCCGACCGGCACGATTGCCGTCACCACCGGCTGCCCCCTCCGCCTCCGAGCACCGCCATGCATTCATGGTGAGCACGCGCACCTCCAGGACACCCTTCCTCTCCCCCTCCCCCTCTGTGGCCTCGCATCCGTGCGGGATGCCGCCGGTTGCCGCCACGGCCGTGCCACGACGCGCACGCTCGAGTCGTCCTACGCCCCCCACCGTGCACAAACACTCGCACATGTGGCCGTCCGAGGCCGCGCATCTTTTTCGTGCGCTTGTGACCACGGCGCGCCGCCGGAAAAGGGGTCGTCACCGGTGATTTTTCCGTCGGCCACCGCAAGCAGCACGCACGCGTGCTCGACCGACCACGCGCCCGGCCTGACCGGCCACGAGGCCGGGGCCTCTCGGGTCCCTGCCCGGCCATATGGGCCGGCCCAGTGGCCGGGGCCTCTCGGGCTGTGGCCCGGACATAATGGCCGGCCTGCACCGGCCTGGCCGGCCTGTTTGAGGAATAGGGTTTCCCTTTTTAATTTTTTTAAGCGGTGTTTGATAATCGATAATCAATTGAAAATGCTTCAAATTCGACGAATCAAATTTCACAATGTTCGGTAAAACAAACTCTACCCTTTGGGATCATTGTGACCTTCTTTTGGAATTATTTTCTTTTGGTTATTTAAGAATTCCCAAAATAGGTTAAATAATGCCTAATTTGAGAAATCCATAACTTATTCAATAATTGTCCAAAATTTATGAAATAAATATCAAAGTGGTCAACTTGTCAAATGCTATCAACCCATGCACTTATCACACCATGATCACAAACTTTTATTTGATGTTATTCATAAATTGTTTAAATTAATTAAATTCAATTATTTAATTAATTTGCTATTTATTCATCGGTGCTCCGCAAATTACAAATAAATTACCGAAACGATCGGAAGAACGAAACCTATCCTTTCATGTCATGTTCATGCATATTTGACCACTTCTCTAATAATTCAAGAATTTATGAAGAATGTGGCCACTAAGATGAATATGGGGTTGGTTCTGAATAAGTGAACTAATTATTTGGCTCCTCATTTAAATTTGCTTCTAATTTATATAATAATATGGTTGCATTAATTGGACATGACATCATGTGATTGAGCATTGCATTTTGAGTTCCTGTGATTTATGTGTGCTTTGTATTTCTTTTGGGTATCGATAGATTCCGGAGTCGAGGGTCTCTCTACTTACCCCGAAGAGCACTACTTCACGCCCGGGCAGCAAGGCAAGAGATAACCTAACCTTCTTGGCATATAGCATCCTATGTTTTGATCAAATTATTTTATCCACCATAATATTGCATGCGGTTCAAAGGTCTCTTTTGGTAAACATAGAATCCTATGAATGCATGTCTCTTCCCCGAGCCAATCACATGTATTCCTACCTATGAACCCTAGTGTTGATGTGTTGGCCGGATACGAATTATAATTGTTGGTTATATGCTTAGCTATGCTTAGCCATGCTTACCTAGATGCTTTATGTCCGTTGTTAATTCCTTTATTAATGATGTTGATGGAACGATGCGGACTTGGTGGATAATGTTGATGCTTAATTAAAATGCTAAGACGGCTTGGGTGAGTTGCCATCGGGGATGGTGTTTTGTCTCACTCTAGCCCCTAGGTGCGAGTTCTTGTCTCTAGAACCAAGATCGAGCGTGCTTCCGGAGGTGGGGGCATATGGAACCCCCTTTGACCAAATAAGTTGTGCGGGCGTATCCAAGATTCCTCTAGTTCGGTTTTCCATTTGCGTGTGAGTATGTGGGTGGAAAAGAATGATGTGGACGGTGGTGTTTAGGGTGTGGCGATGGGGCAGGGTGTTGAAATAGGCACTGAACCTGTCCTGTGGCCACAGATGACTCTTGGATAGTCTCGTGCAATGTAAAGATCTAACCGCGCCCACTCGCCGGCCTTCCCCGGAAGAGGGCCAACTAGGTGAGCCGGACGGTACCGATGGATAAGGAGCTGGGGTTCCTGCGGAAACCTGGCGACTTCAAATAGTACACCCCTGCAGGGTTTAATCTTTTCGAAAAGCCGTGTCCGCGGTTATGGACGACTTGGGAACGGATATACGAGACCATAGATAACTTATAACCTAATTGATATGGCAGCTAAAGGTTGCATAACAACCGTGAGATAAAGGTTCATTTCCCCGAGGGTGAGTCGAGGGAGTGCCTTTGGTGAGGATGAGATGTGTTTGTGGCTACAAGTAGGTTCGATGGGAACCGAAGATGATATTGATACTCTCTTACCCCTTTATAGAAATATTCTGAGTAGACGAATGCCAGGTGTCTTTTAAGTTTTGGTCTATGAAATTTAGCTTTATGCAAAAGAACTACATTATACAGCTTTAGAGCCTCCGTCAGTCATTGGGCCTATATCGCCCTACTAAACTTGCGAGTACATCGTACTCAGTCTCTCTTTGTTGCCTCTATGTATTTGTATTTCAGAGGAGGACGACACCGAGCAGTTAGGTGGGTTCTTCGTTGACGTCGACTACTAGTCTGGGGTTCCCAGGTGGCAGCTTGGGACCGTGGAACAAGCTGGCTTGGGTGATGTTTATCTGTAGGCCTCTTAGGCCATAATTTGCTTCTTGTTGTATTAGACAACGCTACTTCGCTTCCGCTTGTTGAATTGTAGGATCTGTGATCCTTTTGCCTTGTAATATTTGTATTCTCCTCGTTATATGAGTTGCTATATAAATGTTTTGTGTCGTAGAGTCATGCTTTGTGCCAGTTCTGTTCCACAAGTCTCGATCTTTGTTTTATACATTGATGGTTGTGTTGCTTACATAGCCTCTCTGTATAATTCCGGGGTCGGGGCGTTACAAGTTGGTATCAGAGCAGGACTGCCTGTAGGAAACCCTTTCTATTGGTCGATGTCGAGTCTAGTTCGTGAAAATTATTTTTAACCAAAAAAATGAGTTGTGAAAACCCTCCTAGGATTCTTTTTACTCCTTATCCAATTCACTCTGATCTTGGTGTTGTCTTACCTCTATTTGATTTTAGCGGTTCTTCTGATCGTCGGCAAAGTTCTAAATCTTTAGGATCACGGGGTTGGGTTTCTACCTCTAGTTACTAGTTATAGCTACTCGTCTGCCAAATCTAAAACATGAAGAAAGAAAGTATAGTGGTTCGACAAGATATTTCTTGCCTTAGCCCAAGATCTTGAACCGAGGGTCCCGGATTGTGCTAGGGCTCCGGTGTAATGTTTCATGAGGGTTGTCACCCTTGTGGGCATTATGCTATTGTGGGTCCCAGTACATGAAGCTGATCTTTAACCCAAGATCTTTTCTGTTGAACCCTGATGTTAATTCAATACCTACATCCGGAAGCACTCTAATGATCTACCCTATCCATCGGAGTTAGATACTAACTGCGTCCTTGTCAAATCTACAGAATGGCACAATGTCCTCCGCTCTACCAAAACGAAGCCACTCCGTGGGACCAGTGGACACCCGTTGATCGGCAGAAATCCCATACAACTAAAGATCTGCCCAAGAAAAGTAGTGAGCACCTCACCGGAGTTAGAGGGCCGGACGCCAATGTGATAGACAAACGCAGGTGCTACATCTGTAAGGAACCCGGTCATCCGTGCAGGGAGTGCCCCCTTCGGTACCCCGGTAGGAGAGGAGCACCACGAGGAAAGGGGTGCAGTCAGTGCGGAAGGGGTGGACATCAGGCGAGTCAATGCCACGGCAGTTGCCCGCACTGTTTCAACGAGCATCCACTTGGCGGTTGCCCAACCGTTAGTGCCACTTGCTACCTATGCGAAGGGAATGATCATCCTCCAGCTGAGTGTCCTATGGAAGTCGTAGTAGACGCACTAAAGGATGCCCGTGATAAAATCGCTCGGGACGCCATCCACGCCCCGAGGAAGAAGCGCCAGAGGGTAGACAACCGCGGGAGACACGCCTGCTACACCTGTGGCCAGATGGGTCACTACTGCTGGGAGTGCCCCAACGCCTCTGCTGACGAAGCTAAAGAGGACCCCAGCGTCCTTATGGGTGAGCTATGCATCAACAACCCTCTTACTACAGTTTTGTTAGTTCTGGAGCTTGACGCTATAGCCTAGGTCTTGCAAATCTAGTTACCCTGCATTGCGGCTAACTCCCGCAAACTCCTTCCATACCTACTAGGCCGAAGTATCTGCACACATATCCAACTCTGAACCTCAAGCAGAACTGATGCTTGGTGGTTTACCAAGAGCATGACCTAGATCCTTTAGTAAATCCGATGAGTCCGGTGTTGTGGTTCACGCACCTCACCGGAAGGTCTTTTGACTAAATCTCCTAGTTCTTTCAAATCAACCGCTATCCATGAGAATCATGGGTAACTGGTTCTAGAAGTTTTTCCCCCTAAGGTCCGATCTCTATCTTCAAGTACGACTTTCGCTTGAGGATCGAATGAAGGCTTTTCCGAAGCATGTGTGTGATATGTAGAACCTCAAGGAGAACATCACCACGGAGTTGTTAAATATCTATCGGTCGACCCTTCTGTTTCCTCTATCTTGTGGCAATATCTCGTTATGAGGTTTTACCTCTCTAGCTAATTGTGGATCCAATGCTATATCCTTCCCACCTCGGTGAAATCAAGGTTTGCCCAATCACACGGATGTTGGGTCATTTCGTCAGTCACCTTAAGGCCCAATCCTCAATCTTATGGAAATCTCTTGTGTATCCGAAGTGTGGAGTCCAGAATATGCCTTTCTCCTCACGGTGCCAAATCTCTACGGTCTACCCAACGGGTGGTTTGAAGTGATGTCTTGGTGATCGGTTGTCCTATCCTCGGCTCGACCTTTGTTTGGTCAAGTCGTTCCTTGTTTCCTCATTGGCCTATGGTTTTGGGCAAGTTTCCTCTTGTCCGTCACTTTAAGCTACCTCCTGTCCTTCCGCCATCTTTGGCAAGTCTTGTTAGTTATCCCAATCATTACAACAAGGAAGATCTTCATGAGATCGGGAAGACCGTGGGAGATGTGTGTTGTCATGTTCCCCTCATCCCTGCTTCTACTCTAGAATCTCGGGACGAGATTCCTGTAAGGGGGGTAGAATTGTAACAGCCCGGATTTGGTACCCTAAAATATGGGCCAAATTTTCACTTTTGTTGTGCATTGCATCATGGCATCCATTTTAAATTGCTGATGGTAAATAAAGCAACAATTGAAAATTAAAGACAAAGGGAGCAAACCCTTCCCAGTTTATCCAAACTAAAGGCATTGCCCAGAATGATCAAATCAAATTAACTTGAACTTCCAAATTATCCAGGAAGTTTCAATCACCCAATCTTAATTATTTGGTAAGGGCAAATTCTTAACAAGCAAATAAAGTTTGAGAAATCAATTTGGTTCTTGTCAACTTCTGTTGTTGGAACCAAGTTAAGTTTTCCTAAATTTCAAACTAAAATTATGGGGTGATTCATTGTTATAATATGAGCCTCCATAAATATCTTCATAAATTATTGAAATGTTTAAATGCCCCAAATAAAGCTATTTTGGAATTTATCGAAAATGCCTAAATCTAAAACCTATGAACAAATGTTGGGCAAACTAATTTATTTGACCTCACCAATTTTTGTGGTGGTTCTAAAGGGTAATTCTAGGTTATATGAATTCTTCTGGGATTTTAGGAAATGTCCTGGTGCTCTGATTAAATGGCTAAACCCTACTGCTGGGCTGGTTTGCAATTGTTTCAAAATGTCCAGGGGCCTTTTTGCAATTCCTTTTTCCCTCTCTCACCTCTCCACCGTGGACGATGGCGTCCTGGCGCCATGCCTCCGAGCTGGCCGCGCCCATGCCGCGCTGCCTCCCCTCCCTGGTGATCAAGGACCCTGCCAAGGATGCCCACCTGCTCCCTCGACCTAGCTCCCCTTTTTCCGGATCGAGGCCGACCCTTAGCGAGCTCCCGAGACCGCCGCCATCCCGTAGCTGTTCGACGCACCACGCCGTCGACCCCGGCCACCCCGAGGCGAGCCGTCACCGCCATCAGCTCTGCCTCGCCGAGCTACGCCTCCCCGCCGTAGGAATCGGGCTAGGGAGCCCGAAATCGAGCCGCCGCCGACGTCTCCCTCCTCCCGGTCCGGCGGCCGACCGGCACGATTGCCGTCACCACCGGCTGCCCCCTCCGCCTCCGAGCACCGCCACGCATTCATGGTGAGCACGCGCACCTCCAGGACACCCTTCCTCTCCCCCTCCCCCTCTGTGGCCTCGCATCCGTGCGGGATGCCGCCGGTTGCCGCCACGGCCGTGCCACGACGCGCACGCTCGAGTCGTCCTACGCCCCCCACCGTGCACAAACACTCGCACATGTGGCCGTCCGAGGCCGCGCATCTTTTTCGTGCGCTTGTGACCACGGCGCGCCGCCGGAAAAGGGGTCGTCGCCGGTGATTTTTCCGTCGGCCACCGCAAGCAGCACGCACGCGTGCTCGACCGGCCACGCGCCCGGCCTGACCGGCCACGAGGCCGGGGCCTCTCGGGTCCCTGCCCGGCCATATGGGCCGGCCCAGTGGCCGGGGCCTCTCGGGCTGTGGCCCGGACATAATGGCCGGCCTGCACCGGCCTGGCCGGCCTGTTTGAGGAATAGGGTTTCCCTTTTTAATTTTTTAAGCGGTGTTTGATAATCGATAATCAATTGAAAATGCTTCAAATTCGACGAATCAAATTTCACAATGTTCGGTAAAACAAACTCTACCCTTTGGGATCATTGTAACCTTCTTTTGGAATTATTTTCTTTTGGTTATTTAAGAATTCCCAAAATAGGTTAAATAATGCCTAATTTGAGAAATCCATAACTTATTCAATAATTGTCCAAAATTTATGAAATAAATATCAAAGTGGTCAACTTGTCAAATGCTATCAACCCATGCACTTATCACACCATGATCACAAACTTTTATTTGATGTTATTCATAAATTGTTTAAATTAATTAATTCAATTATTTAATTAATTTGCTATTTATTCATCGGTGCTCCGCAAATTACAAATAAATTACCGAAACGATCGGAAGAATGAAACCTATCCTTTCATGTCATGTTCATGCATATTTGACCACTTCTCTAATAATTCAAGAATTTATGAAGAATGTGGCCACTAAGATGAATATGGGGTTGGTTCCGAATAAGTGAACTAATTATTTGGCTCCTCATTTAAATTTGCTTCTAATTTATATAATAATATGGTTGCATTAATTGGACATGACATCATGTGATTGAGCATTGCATTTTGAGTTCGTGTGATTTATGTGTGCTTTGTATTTCTTTTGGGTATCGATAGATTCCGGAGTCGAGGGTCTCTCTACTTACCCCGAAGAGCACTACTTCACGCCCGGGCAGCAAGGCAAGAGATAACCTAACCTTCTTGGCATATAGCATCCTATGTTTTGATCAAATTATTTTATCCACCATAATATTGCATGCGGTTCAAAGGTCTCTTTTGGTAAACATAGAATCCTATGAATGCATGTCTCTTCCCCGAGCCAATCACATGTATTCCCACCTATGAACCCTAGTGTTGATGTGTTGGCCGGATACGATTTATAATTGTTGGTTATATGCTTAGCTATGCTTAGCCATGCTTACCTAGATGCTTTATGTCCGTTGTTAATTCCTTTATTAATGATGTTGATGGAACGATGCGGACTTGGTGGATAATGTTGATGCTTAATTAAAATGCTAAGACGGCTTGGGTGAGTTGCCATCGGGGATGGTGTTTTGTCTCACTCTAGCCCCTAGGTGCGAGTTCTTGTCTCTAGAACCAAGATCGAGCGTGCTTCCGGAGGTGGGGGCATATGGAACCCCCTTTGACCAAATAAGTTGTGCGGGCGTATCCAAGATTCCTCTAGTTCGGTTTTCCATTTGCGTGTGAGTATGTGGGTGGAAAAGAATGATGTGGACGGTGGTGTTTAGGGTGTGGCGATGGGGCAGGGTGTTGAAATAGGCACTGAACCTGTCCTGTGGCCACAGATGACTCTGGATAGTCTCGTGCAATGTAAAGATCTAACCGCGCCCACTCGCCGGCCTTCCCCGGAAGAGGGCCAACTAGGTGAGCCGGACGGTACCGATGGATAAGGAGCTGGGGTTCCTGTGGAAACCTGGCGACTTCAAATAGTACACCCCTGCAGGGTTTAATCTTTTCGAAAAGCCGTGTCCGCGGTTATGGACGACTTGGGAACGGATATACGAGACCATAGATAACTTATAACCTAATTGATATGGCAGCTAAAGGTTGCATAACAACCGTGAGATAAAGGTTCATTTCCCCGAGGGTGAGTCGAGGGAGTGCCTTTGGTGAGGATGAGATGTGTTTGTGGCTACAAGTAGGTTCGATGGGAACCGAAGATGATATTGATACTCTCTTACCCCTTTATAGAAATATTCTGAGTAGACGAATGCCAGGTGTCTTTTAAGTTTTGGTCTATGAAATTTAGCTTTATGCAAAAGAACTACATTATACAGCTTTAGAGCCTCCGTCAGTCATTGGGCCTATATCGCCCTACTAAACTTGCGAGTACATCGTACTCAGTCTCTCTTTGTTGCCTCTATGTATTTGTATTTCAGAGGAGGACGACACCGAGCAGTTAGGTGGGTTCTTCGTTGACGTCGACTACTAGTCTGGGGTTCCCAGGTGGCAGCTTGGGACCGTGGAACAAGCTGGCTTGGGTGATGTTTATCTGTAGGCCTCTTAGGCCATAATTTGCTTCTTGTTGTATTAGACAACGCTACTTCGCTTCCGCTTGTTGAATTGTAGGATCTGTGATCCTTTTGCCTTGTAATATTTGTATTCTCCTCGTTATATGAGTTGCTATATAAATGTTTTGTGTCGTAGAGTCATGCTTTGTGCCAGTTCTGTTCCACAAGTCTCGATCTTTGTTTTATACATTGATGGTTGTGTTGCTTACATAGCCTCTCTGTATAATTCCGGGGTCGGGGCGTTACATACCATCTATTCAGATAAGAACATTACATTCGTAACCGGTGTATGATCATTAAAGATATTACTCATAATTATAGGACAACAATTTGTCACTAACATATATGAATAATCATCTCGCCGGAGGCAAGACGCACTTATAATGATCATGCTAACACACGGTGATTACAAAAGAACTTATTCAAATGGTAGATGCAGAGGGAGAGTGCCGATGGCCATCACAACATATTGCTTGCCATTACTGACACACATCATCTCCTCGTCCTTCCAAGCAACTCAAGCAGAAAATCTTGTTTCATAAAACATGACCAGTATCAAAACTCAGTCGCTGCAGTGAGTACTTGTTTAGGTAAAACATTCATAACGCGTATATCATATATACCATCATCATTTATGACTTCCCGGTGATCGATTCATCTTCTTGGTTTTTCAAAGCAACCAAGAATTCATGAAGGTGAACGATTCCCCTTGCATGACATGGTCTATGACAACCTACTTGCATCTGGGGTGAGCAGCAAGTGCAGCACGTCATCATAAGCAAAATGTATGTCATCCAGTATTTGAGCTGAATGTGGTATTACAGTGTCATCAAGCATGACCGCCACGTGCTCTATTAGTGCGAGTTTTCTCTTCCATTTTGGTCGAGAAGAAAACAACAAAAATGCTGAAAAACTTCATCGAGTCGACTTGCGGTGCATGCAGTGCATCGAGTTCAACGACAATTCTGAATGTTCGTGATCTATCAACGTGCACCTAGAGTTCATACTCTTATGGCATAGATCACAGCACACTGGACCATGATGGAATTATCCGCGCGAACTTGATAATCCAAATTATCTCTTTGTTAGCGGAATCTCCAGGTTTATCTCCTAACGGTTTTGCATCATATAGAGCAAAAAGTTTGAAACAAGGAGTATCCTCAAGCTACGGTACAAAACTATGAAGTTGAACCCACCTTTTAAGTTTCTCAATCGCAGGAATGCGTCTAAGTTTTAAAGAGGGCTAATGAACAGGTTATTATCTACATAGATTTTGCAAAGATATTAAGACTATGTTCATAATATGAGTTCATGTTTATCTATATAAAACTTCAAGAACTCCCACTCAAAACGAACATCTCTCATCATCGTTCTAGTGATTACACGATCCTAATTCACTACATCACCCCCGATCGTCACGGCTGATGATATAGCTTCAAAGGTAGACATCACCATGTCAATTACATCATCCATGTGACTCATGCTCGACCTTTCGTTCTCCTGTATTCCAAGGCCATGTATGTACATGCTAGGCTCGCCAATCCAACCTTAGTATATTGTTGTGCATACATGGCTTGCACCCACCGTATGTGAACGTAGATATGTCTGACACCCTGATTGCTACTGATGAAGAGTTGGGTGGTGTCCCAAGCGAAGGCGGAGATGTAGCAAGCATCAGCTTTCCCTCGATAACGAACCGAGGTTTATCGAACCAGTAGGACCTTGAAATCAACAACAAAGTGAATGTTGAAGATCTCTAGCGCTTGACGTGGACCTGCACACACTCAACCAAAATACTTTGCCCCCAACGGCGGAAAGGTTGTCAATCTTTCCGGTCTCGCAGAAAACAAAGCGGTTAATTGTATAGTGAAATAGATGAAATATGAAAATGGACCAGTAGAGTAATGATGATGAAAAGTGATGAATAAAGGTTGCAATCAATGTAAAAAGATGGACCGGGGGCCATGGGTTCACTAGTGGAGTCTCTCAAGTAAATAGAACAATCGTATGCTGGGTAAACAAATTATAGCTGGGCAATTGACAAGATTATAACACAAACTTAATCTAGCTATGACAAAGAGAACATGATAATATTTAAGTAGGCATCATGACAATGAACAAAGACCGTTGAGTCCAACTGCATCTTTGTCTAACAAGTCCATCGTGAGATCGCTATCCAGCCTGTCACCCATCGGTATTAAGTTGCAAGCAACAGACATTGTCATTAAGTAAAGCGCATGAAGTAAGCAATACTAATATCAATAGACTCTTAATAAGGGATTGTCATCAATTACCAAAATGGGGGAGATTGAAAGTGCATGGTTGATCCCATGCATGGTTTTGGTAATTAATGACAATCTCTATGGACTAACATTTGCATTGAGCTCTATGTGTAGGTCGTCCTTTAGCTTGTAGATTTGTTGATCAAGGCCAAGCTTGCTTGTCTCCATTAGTTGGAGTCAAGGTCAAGGTAGAAGATCATTTGTTGATCAAGGCCAAGCTTGTCTCCGTGTGTTGGAGTCAAGCTCAAGGGAAGAAAAGTTTGGGTTGATCAAGGCTTTGTGCGGATTGATCAACTCTCAAGTTCAAGTGAAGATATGCCGAAGAGTGGTTTCCCCATCTTGGTGTATGGGGGAGCGTCATGTGATTCTTCACCAAGCGAAGCGCAATCAAGAAAGGTGGTTCGTCTTGAGGAGATGAAGATCGTCTTCATCGACCTCAAGTGGATTAATGCGCAAGGCAAAGGTATGATCTTGATAGGGCTTTTATTTTACCGGTCTCATGATGTTTGTTGAGAGACCGGATTATAGGATAGATAGCCATACTATCAAGAGGGGCTCTCGACCGAGTATCGTGATCGTATCGTTCGTGGAGAGCTCAAACCTTTACATCCATGCAATCATCTTTATTGGTTCTTATTTGGATCTTATCGTGGTGTGGTCTTGGTGCTTGTCATGCTTGTCATGACAAAGCCAAGGTCACCGAAAACGGTTTGCATTTGCGTCTTCTTTTGTGTTTTCGGTATTGGAGATTTTGCCGGTTCATCCGTCCGGAAGATTTATTTCTTCCATCTCTTTGCAAAATCTCCATTGCTTGTTTGCCATTTTACAAGGTTGCTTTTGTCGTCCTCTTTCCAACAAAATTGGTTTTACTTTATTCGGACTTCAATTGCAAAAGATGTGTCATTTCCGGTTTGCGAAAAAGAGTTTTTAAACTTCCCCATTTGGTTTTATAATATCTTGTTGAACTATGATGTTTCTCTGCATAATCTTGTTGTGCTCATTGTGACGATTCCAACGAGTCCAAGATTATCGAAAACGGAGTTCATATGCAAAAGTTATGGGGCTTTGAATTTGCCTTTGGATCTTCCCCGGAGTTGGTCCGGAGTTTCCGGCCACACCGGAGTCTCCGGTCCCTCTTTTTCGCTGCCATTTATGCTTGATGTGGTGCGCTTCTGTATAGGGGTCCGGAGGTACCCCGGAGATGGACCGGAGTCTCCGGCCCGAGGACCCGGAATCTCCGGCCCTTCTCTTTTTTCTCAGCCTTTGCATCTGTGTGGTGCGCCTCTGGATAGGGGTCCGGAGCACCCCCGGAGGGTGCCCGGAGTCTCCGGCCTGGCCGGAGTCTCCGGCCCCAAGGACCGGAATCTCCGGCCTCCCCGATGACCCAGCAGGCCGGAGTCTCCGGTCACTTACTCCGGAGTCTCCGGCCTGGACAGGCTCCAACGGCTAGTTTTTGGGGGAGGCTATAAAAAGCCTCCTTCCCCCCCCCCCCCCCCAAAACCTGGTTAGACACCTTGCTCACTTGTTCCTGCTCTTCCCCTTTGTTCTAATCCTTGTGAGCTTGATTCCTCTCTTCCCCTCCAATGATTCTTGCCCAAATTTAGGGTTTCAAGAGAGGAGATCTAGATCTACCATTCCACCAATCAAATTCTCCTCTAAGTGAGGGGAACCTTGTGGATCTAGATTTGGGGTTGCTTTGTGTTCATCCCCTTTGTTCTTCCTCTCTTATTCCCTCCATAGCATTAGTTGCTTTGGTTGGAATTTGGGAGTGAAGGATTTGAGCACTTTGTGTGCTCTTGCCTTTTTGCATTTGTTGCATCGGGTTGCTCTCTCCACGGTGATACGTGAAGTTGAAGGTTGAGAAGCTTGTTACTCTTGGGTGCATTGTGTTCCCAAGAGCTTGTTGCCTCTTGGGTGCATTGTGTACCCTAGACGGTTGGAGGTGCCGCGAAGACTTCGAGTTGTGAAGCTTCGGCACGAGTTTGGGAGCCCCCAATTGAGTTGTGGGTGTGTGCCCCAAGGAGAAGTTGTAAAGGGCTCCGGAATCCGCCCCGAAGGATTCCGATAGTGGAAGGTGAACCAATCCCTTGGGTGAGGTTCATCGGAGAATAGGGTGAGGCCTTTGTGGCATCTTGAGTAGGCCTCTTGTGGCGAGCTCACACCCCTCCAACGAGACGTACTCCCTTAACAAGGAGGAACTCGGGAATACATCCTCGTCTCCGCGTGCCTCGGTTATTTCTATACCCGAGCTTTACTTATGCAATTTACATTGTGATAGCCTTTGTGCTTGAAGTTCATATCTTGCTATCACCTTGTTGCTTGAATTGCTTAGCATAAGTTGTTGGTGCACATAGGTGAACCTAGAATATTAGGTTGTTGGCTTGTTAATTTAAACACATAGTTTTATTCCGCAATTATCAAGCCCCTAATTAGAAAAAGTCTTAATCGCCTATTCACCCCCCCCCCTCTAGGCGACATCCGGGCATTGTTTGTTCTTTCAAATATGATCAATGATACCCAGGGTCAATGCTAGATGTTTGCTTTGGTGGAGATAGAAGGAAGAGGAAAACTGACTCAACATTAAAAGTAAAAGAAAGGCCCTTCGTAGAGGGAAGCAGGGATTAGTCATGTACTAGAGCTTTTTATTTTTATGAAACAGAAGTAAAACAATTTTGAGACATGCATGCTTTCGTCAATGACTTCACAACAGAGAAGCTATATAGTCCCCCATAACAAGCAAGGCTTTTAGACTTGTGAGCGCAGCTGGTTTTTAGAGGAGCGAGTACGCTCCTCTTTCTCCTTGGTTTCACCACTTTCCAATGTTTAGAGTTGATTTCTCAGATTTTCATTGCGCGGAGGAGAATGGTGAATTATATTTATATTTTTGCTTAAGCTGCTCTCGGGTTGATTCAAGTGAAGACGTAATCCATCGACACCGGGTGAAAGGGGGGGAATGACCTTGCTCGTCATGAGTTATATTTAGCTCTCCACTGCTCCCTCATGAGCTTAAAAACAGAGGCACAAAAAGAGAGTATTTTGAATTTTTAAAGATAGCACATGACAAATTTAC
The DNA here is from genome assembly GCA_012064385.1 of Puccinellia tenuiflora. Lineage (NCBI taxonomy): Eukaryota > Viridiplantae > Streptophyta > Magnoliopsida > Poales > Poaceae > Puccinellia > Puccinellia tenuiflora. The sequence goes on from QRDG01001387.1 coordinate 56,324, forward strand.
TTGGAATGGCAAGAAATACCATGCATAGGTAGATATGGTGGACTCAGCTGGCAAGATAGTTTGGCTTTGGGATTTGGATGCACGAGTGAACCATACACTCAGTACGAATTTTTGGGCTTAGCAAAGAAGGTATTTGAAGCAGACATCTAACATTACCTGGTAACAGAGTAACATAAGACATAAGTCAATCATAACCATAAATCTCCACACCGTCTCCCTTGTTGACCAAACAATTCTTTTGATGGAAAGATTAGCTTAATGAATTAACAACTACGAAACACCACACAATTTCAAGCTTTTAACAGTATTTCTTTACTAATCAATTCCACTCAAATAACCAGCAAGTTTAAGCATTCATCTTCTTACCGTCCACTCAAATAGTTACTTTAGAGTCCACACTATATCGTCTAAATTTATCACAAGCAAAAACGACAGCTAAAAATTTCTTTTCAGTGGTTGCATAATTTTTCTATGCACTATCCAAAGTTTTACTAGCATAATGAATTACATTCAACTTCTTATCAATTCTTTGGCCAAGGACAGACCCTATAGCATAATCACTAGCATCACACATAATTTCAAAGGGTAAATTCCAATCAGGCGGTTGAACTATAGGAGAGGTGATTAAAGCCCTTTTTAGTACCTCGAAGGCTTCTTTACAATCTGCATCAAAAACATATGGAACATATTTTTCAAGAAGATTAGTGAGAGGCCGCGACGTCTTAGAAAAATCTTTAATAAACCTCCTATAAAAACCAGCATGACCGAGGAAACTACGAATACCTTTGATGTCTCTTGGATAGGGCATTTTCTCAATTGCTTCAATTTTGGCTTTATCAACTTCAATCCCCCTTTCAGAAATTTTATGTCCAAGCACTATGCCTTCATTTACCATGAAATGACACTTCTCCCAATTGAGAACAAGATTGGTCTCCTCACATCTCTGCAAAACTTTGTTGAGATTATAGAGGCAATTGTCGAAAGAAGTTCCATAGATGGAGAAATCGTACATGAAGACTTCCACAATTTCCTCACAAAAACCATGAAAAATAGCAGACATGCATCTTTGAAAAGTAGCAGGTGCATTACACAAACCAAAAGGCATACGTCTATAGGCATAAGTTCCAAAAGGACAAGTAAAAGTAGTTTTTTCTTGATCTTCAAATTTAACAACAATTTGAGAGAAACCAGAATAACCATCAAGGAAACAAAAGTGAGAATTCTTAGACAGACTTTCAAGCATTTGATCAATAAAAGGCAAAGGATAATGATCTTTTCGAGTAGCCTTATCAAGTTTCTTATAATCAATGCACATTCTATACCCTACAACTGTTCTTTGAGGAATGAGTTCATTATTATCATTAGCAACAACAGTCATACCTCCTTTTTTGGGAACACAATGAACAGGACTAACCCATCTACTATCAACAATAGGATAGATTATACCTGCATCGAGAAGCTTGAGTATCTCATTCCTTACCACATCCTTGATCTTTGGATTCAATCTTCGTTGATGATCAACAACAGGCTTCGCATCAGGCTCAAGATTAATTGCATGTTGACAAATAGATGGAGAAATCCCCTGAAGATCATCAAGAGTCCCAATGATGCTCGATGTTTCCTAAGGACCTCCAATAATCGCTCCTCCTCTTTCACTGAAAGGTTAGAATTGATAATAACAGGATATATTTTCTGCTCATCCAAATATGTATATTTGAGAGAGTCTGGAAGATCTTTTAATTCAAAAATGGGATCTCCCTTTGGAAATGTCTGGGTCCACAGAGACTCCACAGGTAGATCATGCTTTAAATAGCCGGCTGTCTAAAGAAGACTTCATCAATTTCCTCTCTTTCCTGCATAAACATATCATTCTCGTGCTCCTCCATATATTGCTGCAAAGGATCATTAGGAGGCACGGCAATAGAAGCAATTCTTTCAATAATAAGATCCTCATTAGGTAATTCTTTATCATAACGATGTCTAGCAAATTTGGAAAAATTAATTCATACGGCTCTCCAGCGAATTGAACAGAGACCTTTTCTTTCTTAAAATCTATAACAACACTATAAGTATTTAAGAAAGGTCTACCAAATATAATAGGACAAAATTTATCTTTAACCGACCCCAAGACAAGGAAATCAGTTGGATATTTTAACTTACCACATAAAACTTCAACGTCTCTGACAATTCCCACTGGGTGGATGACATCTCTATTAGCCAATTTAATCTCCAATCAATATCTTCAAGCTCACATGGTGCAATTTCGCGCATTATTTCTTGATAAAGTGTATAAGGAATAGCACTTGCACTTGCACCCATGTCACATAATCCATAATAGCAATGATCACCTATCTTGACAGAGACAACAGGAGTACCAACAACTTTTGCACTTTTATCCTGTCTAACAATGTTAGTAGCAGCTTCACAACAATAAATAGAACTTCCATCGACGTTCTCAGTTACAAGATCTTTAACCAAAGCTACTTGAGAGGCAATTTCAAGTTGTTCATCAGGTTCATAAGGTTTCCTTTAACTTTTATTAACCACACTAGCCACGATTGAGTGTTCTTTAATTTTTATAGGAAAGGGTGGTTTTTCAAAGTAAACAGCAGGTAAAACTTCAACTATTTGGACAGGCACATCATCACTAGCAAGCACATCCGTTTTACAAACATCTTTAAATGGTTCATGATACTTATCCCACTTTTCTTTTGGAATATAAATATGGTTAGCAAAGGATTTACAAAGATCAACAACAATTTGAGAATCGAGCCCAAACTTAGCACTAAGCATATTAAAACGTTCAGTTTCCATGAAAGATTTAATGCAGTCATACTCATAATTTATACCTGATTCTTTACCTTTGTTGATCTCCCAATCTTCCGCATTGCGATAAATCCTTTCAATTAAATCCCATTTAGCATTAACTTCTTTGTTTGTAAAGGATCCAAGAGAAGAGGCATCAAGCATATCCTTATCATTGCGAGGCAGCCTCGCATAAAAATTGTTAACAATTATATCATTAGGAAGCTTATGATTGGGGCATTTAAGCATCAAAGATTTCAACCTCCCCCAAGCGTGAGCGATGCTTTCTCCTTCATGTGGTTGTAACAGCCCCAGTTTGGTACCCTAAAATATGGGCCAAATTTTCACTTTTTGCTTTGTAAACATTGCATCATGGCATCCATTTAAGTTGCTAATTTAAAATAAAGCAAGTTTGGAAAGCAATTAAGAGGAAACAAATCCAAATCCCAAAAATCTCCAACCTCAATGCAATTGCTCAACTTGGTGAAACCAAATTAATTTGCACTTCCAAATTGTTCAGGAAGTTCCAAGTTTAATTATTATAACAAATTGTCAAAGTCCAATTATTGACAAGCAAAGATAAAAATCTGAGAATTCAAAATGGTTTAAATCAACGTTGAATTTTGAAAACCAAGTTAAACTTTCCAAAAATTCAAAATAAAATTATGGGGTGCTTCCTTGTTATATTATGAGCCTCCATGAATAATTTCATCATTTTTGGAAATGCTTAAGTGCTCCAAATAAATGCATTATGCAATTTATCAAAATGACCATATTGCAACAATATGAATAAATTTGAATCTAAACAATTTATTTTGGAACACCAATTTTTGTGGAGCTTCCTCATGACATGGGGAGCCTACATGAATTCTCAGATAGGGTATGCCGCTCAATGCCGTGGCCCCCTGGGGATAAGGAGGCCCCCGACCGTCGCCACCTGCTCCCATCTCTCTCCTCTCCCCGTTCCTCCCCCTTTTTCCGGATCGGCAGCCACCCTAGCTTCCCCGTGCTGCCGCCCGCGGAGCCGACGCCGTTGCCGTCAAATCGCTGCCGATTGAAGCTTCCCCGGAGCAAGCCGAGACCGCCATCCGCTCCGCCTCGCCGTCAGCTTCCTCCACGCCGATGGAATCGTCCCCGGGTCGCGCGAATCGTATCCACCGTTCGCTTCCCTCTTCCTCTGGCCGTCGTTGAGCCGCAGCCTTCCCGCGCAACTCGCCGTCGTCTCCGACATCCTCCGTCTTCGTCAAGCACCCACACGCAACTGGGGTGAGCTTCGCGTCCTTTTGGATTTCTCCTGCTTCCCCTCCCTCTCCCCTCGCCTCACCGCCGTCGGACGTCGCCGTCGTCGCCGTTGCCCGTGTGCCAGCCTTGGCACCGGCCTGTCCGTCCAGGAGGTCGGCTGGCTCGGGCAGGTGCCTGGCCTTGCTCTCGGCCTGGGCTGGCCAAAATGCCGGAAGCCTCAGGCACATGCCCGGCCTGGGCTCCGGTCTGGGCCGGCCGGGAGGCCGGCTGTCTCCGAGAGGAAACCGGCCTAGTGCCCGGTCTGGGCTGGCCAGGAGGCCGGCCGCCTCAGACACAGGCCCGGCCAGAAGGTACCAAAACGATCAGAAGAACAACACCTATCCGTTCATATCATGTTCATGCATATTTAAGCCACTCTTTAGCATTGTAATAATTTATAAGCAATGAGGACATTAAGTTAAATATGGGGTTGCTTCCAAATAATTTCACTAATTATTTGGCACTCCATTTAATATTGCTATTTAAATTATATGATAATACCAATGCATCAAATTGACATGTCATCATGATTGAGCATTGCACTTTGTCTTCGTGTTATTTATTTGTTCTTCTATGATTGTTTGGGTATCGATAGATTCCGGAGTCGAGGGTAACCCTACCTACCCCGACGAGCAGTACTACACGCCCCGTCAGCAAGGCAAGAGATAACCTAACTTTCTTGGCATCTAGCATCCTACTGTTTTATAAACTTATTTTATCCACCATAATATTGCATTCGATTCTATGTCAATTTTGGTCAATACTAGAGTATCCTATGAATGCATGTTTTCCCCGAACCAATACATGTTTCCCTACCTATGAACCATAGGTTTGATGTGTTGGCCGGAGGCAAATATATAATTGTTGTACTTATATGCTTAGCCATGCTTAGTCGAATGCTTAGTTGTCCGTTATTAATTTTCCGTGATTATGAAATTGTTGGAATGTTCGGACAAGGTGGAGGATGCTTGTGGTACTCAATTAAATTGTTTAAAGGCATGGATGAGTTGCCATCTGGGGATGGTGTTTTGCCTCATTCTTGCCGCCTAGGCTGAGAGTGCTTTTAGCTAGAACCAAGAACCGAGCGTGCTTCCAACGGTGGGGACATATGGAATCCCCTTTAACCGAATAATTTGTGCGGGCGTATGCAAGGGTCCTCTAGTTTGCTATTTCCATTTGCATGTGAGTGTGTGGGTGGAAAAAGAACGATGAGGATGGTGGTGTTTAGGATGTGGCGATGGGGGCAGGGGCTGAAATAGGCTGGGTAAACTTGTCCTGTCGCCACGATGACCCTTGGATAGTCTCATACATTGTAAAGGTTTAACCGCGCCCGCCCTGCCGGCTTTCCAAGGAAGAGAGCTAATTGATCAGGTAAGGGGTCAGACGGTACCGGTGGGTAAATTAGTACACCCCTGCAGGGTAAATCTTTTCGAAAAGCCGTGTCCACGGTTATGGACAAATCTTGGGAAAGGCGGATTAGCTCATAGAAAAGTATAACCTAATTAATTAAAATTTGGCAGCTAAAGGTTGCAACTCAACGTGTGTTTAAAAGGTTCATTTCCTCGAGGGTGATTCGAGGGAGTGCCTTTTGGTGGAGATGAGAGGTTTCTGACTACAAATTGGTTCAAGGTGAACTGAAGATGAAAAGTTGCTATCTTATCCCCTTTATGAAAAACATTCTGAGTAGTCGATGCCATGAGTCTTTTATATCTTAGGAAAGGAAAACTAGCTTTATGCAAAATAGCTACTATACAGCTTTAGAGCCTCCGTCATCATTGGGCCTATATCGCCCTACTAAACTTGCGAGTACGTCATACTCAGTCTCTCTTTGCTGCTTTTATACTTTGTTTCAGAGGAGGACGACACCGAGCCGACAGGTGGTTTCTTCTTGGACATCGACGAGTAGTTTGGGGTTCCCAGGTGGCAGCTTGGGACGTCGGAACAAGCTGGCTGGGTTTATGTTTATCTGTAGGCCTCTTAGGCCATATTTTGGATCTTGTTGTTAGACAACACTACTTCACTTCCGCATGATGTAATGATGGGTCTGTGACCCCTGGGTGTGATTTGTATCTTTCTCATATATGAGTTGCTATATGATCTCTTTGTGTCATAGAGTCTGTGATGTGCCAGTTATTCCACAGTCTTGATCTCTCTATTATGCATGATAGCTATGTCTGAGCTTATGGCATGATCGAAGTATTGCGTTGCCGATGATCCATTCCGAGCATGCCTGCCAAAGGTTTTGGCCTGGGATTGGTAAACCCAGTAACCTTCGATTGTGTAGCATGACCGGTTGCACATAGCGTCATTGTATAGTTCTGGGGTCGGGGCGCTACAAGTTGGTATCAGAGCAGGACTGCCTATAGGAAACCCTTTCTATTGGTCGATGTCGAGTCTAGTTCGTGAAAATTATTTATAACCTAAAAATGAGTTGTGAAAACCCTCTTAGGATTCTTTTTACTCCTTACCCAATTCGCTCTATCTCTGAGTCATCTTACCTCTATTTGATTTAACGGTTCTTCTGCTCGTCTGTAAAATTCTAATCTTTAGGTTCACGGGGTGGGCTTCCACCTTTAGTTTACTGGTTAGCTCTGCTCGTCTGCCAAATCTAAAGCCCGAAGAGAGGAAGTATTGCGGTTCATCAAGACATTCCCTTGCTTTGGCCCAAGATCTTGAACCGAAGGTCCCGGATTGTGCTAGGGCTCTGGTGTAATGATTCATGAGGGTTGTCGCCCTTGTGAGCCTTATGCTATTGGGAGTCCCAGTGCATGAAGCTGATCTTTAACCCAAGATCTTTTCCGTTGAACCCTGATGTTAATTGTTAAACCCTACATCAGGTTGGCAAAATTTGAAGTTAGTCTTCAAACTCGAGGTTGCAGCCGTAATTGATTTGCTCAGCAACACTCTCCTCTGTCACTAGCTTTAGCTAGGCTCTCTGTCATGGAACAACCTGAATCACGACGGGATTGCTCTTAGCGAGTTTTTCCATCAATAATTGTGATTCCTCCAATAACCCTCGTTCGTGAAACCCTTTTGTCACTAGTTGTCGGAAGAGTGCTAACAAGGGCTTCTGCAATATCTTGGAATTGTTGTTAGCCCGTTCCTTACTCTAAATCTGTTGTCCGACCTCTATCTGTCTGTGGACAGTCAAGTTTATCATGCATTGGGGTGTTCTGATGCATGTCATTCTTGTGGTTCGTCAAGGCATTCCACTTCGGGATGTCAGGAGAAACAAACTCCGGTACCTTGTCCATCTCTCGGTCAGGTCAAAGTTTTGTGATTCGCGGAGTAAGAGCTTGTCTAGCTTTTGTTACGTTCCACCTTGGAGTGTCACACTCTTTTATATCAAGAGGTCGTGCCTAGTATCATGACGTACTTCATGAAGTGATGCTCTTACCCTTCCTTATCCATTTACCTCCGAATTACTCAGGCCTGAGAATGTTGAGGATGTATATCGATGTGGTAATCGGACATTCTTAGCAATTGTTATTGCTTTGAAATCCAAAGACCTTGGTGGCACTCTTAGCATGACTGGTATTCATATCATCGAGCTGAGTTGTCTGTGTCGCCAAGGCCATCTGTTCAGGTGCACACCTTCGGTCAACGAGTTAGATTCATGTCGAAACTCTCAAGACCACATCTTTTTCTTGAAAAGCAAGATTTCTCTCGCAACCAGTGACATGCGGTGGTTCGTGATATCCTGGATGTCCTTCCAGAAGTACTGCCGGGTTGTCCCCTGACCGTGTTGTCGAGTAATAGTGGAAACTTGTCAGAACCATCTTCGAGTCATCACTTAGTACGTATTCTGGATGTTGGGAGTGTTCTTCTCAGGTCCATGTGCAATGGTCGACAGATGTCGCCAGGAGTCCGATTGAAGTTCACTTGTCTCCCCGGGAATAATCACAAGTTGGTCATGCATGTGCGGGTTGTTGTTGAGATGGTAGGTCGATACCTCCAGTTCTCTAAATACGTCATGTATGCCACTGGCCGAGTTGTTCTTGAATAAGAGGAAGTTGTCAAATCTCATCATCTTACCGGTGTGTCCTAATCAGGACTCAGTTGTGCTTCAGTGATTGGAGTACATGCTGGTTCAAATTTTTCTTCGTAGCCGTGACCCCATGGTTTTCCCACTCTCGATCGTGTTCTGGAGCTTGACATTGCAGCTCAGAGCTTGAGAATCTAGTTACCCTATCTATCGGTTAACTTCAGCAAACTCCTTCCTCGGACATGTCAAGTCTGAACTGTCTGTACACCTAACTATCTCGGAACCTCAATCATGAATGATGCTTGGAGTTTACCAAGAGTATGACCTAGGCCTATCTCTAATCCCGACAAGTCCGATGTTGTGATTCATGCACCTCACCGGAAGGTCATTTGGCGAAATCTCTAAATCCTTAAAATCAATCGCTACCCGTGAGGAACATGTGTAACTTAATCTAAGAGTTTCACTTATAGCCTTTCTCTATCTTCAAGTACGACCTTCGCTCGATGATCGATTGAAGGATTTCCGAAGCCTGAGTGCGTTATCTAGAACCTCAAGGAGAACCTTACAACGGAGTTACTAATTGTTCCTCGGTCACTCCTCCTACTCCATCTATCTTGTGGCAATAACCCGTTTATGAGGTTTTACCTCTCTATCTAAATGTGGATCCGTACTATAACTTTCCCCCGAGGTGAAACCGAAGTTTCAATCAATCACACGTACATTCCGTTAGTTCACCAGACACGTTAGGGCCAAACTTTCAACCTCGTGGAAGCATCTGGTATGTCAAAAGCGTGGAGTCCAGAAGTTGTCCTATCTTCTGCTCGACCTTCGTTTGGTCAAGCTGTTCCTAGTTTTCCCCAGTGGCTTAGGGTTTTGGGTGACGAGGTTAGGACTCGGCAAATCCCTGGGTTGAGCACCCCGGGTTGATTGAGGGGGAGAGAGATGAGCGCTGGTGATCACGACGGCTAACAGGCGAGGTTTTACCCAGGTTCAGGCTCCCGGAGGATAACACCCTACTTCCTGCTTGTTTGGTATTGATGTTGAGCGTGGCTACAATGGTGAGATGGCAATCTCGCTAGGGTTTGAGATGGCGGCTATGAGTTGGTGTTCGCTAGTTTCTTAGTTACCCTAGACGAGGGACCCTCCCAGCCTTTATATGATAGGCTGGGTCTCGGGTGAACGGTGCCGATGGCACTTACAGGACGATCAAGGTTGATGACCTAACGTCGACTATCTTGGGCCGCATGTCGTCCTTCTTGGGCCTTCCCTGGACCCTCGCCATAGGATTGATGGACTCGGCGTGACCCAGGTATCACCACCGTGGGGTAGTCAAAGAGTAACCCCACGACAGTAGCCCCCGAGTGCTTAGTCGAATCGTAGAGTCGGAATAAAGGACTCCTTCCTTCTGGGCACGCCACCGGGTTCCTGAAAGGAACAAATAAAATGGTCGACTCCGGCCGTTCAGGGCTTATGGAGGATTCCTTAGTCGAAGCATCGACTGCAGGGTGAAGACTGCGAGTGTTGCTTTGGTGGGTAATTTTTCGACTCCGATTGTTCTGTGTCATTCGGGAGCGCGAACAGCGCTCCCGATGGGAGTAGCCCCCGAGATTAAGCTGAATTGCTTGCAATTGAGGTTAAACTCAATTTTTCCTTCAATCGAAAATCCCGCTCCCGATGGGAGTGAAGAAGTGACTCGAATTGACAGAGTCGCAACTTGCTTTGCCCGACTTACTTTGTACTTGGCCGGTTTGGCTTACTGCTTAAGTTTGCTCAGCTCGTGGAGCTTACTGTATTTCTTTTGCACTCGAATGAACTTGTCGAGTCGACTCAGCTCTTAGAGCTTACTGTATCTTTGTTGTGCTCGAATGAACTGTCCGGGTGCTCCATCAGCCCATTGGCGTGCCACACCTCCGCAGATGACGTCAGCGCTGACGTTTTCGGCGTGCTCTGCATCCGATGGGACGTGACATGGTGGTCCCAATGCCAGCCTTGAGTGATCTGACCGTTGGGCGCGAACTTTTGGTGGTGTGATGAAGGCGCCTCGATTCCCGCGCGTAGTGGGCGGCGTGGGCAGCGACGGTTGGCATCTCTGCGCGACGCGTGGATGGCCGGATGAGGTTGCGGAGAGCGGTTTCGTGGGGAACGGCCAGGATGAACTGACCCCGCGGTATATATTTTTCACCGCGGTGGGGAACAGTTCACCCCATCCTCATTTCGCCGCCATCTCCACTGCTCTCTCCTCCATTGCTGCTCCTCCATCGCTGCTAAATTCTTCTCCACCTACCATGAGCAAGGTCGCGATTAAGAGAGGAAAGTCTGCCGCCAGCGCCGTCGCCGCCACCGAGGCTGGCGTGATGAAGAAGCCCAAGGGCGACTGGACAAAGTCATCGGTGAAGAAGGCCGATCTCGAGGGCCTCCGCGCGCAGGGGCTGCTGCCGCCGGTAGACCAGGCGGCGGTGCGCGCTCCAGGGAAAGAGGTATTCCCTGCCCCTCGCGAGGGGGAACGCGTGTGCTTCGTGGATTTCCTTCCACGGGGTTTCGGGTTCCCCCTCCACGATTTCGTTCGTGGTCTCCTGTACGCTTATGGGATTCAGATCCACGATCTGACTCCCAATAGCGTCTTGAGCATCGCGAGCTTTATTGTGCTTTGCGAGTGCTTCTTGGGGATCGCACCCCACTGGCTGCTATGGAAGTCGCTGTTCCTCGTCAGGAGGAACGTGGGAAAGAGCGGGCAGACGTACCCGGTGGGCGGCTTCGGCATCCAGGTGCGTGGCGACACCACCTTCTTCCAGATGAAGAAATCCGACTCCGTCCAAGGCTGGCGGAGGAAGTGGTTCTACGTCAGGTGCGACCAGGAGGGTCTTCTTCCCTTCGCGGCTGATCGCGAGTTGCGGAAGACGAAGGCCTGGGCGCACCCGCTGTCGAAGGGAGACAGGGAGGCGATTCAACCCCTGCTAGCGCTTCTCCGTGGCCTGCTGAAGAGCCTTGGGCGCGAGACAGGTGGGGTGCACCTTATTGCAACCTTCTTCAGGCTCCAGGTGCAGCCGCTACGTGCTCGCGTCCACCCGATGTGGGCGCTTGAGCACGGCAATGAACTCGGCGATGACGAAGTCGAGTCGAAGGTGAGGAGCATCACCAGTCTCCGAGCCGCCGATCCATGCAACGTGAAGTGCCCGGCCCAGCCGTATGGGCCGAACAACCCTGTGCCTGAGGTAAGCTTACTTTTGTTTTGCTTCTGTCTTGTATGTTCTGTCGAGATCTTCTTTTGTCTGACCCGAATTTTTTGACAGGGTCGTTCCAGCTTTGTCAGCCTTCCTCCGTTTATGGAGAACGGACCTCATGAAGAGGCAGAGTTCCCTGAGGATGAAGAGGTTGATGACGATGAAGTCCCCTCCGCTGCTTCTCCGAGTGAAGAGGCAGTGGAGGACGATGAAGATGAAGAGCCGCTGCAGAAGCGGCAAAGGCGAAAGGATGGCGAGTCTGCTTCGGCTTCGTCACCCGCAAAGCAAATGGAGGTGGAGGACGTGGACGAGGCGAGCGAGTCGTCCTCGGGTGCCAGGCACACGAGCGACCCGACAGAGCCTTTGGTCGTGCCTCCCCTTAGCTCTACGCCACCGACTGGGTTCGCAAGGATGCCCTCCGTCTCCCTGGGCAGTGATGATGACCAGGACGTCACCAGGTTAGTCTTGCAACCATCACCTTGTTTTGTCGAGTGCCCTTTTTGCCTTTGCGAGTATTTGAATTGAATTATCTTGTCACAGCAACCGTACTGGCACTGTCGGTTCTTCGCCTCCAGAGATGGAGCACACTTCTGCTCCCGTGTTTGAGCAGACCGCGAAGACGACCGAAGAGGAGCCGCGGGCGGGTGATGCGTCGACTTTGAAGGCTTCGACTTCCTCCGTGCCAGAGAAGACTGCTGATGCGACCTCGGTGGATGCTGGATTGCTTGAGCATGTAAGTGTCCTTTAACTCAGTCTGCAAGATCTGTATCGGGTGCGCGGACAGCGCTCCCGATGGGAGTAGCCCCCGAAGATGTGCGTGACTAGAATAGTCGGTCGCAGATTGATGTCTTGTTCTTTCCACAGCCGTTTTGTCGCCAGCTGATGGAGGGAGCCGCAGCCTTCGTGCGAATGGAGAAGGAAAAGGATCGACTCCACGCTGCTTTGGAGCAAGCAAACAGTGAGTACTAACCCTTGTGTTCGAGAGGTACTGCGACTATCATCATTGTTGACTTTGCTCCGGTGATCCACAGGCGAGAAGGAGAGCATGGTGGAGCGGATCGCGGAGCTGGAGAAATCCCTGGGTGCAGCTCAAAAGCGTGAGCGAACCCGGGGTGATCTAGAGAAGACCCAGGTTGAACGCTTGCTCGCACTCGCCAATGTAATTGGAGGTAAGTATCTCGGCTCATTGCCTACTTTGTCTTGTGTCGACTTCTGATTTCTTACAAGTGTGGTCTTCTCTTCGTTGTTCAGAGCCGTGCGGAGGCGCTCCTCCGGAAGAGACCTCCAGTGAGAATGTCGACCTGGAGAAAGCTGTTGGCTTCGTTGACCGCGCCTACGCGTATGCTTCGGCTGCGCTGCAGCAATCCTCGGCGGCGCTGCAGAGGTCGAAGGATGCCTTGGCGAGTGTGCACCGGAGCATCTTCCCTAGCCAGCCACCACCGGTCGCTGTTGACGTGCTTGCGGCTCCGTTTGAAGGCAACGCGACCACCATGGCGGACTACATGCGTGCTCAGACGGTTCACGGCTCAGAGCTCACTTTCCAGTTCCTACTTGGTCACCAAGTCGCAGGTGGCTTTGAGAAGGTTGTCAGCGACTTCCCTCGGAGGCCTGACGGCAAAACCGCGTCCCTTAGCGGTGTGAAGGCGCGGGCGAGTCAGCTGGCTGCGAAGTTAGTTGCCACCTTCGAGAAGAAAATCGCCAAGGCTGCAGAGTTGGCTGCTAGGAAGAGCCGTTCTCGTTCGGAGTCTGCGATGTAGATTCCTTCATTTTTAAAATTCCTATACTTTTGGTCTTGGTCTGTAATGAACCATATAGTTTGCGGGTCTTCTGGCCGCGAACATGCTGATGTTGAAATGTGAATATGTGCCTTCGAGTCTTCTGTCATATTTATGTTTGAATCTTCCTCATTTGCCACTGTCGAATTTGGCAGTCTGAGATGGGCGAGGCTCCTGTGGTAGCTGGAGCGACTGGTGTGGACGATGAGGAGGACACCTCTTTGGCCGCACCCACTCGCCATCGTCGTCGAACTCCTCCAGCTCCTGCGCGCAGTGTAAATGACCAGCGAGTGATCACCTTCATGAGAAACAAGATTGTTGAGCTTGAGTCGAAGCTGAAGGTTGCCGAGTTGGAGCTGCAGCGCTTGAAGTCACGGCCCGCTGCGCCGTTCTCCCAGCGTGAGGAGTTCCTTCTTGGCCAGATAGACTTGATCAGTCGACAGCTGCAAGGTTGGCCTTCTAGCGCTTTGCTTCGGCTTCTTTATACTTTCTCTGTTCTAAGTGTTGTGTCTTGATGCAGATGTAAATTCTGACTGGAAGGCCAAGCAGAGTCGAGTGGACGAGCGGGTGGAAAGAGAGGCCGCCAGTGACTCACCCGAAGTGCGTACATTTTGGTCAAACAAATCCGAAGGTAGTGTACTGGCTAGAATGCTGGATCGCACCTGGCGGGCTGCTCTGCTTCTGGAAGGTTGTAGGAAGACCCTCTGGCAGATCAACAAGGTGTTCTTTCCGCATAATGAGCAGCCTAGTGGACTAGCTGCGCTGCTTGAGAAATACCGTGAAGGCAAGGCGTTGAAGGAAGTCGTGCATGCCCAGCTTGTTGGCGGGGCGAACGTGGCGCTGGCGTACGTTCGAATGCACCGGCCTCACCTTCCCTTGGACAAGGTGCTTGACGGCTTGCCTGGAGCGGATGACTACGCCGATACTCTTGCGGCTGCGCGTCAGATGATTCAACAGGTCCAGACCCTCAGTGAGCTGCTTGTAGGGCCACTCGATGCGCCAAAGGATGAGCCTGTAGAGTGAGAATGCCAGACTGTTGTTGTATAGCGTTAGTTTGTAAGAGATATTTTTCCCAAGCGGGAGCATGAGTGTATGTATGCCGAGGTGGTGGTGGCCTCCGAGTGAATAAATTGTATCTTGTAGACCTCTGTAAGCCTGTATGGCGCAGCCCCCGAGCGGATCGAGTGTGGCCAGGGTGTGTCGAGTCAGGCCTGTGCGGCGCAGCCCCCGAGTGCTTCGAGCGCGGCCGAGGCGTTTTCGAGTCAGACCTGTGCGGCGCAGCCCCCGAGTGCGTCGGGTGCGGCCTAGGATGTTGACTTAGACCTGTATGGCGCAGCCCCCGAGTGCGTCGGGTGACGGCCTAGGTTGACTTAGGTCTGTACAGCGCAGCCCCCGAGTGCTTCGGGTGGCGGCCTAGGTTTGACTTAGACCTGTATGGCGCAGCCCCCGAGTGGTTCGGGTGGCGGCCGAGGATTTTTGCGAGTTGGACCTGTATGGCGCAGCCCCCGAGTGGTTCGGGTGGCGGCCTAGGTTTTGACTTAGACCTGTGCGGCGCAGCCCCCGAGTGGTTCGGGTGGCGGCCGAGGATTTTCGGGTTGAGCCTGTATGGCGCAGCCCCCGAGTGGTTCGGGTGGCGGCCTAGGTTTTGACTTAGACCTGTACAGCGCAGCCCCCGAGTGGTTCGGGTGGCGGCCGAGGATTTTTGCGAGTTGGACCTGTATGGCGCAGCCCCCGAGTGCGTCGGGTGGCGGCCTAGGTTGACTTAGACCTGTGCGGCGCAGCCCCCCGAGTGATTCGGGTGGCGGCCGAGGATTTTCGAGTTGGACCTGTAAGGCGCAGCCCCCGAGTGGTTCGGGTGGCGGCCTAGGTTTATGCTGCTTGCTGATAAAAATAAAGGGGAGAGCTTGTTCCTCAAATCACTTTATTGATTTTTGCGAGCAGGCCGCCTCATTAAAACCCTTCCAGTCCCCTCGGGTACCCTGGCGAGGGAAAGAGTGCGTCTGAAACCTGCCGCTTCTTCACATTGTACTGTTACAAAGTAAGGACAATCAGGCGTAGAAGCGGCGTAGTTGCGCAACGTTCCACGGGTTGTTGCAGACTGTCCCCGTCTTCGAGTCCTTCAGGCGGTAGGCTCCGCCGCCGATTGCTTCTGTCACGATGTATGGACCCTCCCATGGGGAGGCAAGCTTGTGCACCTTCTTCTGTTTGAGGCGCAGGACAAGATCGCCAGGGACGAACGCTCTGGGCCGCAGTCGCCGCCCGTGATAGTTGTGCAGGTCTTGCTGATACACGGCTGTGCGGGTGAGGGCGATATCGCGTGCTTCGTCCAGGGTGTCCATGTCATCTTCGAGTGCTTCCTCTGCATCAGATTCATCGTAGGCCACCACTCGGGGAGCGTCGAACTTGATGTCACACGGCAGGACTGCTTCAGCGCCGTACACCATGAAGAATGGCGTGTATTGGGTAGATCTGTTTGGCGTGGTGCGCAGACTCCACAGCACAGATGGCAGTTCTTCGACCCATGCACCTGCGGCGCGCCTCAGTGGCACTCGCAGGCGCCTCTTTACACCTTTGCAGACTAGGCCATTGGCTTTCTCGACTTGTCCGTTGGATTGCGGGTGAGAGACAGATCTGTTTGAATTCTTCGGCTGTGAAGTTCGAGCCGTTGTCGGTGATGATGCTGTGTGGCACGCCGAACCTGAAGATGATAGACCTGATAAAGTTAATCGCCGAGGAGGCAGTCGAACTTGTGATGGGCGCGGCTTCGATCCACTTCGTGAACTTGTCGACTGCCACGAGGAGGTGAGTGTGTCCGCCCGGAGAAGACTTCTTTAGTGGACCCACCATGTTGAGCCCCCATTGAGCGAAGGGCCATGCGAGTGGTATGGTCTTCAGCGCTGATGCTGGTGCGTGCGGCTTGTTGGCGAACTCCTGGCAGCCGATGCATTTCCTCACGAGCTCTTCTGCGTCTTGCATTGCGGTGGGCCAGTAGAACCCTGCTCGTAGGGCTTTGGCCACCAAGGCTCGACTGCTGGCGTGGTGTCCGCAGATGCCAGCGTGGATCTTGAGTAAGATGGCTTGACCGTCGACTGGGTCGATGCACCTTTGGAGGACTCCTGAGATGCTTCGCTTGTAGAGTTCCCCGTTGATGACGGTGAAGCCCTTGGAGCGACGGACGACGCGCTTGGCTTCGACAGGGTTCGCTGGCACCTTTTGATGCAGTATGTAGGCCAGGTATGGGCTTGTCCATGTGGGTTCGACCAGCATTACCTCCATGGGTTCCTTCTCCGTGCTGGGCGGGTTGGTGGCGCTCGTTGTCGGTGTAGAGGGTCCCGGCGCAGGTCGTAGCTTGATGGAGCGTTGTGTGATGCACTCGAGAAAGACTCCGGGTGGCACCGGCGCTTTGTCTGAGCCGAGGTTGGCAAGGGTGTCAGCTTCCTCGTTGCTCTCACGGCCGATGTGCTGCAACTAGTAGCCGTCGAAGGTGCCTTCCAGCTGGTTGTATAGGTCCCTGTAGGCTATCATGTTGTCGGCGATGGCATCACATTGCTTCATGGTTTGCTGCACGACGAGGTAGGAGTCTCCGTAGATCATGAGGTGAGTTGCGCCGTAGTTTTTGGCCATCCGCATGCCGTGGATCAGGGCCTCGTACTCTGCCTCGTTGTTGGAGGGTGTTGGGAAGTCCATCTGCAGTACATATTCAGTTTGTCGCCTTTGGGTGAGACGAGGACGACTCCGGCCCCTGCTGATCTGAACTTCTTGGACCCGTCGAAGTACATTGTCCATGCGTTGGACAAGTCGGGTATGTCTGGCAGCTGGGCCTCTATCCACTCTGTGGTGAACTCTAGAAGGACTTGAGCCTTGATTGCCTTCGGGTGCGCATACTTCAGTCCCCAGGGTCCCAACTCAACAACCCACTTGGCAACTCGTCCTGTCATGGCTTGGTTGGTGAGGATGTCGGAGAGCCCAGAGGAGCTTACCACCATGATGGTGTGCTCGGAGAAGTAGTGGACGACCTTCCTTGATGTCATGAAGACTCCGTACGCTAGCTTCTAGTAATGCGGGTATCGCTGCTTGGAGAGGGTTAGCACCTCGCTAAGAAAGTAGACGGGTCGCTGAACAGGGTGGTTGTGCCCTTCTTCTCCTCGTTCGACGACGAGTACTGTGCTGACCACTCTGTTCGTGGCTGACACGTAGAGGTACAGCGGCTCGTTCTCCAGTGGCGCCACCAGTACTGGAGGAGTCGTGAGGGTTTTCTTGAGCTTGTCGAACGCATCTTGCGCTTCTTCTGTCCACTCGAATTTATCCGTCTTTTTCATCAGTTGGTAGAAAGGCAGGGCCTTTTCTCCCAACTTACTAATGAACCGGCTGAGAGCTGCGACTCGGCCGGCTAGGCGTTGCACTTCGTGAAGCTTGGTCGGTGCTGGCATTGCGAGTATGTTTTGCACCTTCTCAGGGTTGGCTTCGATTCCTCTTGCAGAGACGAGGTACCCGAGCAGTTCTCCGGCTGGCACGCCGAAAACACACTTGTCCGGATTCAGCTTGATCTGATACTCATTGAGTGCGGCGAAGACTTTGCGGAGGTCAGCAATTAAACTGTCCTCCGTTCGAGTGGTGATGACTATGTCGTCGACGTAGACTTGTACGATCTTTCCTATTAGCTCCTTGAGGCAGGCTTGCATCGTGCGCTGGTATGTGGCTCCAGCGTTCTTCAACCCGAAGGGCATCATTTGGTAGCAGAACACACCATGGGGTGTGATAAACGCAGTCTTCTCTTCATCTTTGACTTTCATCCTGATCTGCTGGTACCCGGAGTAGGCGTCCAGGAAGGATAGGCACGCACAGCCTGCAGTTGAGTCGATGATCTGGTATATCCGCGGAAGCGGGAAGTGGTCCTTAGGGCAGCACTTGTTAATGGCGGTGAAGTCGACGCACATGTGGAGTTTCTTCGTCTTCTTCTTCTCCACCAGGACCGGGTTCGCTACCCAGTCCGAGTCCTTGATTTCCCGGATGAATCCGGCGTGGAGCAGCCGGTCGATTTCCTTGCTGATGGCGTCTCGTTTGGGACCCGAAAAGCGTCGCATGGTCTGCTTGACGGGTCTGGTGTCCTTGTGGACGCATAAGGAATGCTCGGCGAGTTCCCTGGGTATGCCTGGCATATCAGAAGGTTGCCAGGCGAAGATCTCCCAGTTCTCACGTAGAAACTCGACGAGCGCGCCTTCCTATGCGATAGGCAGGCTTGTCGACACCTTGACTGTCTTGCTGGCGTCCGTCGGGTGGACTTGATGGGTTCTTGTGTCGTCAGTCGTGTTGAAGGCAGATTCCTTGGCTGGTTTCTTGCGTGGCGGGAAAATGGTCTTGTCGTTGTCGACTGCCATCATCGCAAGGTGCTCTTCCATTCCGAAGAATTCAGAGATCTGGCTGAATTCATGGTCGCAGCTGTTGGAGCGGTCGAAGTCGCCGTGCACCGTGATGACGCCCTTGGGTCCAGGCATCTTGAGCATCAGATAGGCGTAGTGAGGTATCGCCATGAATCTGGCAAAGGTTGGGCGCCCGAGTATCACATGGTACTGCGACTTCCAGTCGACTACCTCGAAGTCGATCGCCTCTCTCTGGAAGTTATCGGGTGTGCCGAAGATGACGTCGAGTGTGATTGCTCCCATGGGCGTGACTGCTTGCCCTGGTACTATGCCATGGAAGGTGGTCCCTGATGGCGCCAAGTTTGTTGTTGGCCTGTTCATTCTTCTGAGGGTGTCGGCGAAGATAATGTTGATGCCGCTGCCTCCGTCCATGAACACCTTTTTCAAGGTGTAATCCCCGATCAGAGCTTCGACTACCAGAGCGGCGTGCCCGGGTCGTGGTACCGCAGGTGGATGATCTACTCTGGAGAACGTGATCGGTGTCTCTGACCCTCTCAGGTATTCGGGTACTGCAGGTGGGCAGGTGACAGCCTGGTAGACTTGGCGGGTGATGATCTTCTGTGTCCTATTTGAAAGGCGCCCCTTCTGTATCATGTTGAGTTGTCCGCGTGCCGCTGGATATGCGTCAGGGGCTTCTTGCTGCGGCTGCTGCTGCGGATAAAAAGCTGCTGCTGCCTGTGCTGGGTTACCGACTGCAGGTGCGGGTGCGGGTGCTGCTTGGAGAGCCAGCTGCGCGACTGGCTGCGCTACGGGTGCTGCCTGGGGAGTCAACTGCATGGCTGGCTGAGTGACTATCTTCTGCATTGCCTGGTATATCCTCCGTGCCTTTTTGCAGTCCTTCAACAGGTGACGGGATCCCCACTTGCCCGTTTCCGGGTTCCTGAACATGTGGTGCTTGCAGGGTTGCTCTAGCTCTTCCTCCGGAGTCAACGTGCGCCTCTGCCACTCTCGCTTGTGGCTCCCATCGCCACGGTAGGTGCTGCCACCGCTTTGGTTGAATTGCCCTTGGCTGTATTGTCGACTCTGGTCGTCGTTGCTTCGACTGTACTGCCTTGGACTGTACTGGCGATTGCTGTCGTATGCTTCGTTCTCGCGGGGGGTTTCGAATCCCGCCGCTACTAACTCTATTGAGTCATTGTCGTGGTAACGCGGCTTCTTCTTCTGGCGTCCTTCCCGCCAGTTGCTTGGTCCGGGCTCGTCTCGTGGAGTATCACGGACCGAGTCCTCTCTGTCTGCCCACTGGTTGGCTATCTTCATGAGGTCAATCATGTTTCTCGGCCGGAGCCTACCAAATTCCTCGCGGAGGTCGCGACGGTAGACGCCGTGCATGAAGGCATCCATCACCCGGTCTTCTGAGGTGGCTTCCATGGTGTTGCGGAGCAGGGTCCATCGCTGGATGTAGGACCGGAGCGGCTCGTCCCGTCCTTGTTTGCATGCTTGGAGCTCGACGAAAGTTGTCGGCCTTGAGTATGTCCCCAGGAAGCTCTTGACAAAGGCATCCGCGAACTCGTCCCATGTGCTGAAGGCGTCCTTGGGTTGAGTGTTGAGCCACCCGCGTGTAGATCCTGTGAGCATCAGCTGGATGTACTGCATGGCTGTAGTCGAAGTACCGCCCTGGCAACTGCAGGCTATGAGGTAGTCCTCCAGCCAGTCTCTCGGGTCTTGCTTTCCGTCGTACTTGACCGCTTCTGCCGTGAGCTTGAAGCCCTTGGGCATTCTTGTGTCGCGGATGTTGAAGCTGAAGCATGGGGCACCGCGTGGCTCGAATTCGCTATCGTCGCGGTCGTCAGCATTGGGTGTGCTGACAATCCGCTGGGTGCGGCTGCGGTCTACCGTCCTCTGCGCGATGATGTTGCGGAGGTCTTCGCCTGGCTGCGGCTGTCGCGGCTGTCTTGGAGCTGGGCCTGCGAGCGCTGCGGGTTCGCGGTCGCGGCGACCCCGATTTTCTTGCGCCCTTTCTGCTGGTGCCTTGTTCGCCAGAGCCTCTTCAACTGCCTTGATGGACATGATTTGTTGCTTGTGGAGGAGAGCGCGGGCGTCACCCTCAGGCGGCTGCGTCAGTCGCAGGTATGTTTCGACTGCCATGAGGGCAGCTCCGGGTGTCTTGGGGACGGGTATCCCGTCCGCGTCTTCAGTCATGTATGACGACTCGAGGTTGCGGGTAATTCCGGCGCGTTCGGCCTCTGTCATCCGGGGCACGCGGGGCCTGTGGCGCCTTGCTCCTTGCGAGACTTCTGTTGAGGCAGCAGTGAATGAGTAAGCGGCCCTCCTGGCACTCGCCGCGTCGGCCTCCTCCTTGCGTCGGAGTAGCTCGGCCTTCTCTGCGCGGAGTCGTTCGCCTTCCTTCCGCAGCAGGTACTGGACCGCCATAAGGTCCTCTCGGGGTGCGTCTGGTGGAGGGTACGTGCCCTCCTCAACGTGCTTCAGGGCTCTGATTGCCATGTCGCGGGTGATGGTGAGTCGTGTCTGATCCGGCATGACCACCTCCAGTGGATATGCGGGTTCGTCGCCGTTGGTCCGCGCCGGGCCGGTCATGTAGACTTGTGCGGGGTAAACCCGGGAAGTGGGGCTGATGCTTCCACTGCTGCTTCCTTCATCCAAGCCGTGTCGGAGTCGAAAATGGTTGCAACATGGTAGGTACCACAGTCGCCGTTGAGGTTCATTCCATGGAGTTTCGCGGCCTTCACCGCGGACGTGAGGAATGGAGTCGCTGTCGTCGACGCGGGTGCGATTGTCTTGCGGATGATCTCGCGACGCGAAGGTGTGGCCGACGTAGTCGGAGTCGATGTAGATCTTGGCCTTGCCCGCAACGCGACCAAGGTAGTCGGAGTAGACTTGATCCGCGCAGGGGTCACCGCCAATGCGATCTCCTTGGCAGCCGGAGGTGCGGGTGTCATGGTTGCGTTGGGCATGCTCTTCACCATGGAGGCAGTTGGCGTAGTCGAGGCGGGCGCGATCTTCACGGCAGTCAAAGACGTAATCGCCGCAGTCGCGGTAGATGCGATCACGGCAGGTGAGGACACGGTCGTTGTAGTCGTAGCAGATGCGATCTTCGCGGCAGTCGAAGACGCGGTCGCTGCACTCGCAGTAGATGCGATCTCCACGGCCGGTGAAAGCGCGGCCGACGTAGTCGATGCAGACGCGGGTGTCGTCTCCGCGCGTAGCGCGGCCACCGTAGATCGGAGTGTTCCGTAGCTGTTTATGAGGTAGTGCATGGTACCAAAGGTGATCCACGTACCTTCACTCAGTTCAGCGTACGCCGAGCGATGAGCCGGCGGGTGGCTGACGTACTCGAGGGAGCTGGACCGGATTGGCTCCTTGGTGCGGGCGTCGGTCTTCAAGGTTGATGGAGCCGGAGCAACCATGGTTCCAACGCTCGTTCTTTCCCACAGACGGCGCCAATTGACGAGGTTAGGACTCGGCAAATCCCTGGGTTGAGCACCCCGGGTTGATTGAGGGGGAGAGAGATGAGCGCTGGTGATCACGACGGCTAACAGGCGAGGTTTTACCCAGGTTCAGGCTCCCGGAGGATAACACCCTACTTCCTGCTTGTTTGGTATTGATGTTGAGCGTGGCTACAATGGCGAGATGGCAATCTCGCTAGGGTTTGAGATGGCGGCTATGAGTTGGTGTTTGCTAGTTTCTTAGTTACCCTAGACGAGGGACCCTCCCAGCCTTTATATGATAGGCTGGGTCTCGGGTGAACGGTGCCGATGGCACTTACAGGACGATCAAGGTTGATGACCTAACGTCGACTATCTTGGGCCGCACGTCGTCCTTCTTGGGCCTTCCCTGGACCCTCGCCATAGGATTGATGGACTCGGCGTGACCCAGGTATCACCACCGTGGGGTAGTCAAAGAGTAACCCCACGACATTGGGCAAAGTTCATTTTTGTCTATCACTTTAAGCTATCTTCTATTCTTTCCGCCGCATCGACATGTCATGTTGGTTATCCTAAGTCCGCAACAAGGAAGATCATCGTGGGATCGAGAAGATTGTTGAAGTTAAGAGTTGCCATGTTTCCCTCATCCCTCTTCCTACTCTAGAATCTCGGGACGAGATTCCTGTAAGGGGGGTAGATTTGTAACAGCCCCAGTTTGGTACCCTAAAATATGGGACAAATTTTCACTTTTTCCTTGTAAACATTGCATCATGGCATCCATTTAAAGTGCTAATTTAAAATAAAGCAAGTTTGGAAAGCAATTAAGAGGAAACAAATCCAAATCCCAAAAATCTCCAACCTCAATGCAATTGCTCAACTTGGTGAAACCAAATTAATTTGCACTTCCAAATTGTTCAGGAAGTTCCAAGTTTAATTATTATAACAAATTGTCAAAGTCCAATTATTGACAAGCAAAGATAAAAATCCAAAAATTCAAAATAAAATTATGGGGTGCTTCCTTGTTATATTATGAGCCTCCATGAATAATTTCATCATTTTTGGAAATGCTTAAGTGCTCCAAATAAATGCATTATGCAATTTATCAAAATGACCATATTGCAACAATATGAATAAATTTGAATCTAAACAATTTATTCGGAACACCAATTTTTGTGGAGCTTCCTCATGACATGGGGAGCCTACATGAATTTTTCCAGAATTTCTAAAATTGCTTAAATGGCTCATTTAAATAGCTAAAACCCTGCTATTTTAAAAATCAGAAAATGGATTTTAGACAGGGGTTTTTTTGCAAAAGAGTTGTCCTCTTCCTCCACTGTGGTGACAGGGCCAGCGCCCATGCCGCTCTGCCGCCGCGCCCCTCCCTGTGCCGCTCAATGCCGTGGCCCCCTGGGGATAAGGAGGCCCCCGACCGTCGCCACCTGCTCCCATCTCTCTCCTCTCCCCGTTCCTCCCCTTTTTCCGGATCGACAGCCACCCTAGCTTCCCCGTGCTGCCGCCGCGGAGCCGACGCCGTCGCCGTCAAATCGCCGCCGATTGAAGCTTCCCCGGAGCGAGCCGAGACCGCCATCTGCTCCGCCTCATCGTCAGCTTCCTCCACGCCGACGGAATCGTCCTCGGGTCGCGCGAATCGTCTCCGTCGTTCGCTTCCCTCTTCCTCTGGCCGCCGTTGAGCCGCAGCCTTCCCGCGCAAATCGCCGTCGTCTCCGACATCCTCCGTCTTCGTCGAGCACCCACACGCAACCGAGGTGAGCTCCGCGTCCTTTTGGATTTCTCCTGCTTCCCCTCCCTCTCCCCTTGCCTCACCGCCGTCTGACGTCGCCTTTGTCGCCGTTGCCCGTGTGCGGCCTGGGCACCGGCCTGTCCGGCCAGGAGGCCGGCTGGCTCGGGCAGGTGCCCGGCCTTGCTCTCGGCCTGGGCCGGCCAAAAGGCCGGCAGCTTCAGGCCCATGCCCGTCCTGGGCTCCGGTCTTGGCCGGCCGGGAGGCCGGCTGTCTCCGAGAGGAAACCGGCCTGGTGCCCGGTCTGGGCCGGCCAGGAGGTCGGCCGCCTCAGACATAGGCCCGGCCTAGAAACCGGCATGGGCCGATCTGGGGGCCGGCCCAACAGTAAAATATGTTAATTAATTAAAATAAAATAATTAATAACTATTTAAATATTGCTCCAATTTTAGCAAATAAAATACCAAATTGTTCAGAAAACGAACTCTACATGTTAGAATACTTGTAATGGTCTTTTGAAATTATATTCTTGTTGTTTTCCTAAGAATTCCTAAAATGGCATAAATAATACCAAATTTGGGAAAATCATAACTTGTTAAATAATTAACCAAAAATTGTAAATAAAATACCAATGTGATCAGCACTTCAAATGCTATCAAACCATGCTAATATCAAATCATGATCACAAATTTTTCCTTTGAAGTTATTCTTAATTTGATTAAAGGAATTAAATTCAAAATAATTATTTAATTCACTATTTATTCATCGATAATTGGAAAATTACAAATAAGGTACCAAAACGATCAGAAGAACAACACCTATCCGTTCATATCATGTTCATGCATATTTAAGCCACTCTTTAGCATTGTAATAATTTATAAGCAATGAGGACATTAAGTTAAATATGGGGTTGCTTCCAAATAATTTCACTAATTATTTGGCACTCCATTTAATATTGCTATTTAAATTATATGATAATACCAATGCATCAAATTGACATGTCATCATGATTGAGAATTGCACTTTGTCTTCGTGTTATTTATTTGTTCTTCTATGATTGTCTGGGTATCGATATATTTAGGAGTCGAGGGTAACCCTACCTACCCCGACGAGCAGTACTACACGCCCCGTCAGCAAGGCAAGAGATAACCTAACCTTCTTGGCATCTAGCATCCTACTGTTTTATAAACTTATTTTATCCAGCATAATATTGCATTCGATTCTATGTCAATTTTGGTCAATACTAGAGTATCCTATGAATGCATGTTTTCCCCGAACCAATACATGTTTCCCTACCTATGAACCATAGGTTTGATGTGTTGGCCGGAGACAAATATATAATTTTTGTACTTATATACATAGCCATGCTCAGTCGAATGCTTAGCTGTCCGTTATTAATTTTCCGTGATTATGAAATTGTTGGAATGTTCGGACAAGGTGGAGGATGCTTGTGGTACTCAATTAAATTGTTTAAAGGCGTGGATGAGTTGCCATCTGGGGATGGTGTTTTGCCTCATTCTTGCCGCCTAGGCTGATAGTGCTTTTAGCTAGAACCAAGAACCGAGCGTGCTTCCAATGGTGGGGACATATGGAATCCCCTTTAACCGAATAATTTGTGCGGGCGTATCCAAGGGTCCTCTAGTTTGCTATTTCCATTTGCGTGTGAGTGTGTGAGTGGAAAAAGAACGATGAGGATGGTGGTGTTTAGGATGTGGCGATGGGGGCAGGGGCTGAAATAGGCTGGGTAAACTTGTCCTGTCGCCACGATGACCCTTGGATAGTCTCATACATTGTAAAGGTTTAACCGCGCCCGCCCTACCGGCTTTCCAAGGAAGAGAGCTAATTGATCAGGTAAGGGGTCGGACGGTACCGGTGGGTAAATTAGTACACCCCTGCAGGGTTAATCTTTTCGAAAAGCCGTGTCCACGGTTATCGACAAATCTTGGGAAAGGTGGATTAGCTCATAGAAAAGTATAACCTAATTAATTAAAATTTGGCAGCTAAAGGTTGCAACTCAACGTGTGTTTAAAAGGTTCATTTCCTCGAGGGTGATTCGAGGGAGAGCCTTTTGGTGGAGATGAGAGGTTCTGACTACAAATTGGTTCAAGGTGAACTGAAGATGAAAAGTTGCTATCTGATCCCCTTTATGAAAAACATTCTGAGTAGTCGATGCCATGAGTCTTTTATATCTTAGGAAAAGGAAAACTAGCTTTATGCAAAATAGCTACTATACAGCTTTAGAGCCTCCATCATCATTGGGCCTATATCGCCCTACTAAACTTGCGAGTACGTCGTACTCAGTCTCTCTTTGCTGCGTTTATACTTTGTTTCAGATGAGGACGACACCGAGCCGACAGGTGGTTTCTTCTTGGACATCGACAAGTAGTTTGGGGTTCCCAGGTGGCAGCTTGGGACGTCAGAACAAGCTGGCTGGGTTTATGTTTATCTGTAGGCCTCTTAGGCCATATTTTGGATCTTGTTGTTAAACAACACTACTTCGCTTCCGCGTGATGTAATGATGGGTCTGTGAACCCTGGGTGTGATTTGTATCTTTCTCATATATGAGTTGCTATATGATCTCTTTGTGTCATAGAGTCTGTGATGTGCCAGTTGTTCCGCAGTCTTGATCTCTCTATTATGCATGATAGCTATGTCTGAGCTTATGGCATGATCGAAGTGTTGCGTTGCCGATGATCCATTCCGAGCACGCCTGCCAAAGGTTTTGGCCTGGGATTGGTAAACCCAGTAACCTTCGATTGTGTAGCATGACCGGTTGCACATAGCGTCATTGTATAGTTCTGGGGTCGGGGCGCTACAAGTTGGTATCAGAGCAGGACTGTCTGTAGGAAACCCTTTCTATTGGTCGATGTCAAATCTAGTTCATGAAAATTATTTATAACCTAAAAATGAGTTGTGAAAACCCTCTTAGGATTCTTTTTACTCCTTACCCAATTCGCTCTATCTCTGAGTCATCTTACCTCTATTTGATTTAACGGTTCTTCTGCTCGTCTGTAAAATTCTAATCTTTAGGTTCACGGGGTGGGCTTCTACCTTTAGGTTACTGGATAGCTCTGCTCGTCCGCCAAAACTAAAGCCCGAAGAGAGGAAGTATTGCGGTTCATCAAGACATTCCCTTGCTTTGGCCCAAGATCTTGAACTGAAGGTCCCGGATTGTGCTAGGGCTCTGGTGTAATGATTCATGAGGATTGTCGCCCTTGTGAGCCTTATGCTATTGGGAGTCCAGTGCATGAAGCTGATCTTTAACCCAAGATCTTTTCCGTTGAACCCTGATGTTAATTGTCAAACCCTACATCAGGTTGGCAAAATTTGAAGTTAGTCTACAAACTCGAGGTTGCAGCCGTAATTGATTTGCTCAGCAACACTCTCCTCTGTCACTAGCTTTAGCTAGGCTCTCTGTCATGGAACCATCTGAATCACGACGGGATTGCTCTTAGCGAGTTTTTCCATCAATAATTGTGATTCTTCCAATAACCCTCGTTCGTGAAACCCTTTTGTCACTAGTTGTCGGAAGAGTGCTAACAAGGGCTTTTGCAATATCTTGGAATTGTTGTTAGCCTGTTCCTTACTCTAAATCTGTTGTCCGACCTCTATCTGTCTGTGGACAGTCAAGTTTATCGTGCATTGGGGCTGATGCATGTCATTCTTGTGGTTCGTCAAGGCATTCCACTTCGGGATGTCAGGAGAAACAAACTCCGGTACCTTGTCCATCTCTCGGTCAGGTCAAAGTTTTGTGATTCGCGGAGTAAGAGCTTGTCTAGCTTTTGTTACATTCCACCTTGGAGTGTCACACTCTTTTATATCAAGAGGTCGTGCCTAGTCTCATGACGTACTTGATGAAGTGATGCTCTTACCCTTCCTTATCCATCTACCTCCGAATTACTCAGGCCTGAGAATGTTGAGGATGTATATTGTTGTGGTAATCGGACATTCTTAGCAATTGTTATTGCTTTGAAATCCAAAGACCTTGGTGGCACTCTTAGCATGACTGGTATTCATATCATCGAGCTGAGTTGTCTGTGTCGCCAAGTCCATCTGTTCAGGTGCACACCTTCGGTCAACGAGTTAGATTCGTGTCGAAACTCTCAAGACCACATCTTTTTCTTGAAAAGCAAGATTTCTCTCGCAACCAGTGACATGCGGTGGTTCGTGATATCCTGGATGTCCTTCCAGAAGTACTGCCGGGTTGTCCCCTGACCGTGTTGTCGAGTAATAGTGGAAACTTGTCAGAACCATCTTCGAGTCATCACTTAGTACGTATTCTGGATGTTGGGAGTGTTCTTCTTAGGTCCATGTGCAATGGTCGACAGATGTTGCCAGGAGTCCGATTGAAGTTCACTTGTCTCTCCGGGAATAATCACAAGTTGGTCATGCATGTGCGGGTTGTTGTTGAGATGGTAGGTCGATACCTCCAGTTCTCTAAATACGTCATGTATGCCACTGGCCGAGTTGTTCTTGAATAAGAGGAAGGTGTCAAATCTCATCATCTTACCGGTGTGTCCTAATCAGGACTCAGTTGTGCTTCAGTGATTGGAGTACATGCTGGTTCAAATTTTCTCTTCGTAGCCATGACCCCATGGACAAATTTCAGAGAGCGGAGGACTCTTATCCACCATAGGTGCGGTGGCAGAGTCACTCCCAAACAACATATTAAGTGAAGAGTGCTCCATAACGAAGCAAAGTAGCAAGCAAAAATAAAAACAGCACTTACAATAAAAGAGTTCCTTACCAATAGCGCTACACTCCCCAGCAACGGCGCTAGAAAAGAGTCTTGATGACCCACAAGTATAGGGGATTGATGAGAGTGTTCTTCTCCCTCAACAACGCCAACAAGTACTCTTGATACCCTGAAAGGAAGATAATATATTAGGGATAGGTTGAGCCTCCAAGTGCATAGTATGTAGAAGTGGTAGTTTTTCCCCAAGAAGGTGACTCGAGGGTTTAATATCGAACTCTTGGGGAATCAGTAGTGTGGGTTTTATCTTCTTGTCCTTCTCTAGATTTCCTGCAAACAAAATAGATTGCTTTGTGCCCTCAACCTCACCAAGTGGTTGTCAAGCACAAGGTGTGAGAATGATATTAAGATGATAATGAATGCAAAACAGTAAATAAATATGCAATGGTGGTAAATAAGTATGCAAGGATGATAGTAATGACGATGGATGGTATTTTTGGGGGTTTTTATATGTGAATGCAAGAAGTAAAAGTGTTTTTGTATTTTCTGATTTTAAAATGGCTGAATGTAAAAGATGCTTAAAAGTGGTTGGAAAAGTGTTTCTTATGATTAAAAATGGACCGGGGTTCATGGTTTCACACATGCACTCTCTCTTTAATATAGTGTGGCAAATGAGTAGACATAGATTTAACATATGAGATTGCAAACAAGGTTAATGACATGTTACTAATTATATGGGCATCACGTCCTAGCATAGAGACCTTTTGATTATTAGTCTCACTTATACTCCACCAAGATGTGAACTAAATCATGCACCTTAGTAATTAAGATAACATCAGAGTATAGCTTTAAGATTAATGACATGAAGTTAAAATAAACACATGATGGATCTAGTCTTAGGTAGAGGCAAGTCACTCCTCCTACCCTTCAACATGGTATTTTGGTTTATCCCTAGTGTGGCAACAAAGTAAGGTAAACACCCAATGGATCATGATATTCAAGTTGTCAGCTTATCACTTCACCACCCCCGTTACTCCAACTAATGCACACGTTCCCCCACACACGCTCTCATAAACATGCTTGATCATAACAAGGATATAAGAACGGGGGTACATAATATGCATCTACTTTCATAACTAAAATATAACACTGCAATCTCAACATATATTAACTCATAGAAAGATCCACCACAATGGTAATACAACGGTGACTGTAATCATGTTCAGCAGCTCATACGGTGCTAATTAGTGAAGCTCAAGAGAGAGAGAGATACATATGCTACTGCCACAAACCCATAGTCCAGAGGTGGACTACTCCCTCTTCATCATGGAGACGGTGGAGATGTCGATGGAGAAGAAGGAGACCTCTCCGGCAGGGCTCCACCGGAGTTTTCCCCCTCCAATCTGCAGCCTCCTGGTCTCTGTTTCTTGTTTCTCTCGTGTGGCGGCCCTCCTCTGGAAAAACGTCGGGGGACCTCTTATATAGGCGTTTTTAGGTCACGAGGATGCTTCTGGGCGAAGGATCGATGCAAACGGGGCCACGAGGGCTGAGTTGGATGGGCCCACGCGGCCTGGTACTGTAGCCGCGTGGGACCCTCCATCTTGGTCCTCCGGCCTCCGTTCGTTGACTTCTTTCGCTCCTAAATCTTCTCTTTCCAAAATAATGACCCCCGTAAATTTATAGCTCATTATGACGTCGTTAAGGTCCTGAAACAAATAAGGAAAGAAATAGGGGTTTTCTGCCTGCGCAGGATTAATTCCATAAAAAGGGGATATCATCATAAATTACCAAAAATCATTAAATAACAGTAATATCCCCCTTATATGATGCAAATATGATTGGAATATGACTATTATAGTGCAAAGTTCATGTATGCATTTTAGATGCATCAACATCCCCAAGCTTAACTCATGCTCGTCCTCGAGTATGAAAGTGATAAAACTAACATGAACTTTGCAATATAATAAAAACATGGATATAAAAGACGATTGCTACTGCTACATAAAGTCAAATGATTCATTATTTCAAAGAAGTAGCAATATGCAAACAGTTTATAAAGTGATATCAAGTATTCAATGCAAGGATGTTCAATGATAGTTCACAAAGTGCAACATAAAATATAGTACTATGGACATTCTTACTTTTGCATACTTGTGGTCCATAGAGTGTAGAAAATCTGAATATAAAAGGTGGACACTTTGGAAATGATATATAAATAAGTAGAGGTAAAGCATGCATAAGTTTCATTTATCCTCCAAACTATTCTACTTAAGTTATTGAATGCAATGGTAATACTTGGTGTCAAGCTCTCATTCCCCTATCATAGCATCTTGAATGATTAAAGTTGAATGTGAAAGCGAATATGAGTAGTGGCCTTGATAAAGTAAAGGTTAGATGTCTCATGCCCCTTGAATACAAGTGCCTACACCATGATTACTCAACTTGGGAAACAAAGCAAGTTTAAGTTATCTATAATTGTAAGTAATAACGGTATCATCAAGAGTCTCAACTGGGGTACCTCTTGTCCCATGATATGGATCAAGCCCATATCAAAACAACAAGACAAACAAACATATTGAACAATCTCAACACCCTCTTTATTTACCACTTGATATAGCTTTTTATTGTAGGGTGTATCACAGAGGGTTCAAAATAGCATGTAAGTAAATTTCCACCATGAATGATGCATGGCTTAGATTAGCGGCCCAGGTTTCTCTCTAACCATTTATACAAACTCATTTAAACTTAACTCTATTTCCACATTTATTTCGTCATGATAGGCATCCATAGACAAAAGTACATGATATCAACTAAACAAATGATGAAACATGTTGAAAGCTTTGCATGTGACAGCACATATGGGCTAACTCCCAACCTTAAACATTTATCAAGCCACTATCTTCATAATATTAATCACAATGGTTCATCTTTTGAATGCAATAAAAGTAAAGTGTGCATCAAGTTCGCGAGAGCTTTTTAACCAACTTTTCCCATTACAATAAATAACATCTTCATTTTCATTTAGAGGTATAGATAACACATATAACATGATAAACATACTTGGAATAGCATAAAGCTAATAGGTAGATATGTTGGACTCACTGGAAAAACTTGGGCTGAAGGTGTTGGAAACAAGTTTTTACTTCTTGGAATTTTTGGGCTAGCAAAAGGGAGAAAGATGACCATCTAAATGCATGCATGAGTGTCCATAGAACTAACTAATTCATGTCAAGCAAAGTGAAATAACATACAGCATCAAAACATGAATAAAAGATAGCTCACGATAAAGCATTTGCAAATTATTACTCATAAAGAGGCTCATGAATCATGCAACTATATGTGTCATTAAAAATCAACTTAGACATCCCTTTTCCCAAAACAATAAAAGCATGCAAGATATTTCAACCCAAATTTCCAGTATCATTCTCATATATAAAAGATAGTGTGGTGGTCTCACAAAATAAAAATCAAAGCAAAAACAAACAAAAAGACGCTCCAAGTTTATGCGATAAAGTGCAATGATAGGAAAACAAAAGTTAGACGTGTGCAAACGGAGAGTGTTTTGGTTCAGTGGGGATGTTCACATCCCCAAGCTTATGGTTTTCACCATCCTTGGATAACTCATGGTGCATCTCCTCCAATCCCTGTGAAAAAAAACTTCAAAACACAATTTCTCACATCTCTTTTCTGTGGGGTGATATTAGTAGAGATAAATAAACAAGTTTCTTTGCTGCATATAATCCATGGATTAAAATTCATATGAATGACCAGAGAATGTATAATGTTTTATGCCTACTCATAAACTCAATTGGATCAACTCAATAGTTCAAATTATGCATAAAACAATATGGGACAGAATCTGTCCAGAAAAAAAGCAGCAGCAAAACGTATTTTTCTGTCCTACTTAAACTTGTCTAAAAAATCCGAAAACATTCAGACATACAGAGGATGAAAATTTTCAGTTACAGTAAAAATATCAGATCATTCTGAGTTACAGAATAGGAATGAAAAATCAAACCGTGCACAGACTCTGTGCAGGAATAAAATCTCCGAATAGGTATAGCAACTTTTTCAACCAAAATGGGTAAAACTTGGCACTTTATTAAAAATTCCAGAAACTAAACTAAGAAAACAATCTCTTGTTACAGCAAGAGGACTCAAAGAAAATCCAAATAAAAACAACCGGGTTGCCTCCCGTAAAGCGCTTTCTTTATAGCCATATAGCTAGGCTTACTTACTTGTTGTTTTACCGAAGATGAAGCTCATGAGGGAGCTTAAAAGTTGTGCCCTTCATCCTTGGGAAGTGTTCCATGCATTTCTTGTGTGGAAACTGAAACTTCACATTCCCTTCCTTTGAATCAATGATAGCCCCTGTGGTACGAAGAAAAGGTCTTCCCAAGATAATAGGACTAGAGGTTTTATTCTCCATATCCATGATTAGAAAATCCACAGGTACAAAAGTCATATGTAACTCTACCATAACATCACTTACTTTTCCTAAAGCATGTTTAATGGTATTATCAGCAAGTGCAAGTCCAATAGAGCATTTTTCAAGATTCTTTAATTCAAGTGATTCATATAATTCTTTAGATAAAACTGAGACACTAGATCCTAGATCAAGTATGGCATTGTGTGTCTCTTTTCCAATTGTTACTAGCACCTTGGGGATCCATACATCCCCAAGCTTAGGTGGTATCATAGCTTCTTGGTTGTATCTAGCATTTTTCTCTTTCAAAACATGATTAGCAATATAGGAACCAAAACCAGATTTGTTAACATCAATAGAAGGATCACTTGCACATTTTTGTAAGATAGATATTAATTCATGCAAGCTACTATTCTTTATATCAAGCAAGGGATCATTAACTTCACTAAGCATCTTAACTTCTTCAACTTTTCTCTCTAACTCAATTAACATAGGAGATTCTTCACATTCAGTTTCATTAGCTTCTTCTTTTAAAGCCATAAGATGAGACATAAAAGGCAACAGATATTCAGGATAGTTTAGCAATTCATTCATAGTTTCCTCCAAAGTGAGAGGAGCATTTTCAGCAATATTAATAGAATTCAATCCAACCACAGGTGGTGCTTGTGGTTTTCCAGCAGACATACTCAATAAAGTGGCTTGATTATCAGCAAGTTTTGAAAGGGCTTTTTCTAGTCCTGCAGCTTGGAGTTGTAAGTTTTTAATATCAGAACTAATAGAAGCAATAGACTTATTCAACTCTTGTATCATTGTATTATGACTAGCAACTTGTTCCATAAGAAGTTTATTAGTCTCAACATTATCATTACTACATGACACAGGCTTCCATTTATCATTAGCATTAGGATATGGAACAAAAGGATGATTGTTGGGAACATAAGGAGGTTTATTATAAGAATTATAATTGTTGTTACCATACCCATTGTTTCCATAGTTCCTAATGAAGTTGACATCAATATTTTCAGAATTATCACCAACAAGTTCTTGCAAATGAATATTTTCAACACTTGGTTTATTAAGCAAAGCAAGAATAGTATCCATCTTAGATGACAAATCATGAGTTTCTTCTATGGAGTTTACTTTCTTAGATGAACTAGGTGCTCTATCAGTATGCCATTGACTATAGTTTTGGAAAATGCTTTCCAATATATTCTTAGCACCTCCAGCAGCAGAATCAAGTATATTTCTAGACATGTAATTCAGACCATTATAAAAGAGTGTAGTATGGTCCATTCATTAACTCCATGTGATGGGCAAGTTCTAAGCATAAGTTTTATCCTATCCCAAGCCATAGCAACATGTTCATTTTCATTTTGCCTAAAAGATAGAATATTGTTTCTATTTTGCAAAATTTTAACAGGAGGATAATATTTCTTAATGAAAGCTTCTCTCAAATCATTCCAAGTTTTAATGCTATCAGTAGGTAAAGAATGCAGCCACTCCTTAGCTTTTCCTCTAAGTGAGAAAGGAAATAATTTCAGTTTTAGAATATCACTTTCAACATTCTTAAATTTTTGCATGTCACAGATTTCAACAAAATCATGAAGATGCATAGAGGCATCCTCCATAGCACTACCACCAAATTGCTCCCTAGTTATCAAGTTCAATAAACTAGGACTTACTTCATAGCTGTCAGCTTGTATCTCAGGTGTGGTAATAGGTTTAGCAATAAATTGATCATTTGGAGTGTTTGTGTAGTCACACAACTTAGTCTTATCACCCATTTTAGCAGATTTTTATGTGTTTTGAATTTTTAATGCAAAACTGAAAATAAAATGACACTAAAAATTTGCAAACCGAATTAACTATTGCAAAACATGCAAAGCTGAAAATAAAATATGCAAACCGAAATCTAAATATGATATGCAAGACAAAAACAAAACAAAATAATTTGCTTGAAGGTAAAGATGGACAAGATGATGCTCACGTTGGTGCAAACTCCCCAAGCTTAGGTGTTAGCACAAGTTGGTGATGAAGTTGACTTTGTTGTGATATCCTTGGACAAACCCTTCCAGCTATGATTCCCCGGCAACGGCGCCAGAAAAACACGTGATGACGTGTAGCGACTCGACCCAATAATATGGATCTCGTCTATGAGTA
This sequence comes from Puccinellia tenuiflora, assembly GCA_012064385.1. Classification (NCBI taxonomy): domain Eukaryota; kingdom Viridiplantae; phylum Streptophyta; class Magnoliopsida; order Poales; family Poaceae; genus Puccinellia; species Puccinellia tenuiflora. Next base: position 91,211 of record QRDG01001387.1, read on the forward strand.
TAGTGCTAGTCCCGGATCGACTCGCTAGCACACTCTTTACAAATGAATAATAGTAACAAATGCGTCTTTATTAATATCGAACTTGATCCAGAATACATAATTCTTACAACTTGTATAGCTCAAGGCTAGCTCAAATACTTAGCACACAGCGGAGATAAACGAAAGATGAAGCCTCAATCTTGATGTGCCACAGGCGAAACATGTCGAGTGAAGAATCATGACCTAACGACTCTCAAACCTGCAACAGTGAAATTGCAGCCGTTCGCGAATACGGTCAGTACATTTGGATTTGTACTGGCAAGTGATGCGGTGAGGTGGATATAAAATGGCAACCTAGCATCTACATGCTTATTTGGCTAGGTGGAGTTTCAAAGGTTAATTTTGCGCAAAGCAAATGTTTTATCCTATCATTTTTAAATAAAACATTTTCCAACAAATTAAAACATCCATTGGACACCGATAGAAATCCGTGCTCCTACCCCTTGGTTCTCCCATCAAATTTTAATTACAGAAATTGGAATGAATGAGAAATCTTGTAGGATCTAGTCTGGTTGCTCAAGATGTCCGTAACCGGGGACACGGCTAAGTACTTAGTTTTTAACTCTCGAGAGTGTTGTACACTTTACCCACATGGTCTATCTAACCCCATTTACCTAAACACTCAATTTGTATATAGGTTGGGAGAAAGCTAAACCGAGACCGTTGGGTAGTAAACCCTCAAGCCATCCTCCGCACCGTACCAAACCTACTACGCTACATCTCTGGCTACGGGGACCCGAGTGCCTACTACTTAGTTAGTCAAGACGATGCCCATATCTATTTCGACATGTGGTTGTACTCGTAAGCTACTAAACATGACTCCACAATTATTCTCGGGAACCTGGGTGGCCGTTCACAAGTGCACCTACTCAGATACTACGGACCTGAGCAGCCACTCAACTATTCCCACCAATACCGACCAGTTACCACCCAGATATCAAATTAAATTAATGTTGTTTTATTAGATTTGCAAAAGAAACATCTAAGTCTACAACATCAATCTCATATTGTGATCCCACAACCACGTCTAAGCAACTAAGCAAATTTTAACGGTGGTTTCATGGTGGAACTAATCTACAAGGATACATATGGTAACTCACTTGGGGTTTAGTGAATCACCTAATAGCATAGCATACAATTCAACTCCTACACATGCATATCTACAAAAAAATAATGCTAAATGCGTAGGAAAATAATAGGACATTTATGAGCACCACTTGCCTTTGTATATTGTAGTTGTTCACGCACTCGTCACAAGTGCAACGACGATCACACCTCTCGCAATCTAAACGTAGCAAACGATACACAATATAAACAACAAGACAAACAAATATGCAACAGATGCATGCATGCATATTAATAATCAAACAACTTTATTTAGCTCTCTGGTTGTCTAGATCTATTGTGATGCATGTAAAAATATTTTTAATGCAACTTAAAAGATTAGAATTAATGTTGTTGCCTAAATAGAGACTAATCATGATTAATTTAGTTTCCAAAGAAGCATGCTCAAATAAATTTGATAAAAAAAATTTATTTAACTTAACCAAAACAGAAATATTTATCCAAAATAATTTACAGAGATTAAAATAGAATCAAAATACCAATTATTGAAATTTGAAAATACAAAATATAAAACTTTGATAAAAGCTAAATATTAATTCAGATCTGTATAGATTTTATTTTTCTAAGAATTTTGGTATATTGAACTTAATTTTTCGGGTTACGGTTGAAAAGATATGAATTTTACAAGTTTTAATGATTTTCTGTAATTTTAGAAAAGATCTTTGACCGAGAGTTGACCTTGATGATGTCAGCATGATGCAGTGCTGACTCCGCCGCTGACTGGATGCTGACACGGCGATGACGTGGATGCCACGCAGATGCTGACGAGGATGACACGTGGCGATTCCTGATTCGTTCGTAGATCTGATTTTTTGTAAATAAAACCGTGCGTCAAAACGAAAAACTTTATTCGGAAAAGTTGTAGAGAAATAGGAGATCTACCACCTGTAAAAATTTCACCGGATTTGGTTGGATGGTTGAGTAGTAATCGACGTTTTACTCGGTCAGATCTGAAAAATTGCGATGCGGAATTCTCCGGCTATGGTGGATGAAAAGTGGTGAGGTTTAGCGGGATGGAAAGACGAGATCTACAACTCTCGCGAAGGAAGAAACGGCATCCGAGCAAAGCTCGAACCGGGAGAAGCGAAAGATTGCAAAAGAGGTTGCAAACTAGGGTTTCGGGTTTGGTACGAGTTCTGCCTCGGGTCTGGGGTTTATATAGGCGAATAGGTCGGTGGAGAGGTAGTACTTGGAGTAGGTAACAAGGCAAAACAAACGGATTCGAGTTTGTAGTCTTCTAGATGAAGATATATGTGTTTGATTAAGCATAGGTTTCAAAAACGAATTTTCTGGAACATAATCGATCGAACGAACCGACCGATCACGCGGCTGGGCTGCTGCCCCCTTGCTGGGCCGGCCCACCCGGGAGTAAGAGAAGAGAGAGGGAAGAGAGGTGCGGCTGCGCGCGCGGGTTAGCTGGGCTGCGGCCCAGTAGCTCGCGGTTCTGCTTTTTTTTTTTGATCTTTTCCTTTATTCTTTTTCAGAAAACTGTTTTTCAAATAACTTTTGATTTAGGACTCCAAATTGGGTCAAACCAATTTTGAAAAATTTGTAAAATTCCCCTCTGTCATAATTGACTATAAAAGGGTACCTTTTCACAAAACTCCAAGCATATATATAGCTTGTTGAATTTGCTATAATTCAAAATAGAGTTTAGGGTTTATTTCTTTTGGGAAAAGATGCAAACGAGCAAATGCAAATTTTTCAAATGATGCCATGATGAAATGCAAATGATCTAAATGCAAAACATCCTAATAGAAGATTGGGATGTTACATGACGGGATTGATGAGAGTGTTCTTCTCCCTCAACAACGCCAACAAGTACTCTTGATACCCTGAAAGGAAGATAATATATTAGGGATAGGTTGAGCCTCCAAGTGCAGAGTATGTAGAAGTGGTAGTTTTTCCCCAAGAAGGTGACTCGAGGGTTTAATATCGAACTCTCGGGGAATCAGTAGTGTGGGTTTTATCTTCTTGTCCTTCTCTAGATTTCCTGCAAACAAAATAGATTGCTTTGTGCCCTCAACCTCACCAAGTGGTTGTCAAGCACAAGGTGTAAGAATGATATTAAGATGATAATGAATGCAAAACAGTAAATAAATATGCAATTGTGGTAAATAAGTATGCAAGGATGATATTAATGACGATGGATGGTATTTTTGGGGTTTTTATATGTGAATGCAAGAAGTAAAAGTGTTTTTTTTATTTTCTGATTTTAAAATGGCTGAATGTAAAAGATGCTTAAAAGTGGTTGGAAAAGTGTTTCTTATGATTAAAAAATGGACAGGGGTTCATGGTTTCACACATGCACTCTCTCTTTAATATAGTGTGGCAAATGAGTAGACATAGATTTAACATATGAGATTGCAAACAAGGTTAATGACATGGTACTAATTATATGGACATCACGTCCTAGCATAGAGACCTTTTGATTATTAGTCTCACTTATACTCGACCAAGATGTGAACTAAATCATGCACCTTAGTAATTAAGATAACATCAGAGTATAGCTTTAAGATTAATGACATGAAGTTAAAATAAACACATGATGGATCTAGTCTTAGGTAGAGGCAAGTCACTCCTCCTACCCTTCAACATGGTATTTTGGTTTATCCCTAGTGAGGCAACAAAGTAAGGTAAACACCCAATGGATCATGATATTCAAGTTGTCAGCTTATCACTTCACCACCCCCGTTACTCCAACTAATGCACACGTTCCCCCACACACGCTCTCATAAACATGCTTGATCATAACAAGGATACAAGAACGGGGTACATAATATGCATCTACTTTCATAACTGAAATATAACACTGCAATCTCAACATATATTAACTCATAGAAAGATCCACCACAATGGTAATACAACGGTGACTGTAATCATGTTCAGCAGCTCATACGGTGCTAATTAGTGAAGCTCAAGAGAGAGAGAGATACATATGCTACTGCCACAAACCCATAGTCCAGAGGTGGACTACTCCCTCTTCATCATGGAGACGGTGGAGATGTCGATGGAGAAGAAGGAGACCTCTCCGGCAGGGCTCCGCCGGAGTTTTCCCCCTCCAATCTGCAGCCTCCTGGTCTCTGTTTCTTGTTTCTCTCGTGTGGCGGCCCTCCTCTGGAAAAACGTCGGGGGACCTCTTATATAGGCGTTTTTAGGTCACGAGGATGCTTCTGGGCGAAGGATCGATGCAAACGGGGCCACGAGGGCTGAGTTGAATGGGCCCACACGGCCTGGTACTGTAGCTGCGTGGGACCCTCCATCTTGGTCCTCCGGCCTCCGTTCGTTGACTTCTTTCGCTCCTAAATCTTCTCCTTCCAAAATAATGACCCCCGTAAATTTATAGCTCATTATGACGTCGTTAAGGTCCTGAAACAAATAAGGAAAGAAATAGGGGTTTTCTGCCTACGCAGGATTAATTCCATAAAAAGGGGATATCATCATAAATTACCAAAAATCATTAAATAACAGTAATATACCCCTTATATGATGCAAAATGATTGGAATATGACTATTATAGTGCAAAGTTCATGTATGCATTTTAGATGCATCAGGGATCTATCGTAGTCCTTTCGATAAGTAAGAGTGTCGAACCCAACGAGGAGCAGAAGGTGTTGACAAGTGGTTTTCAGCAAGGTTTCACTGCAAGCACTGAAAGAGAAATGTTTTTGGATTTTTGATTTAATGAACAAATAAAGACAAGTAAATAAAAGAGTGCTACGATAATTGCAGCAAATAGCCCTATCCTTTTAAGCTCAAAGGACAGGCCGGTTGTGTTACTTATGAAGATTAAAACGTTCTCGAGGACACATGGGAGTTTCTGCCTAGCCAGTTTCATTGCACGCCGGTGATTAACCTTCAATGTTTTGATAAAGTGCTGTGTGGGTGGACCTATGCTAATGCACCGCCCTTACTTGGACAAATACATACTTGTGATTAAACCCCCTGCAAGCATCCGCAACTACAAGAAAGTAATTAAGATAAAAACCTAACCACAGCCTTAAACTCCGAGACCCTACACTCCCTAGTGCACTAGTTCACAAATTGGGGTTTAGGTTTCTGTCACTCCTACAACCCTACCATAAGCAAACTAAATACACTATGCATTCCCCTAGGCCCTTTGAAAGGTGAAGTATCATGTAGTCGACGTTCACACGATACCACTAGAGGAATAACACCACAACATAAATCAAACCATTAAATATTACTCAACATTATGCAATTACTAGCAACTAGGCTTTCCCCATGTCCTCAAGAACCAAACGAACTACTCACAAGACATCATATAGATCATGATCAGAGGTGACATGAATAAGGGCAGCAATCTGATTGTAATTATAATTCACCGATAAAACTCTCAAACATCAACTACAAGTGGTAATCAACGCCCGGGATACGATTCCGATGAACTAATAGAAATACAATGTGAAAGAACATGTGCCACCCCCATTGGTTTTGATGTTGACAACAATACAATTAAGTGCTCTAATGTTGAATCTCAGTTGTGCAGGAATTTCAAAAGAGTCGTCGCGAAAAGATGTTCAAAGAGGTATTTTCAGTGTTTACCGGAAGTACCGGTAAAGTCACCGGTACTACCGCTGGAAACTTCCGGTAGCACTTCCGGTGGCATTTCCGCTTATGAACATCAGCTTCTGGAATGCCCCGGAAGTAGCACCGGGAGTAGCACCGGTACTTCCGCTAAACCGGAAGTACCGGCGTGCTCAGCGGTACTACCGCTGGCTACTTCCGGTGCCCACTTCCGGAACCAGTGCCGCTGCGCTCCTGTTATTTTCCGGAAGTGGCACCGGAAGTGAGCCCGGTACTTCCGCCAAACCGGAAGTACCGGCCCTCCCGGCGGTACTTCCGCCCCTGCGGGAACTGGACGACGGCTGAGAAGACCGTTGACTGAAGGACCGGAAGTACCGGCCCTCCTGGCGGTACTTCCGGCGATGCAGGATGAAGTTGCCCTCCAACGGCCAGAAGATGCCTTCCAACGGCCAGTTTTTGGGAAGGAGTATAAATGCTCCTTCACCTACCTTGGAAAAGATAGCTTGTTCATTTCTCTCACCTCCATTAATGCCCTAGCAAGTTCAAGCTCAAATTTCATAGATCTCCCAATCCCTGCACCCAAACTCGCTGATTCTTGGAGGATTGAAGGAGAAGGCCCCGATCTACATCTTCACCGAGCAGTTTTCTTTTCCCCCCTCATTCTCTTGGGGGATCTTGTTTCTAGGGTTAGCTTTGTGTTACCCTAGATTCTTGTGCTCATTTGTTGTTGTATTTGTGACAGTGTTGTTGATTTGGGAGCCCCCAATTCAGTTGTGGGTGTGTGCCCCAAGAACCGTGTAAGGGCTCCGGATTCCGCCTTGAAGGACTCCGATAGTAGAAGGTGAACCAAGCCTTTGTGGCGAAGTTCATCGGAGAATAGGGTGAGGCCTTCGTGGCGTTGAGTAGGCCTTTGTGGCGAACTCACACCCCTCCAACGAGACGTACTCCCTTAACAAGGAGGAACTCGGGAATACACCCTTGTCTCCGCGTGCTTCCCCTTTCGGTTACCTCTTTCCCTTTGTACCCTTTACTTGTATCGTTAATTTCCTAGTTGTTTAGCTTGCTTCTCATATAGGTAAATTCACCGTAGTTGCATATCTAGATAATTTACCTTTGTGTTAAGCCTTAAATTGAAAAAGATTAAAAATTGGTGTAGCACCTATTCACCCCCCCCCCCTCTAGGTGCCCATACGTTCCTTTCAATTGGTATCAGAGCCTTGGCTCTTAAGTTAGGCTTCACCGCCTAAGAGAGTATGGGTGACGGTGATGGTGTGACGGGTGGTAGCACCCCTCCGGTGTCCATGGATGATCTCAAGAAATTGGAAACAAGCTTGAAATCAACTATGGACACTCAAATGGAGGAGTTGCGTGCCATGATGAGGCAACTCTTGAATGGCAATAAGCCACCCGCCGCACCATCCCTAGAGGCTAATGCTTCCGCCACGGATAGTGGGGAGGGCGAACAACTCACTGATGAATCCCCTCCTAAAATTGATGGTGGGAAGAAACCGGAGTACCATGGGGTTCCATTCATGTACTCGGTCGACCCACCTATCCCGCATTATCATATAAACAATAGGGGTGATCCACCTAAGTTTAATCCATCTTGTTTTACTAATTGGCAATTTATGATGAAATCTCATATCAAGAGCGCTTCAAGTGAGCTATGGAGAATCATTCAAGTTGGGTTCAAGGCCGTCGACCCGAACAACATGACAAGAAGGGAAGTTGTGGATGGTCAACTCAATGACTTGGCTCTCAACATAATTCACACCGCCGTGGGAGAAAAGCACATGTCTCTCATTGAGATGGCCACCACCGCCAAAGAAGCTTGGGATATTCTCACTCAAGAGTTTATCGGGAATGAAAGCATGCAAAGGAATAGATTTGAAGCCTTGAGCAACCAAGCCGAGGGCTTTTTCATGGTAGAGGGTGAAGATCCTGAAGAAATGTATCGAAGACTCAAGACCCTTGCTACTCAATTTCGAGCTCTTGGTGCAACCTATGTGGATGATGCTTGGATCAAGAGGAAGTATGTGAGCGCCCTTTGGCCATTTGAATCCACCGACTTGAAGAGTCTCCAAGGAAGACACAATTACCACCTCATGACATCTAATGAGGTCATGCAAGAGATGGCGGCATACAAGGTGGAATGCATAGAGGAACCTCACTTGCTTTGAAGGCCAAGGTTGTAGAGCAAGAAGATGATGATGAGGCTCAAGAAGATGTGTCACATTGGGATCCCAAAGAGCTTCAAGATACCCTCAAGGACTACGCGGCTCTCACATCTAAAGTCTTTTGGAAGAGTCCGTCCAAGGCAAGGGATTTCGTCAACAAGGCAAGTGGAAGGAAGGAGGGTGGTCAAAGAGTTCGTTCTTGCTACAATTGCCAAGACAAATATCACTTTGTGGCCGAGTGTCCGTTTGAGAATAGAGAACTTCATGGAGGAAAGCTCATTAGGAAGGACAAGTCAAAGGACACACATAAGAAGCCGTTCTTCAAGAAGAATGCTATCAACAAGAAACCTCCAAGAATTGTGTTGCTTGCTCAAGAAGAATATTCGTCCGGGGAAGAAGAAGAAGAGCCCACAAATGAAGTTGCCGCCATTGCTATTGCTTCTTCATCATCTCCTTCCCTATTTGAATCCCCCAATGAGAATGTCTCTATCTCCTCCGCAAGATGCTTCATGGCTAAGACCACCGAGGTAACATCACCCTCATCTACTAAGGCAATGAGTAATATGGATGATGCTACTAGTCTTAAAATCAAAGAGGAAATAGTTGCTTTCGATCATTTTATCACTAACATGCAAGGTGAAACAAAGAAGCATGTTGAGACTCTTATGAGTCAATATGGTGAAGCTCAAGAAATGCTTGAGATAAAGGGTAAGATTGAAAGAGAGGATGCTATGGAAATGGCATCCTTAAAAGACAATCTTGAAGAAGAGCATGAGCTTAGAGTTTCTCTAGAGCAACAACTAGAATCTATAGAAGAATCAAATGATTAGCGGCGCATCCTTCTTTTGAAAAGTGACCACCATGCTATTGCTAAATACAAAGCATGTAAGAAGGAAAAGGTCGAGCTTGGTGTTGGTCATTCTAGACTAACCGAGGAGCTAGAGAAGCTCTCCAAGGCCTACAAAGCTTTGGAGAGTGAGCACTGTACCCTCACCAAGTCGTATGAACAACTTCAAGCTCAACCGCCTAAAAATGATATGCCTAGTTCCTCTACTCCTATTACTTGTGATCATGCAAATATCATTGAGGAAAATGCTAGGTTGAAGATCAATCTTGCTAAGGCCATCTCCCTAGGTAAGAAATCGTTTGTCACTTCACAAAAGGGGAGAGTTGGTCTTGGGTTCGTGGAGGAAGAAAAGGAGAAAGAGAGCTTCATGAAGGATGCTAGAGCTCCTCAAATTAAGAAGGCCAATGTTGCTAGTGCTCCTCAAGCAAAGAGGATCCCTCAAGCTAAGAAGAAGGTCAACATTGCTAGTGGTGGTGCCACAAGGGGCAAAACCATTAGTGATGACTTTGCGGGAAAGACTAACCCTCACTACATTATCTTTGTTGATTATTATGGGGATGTCTATGCTAAGTTTGTTGGTCCTAGAAATGTACCCATTGCTAGTTCTATTTGGGTTCCTAAGACCCTTGTTGCTAACAAAAGAGGACCCATTGAAAAATGGGGACCTAAATCCAAGCAATGATTTCTCGTAGGACTATGCTTCCGGTGGGTCAAAATGGGTGCTTGATAGTGGATGCACAAAACATATGACCGGAAGCAAGGAGTTGATGACGGAGTTGAGACCAAATATAAATCAAGCAACCGTCACTTATGGAGATCGATCAAAATCCGAGGTATTGGGCTTTGGCAAGGTGGTAGTCGCTAAGGATATCACCTTAGCGAATGTCATGCTTGTCAAAGACCTTGGTTTTAATTTACTTTCCGTTCATGCACTTAATAAGATGGGTTACGCCGTCTTCTTTGATATTGATGTTGTGGTAATCTTGTGGAGCAAGACTCTAAAGGTCGCTTTCGTTCGGTACGTCGAGGATGATTTGTTTGTGGTTGACTTCTCGAGGAAAACCACCTCAAATTCGATGTGCCTATTCGGAAAGGCCGACAAGGGTTGGTTGTGGCATCGCCGCCTAGCCCATGTCAATATGAGAACTTTGCAAAGTCTTCACAAGGGAGGCCACATTCTCGGACTAAAAAAAGATGTCTCTTTTGCCAAAGATCATGTTTGTAGGGCTTGTGTTGAAGGAAAGATGCATGATTCTCCCCATCCGTCCAAGACTATTATTTCTTCCAAGAGGATCTTGGAGCTCCTCCATGTTGATCTTTTTGGTGCCGTTCCCAAAGCTAGTCTTGGTGGGAAGAAGTATTGCTTGGTGATCGTTGATGACTATTCAAGATTCACTTGGGTTTATTTCTTCAAGTCGAAGAGTGAGACCCAACAAACCTTCATCGACTTCTCCATTGAAATGCAACGTCAACACAATGTTCCCATATTGGCAATTAGAAGTGATAATGGCTCCGAGTTCAAGAACTACACCCTCAATGAGTTTCTTAGTGAAGAGGGCATTCGTCATCAATATTCCACAACTTATACCCCTCAACAAAATGGTGTCGCCGAGAGGAAGAACCGGACTCTTATGGATATAGCAAGGTCCATGTTAGCGAAGTTTAAGACTCCGTTGACTTTTTGGGCGGAGGCTATTTCCACGGCTTGTCACTCCTCCAACCGGCTCTACTTCCGCAAAGGGTTGAACAAGACACATTATGAGATCCTCACCAGCAACAAACCTAACATCTCCTACTTCCGTGTCTTCAGTTGTAAGTGTTTCTATTTGATTAAAGGTTGTCGCTTAACTAAATTCGAATCTAAATCACTAGAGGGTATATTTGTTGGTTACGGTGCCGAATCCCACACTTATAGAATCTATGATAAAGCCACACGGCGCATCATAGAATCTTGTAGTGTGGTGTTCGAGGAAAATAACGGCTCCCAAGCGGCGCAATTTCATGTTTCCGATGTAGATGATGTAATTCCTCAAGAAGCCATAAGAAGAATGGGTGTGGGATTTTTCCGCCCCATTGAGGAACCCCTTGTGGCGGATCGAGAAGGACAATGCTCTACTCAAGTGGAGCCTTCATCTACTCAAGAAAATCTAGCCAATGAAGAGCCTATTGCACCAACCCAAGAACAAGTTGAAGACCCTCAACCTCGTGATCAAGTTGCTATGCAAGAGCCCAACTCTCCTATCCGTGATGCTAGCCATGATCAAGACCTTGCTCAATCATCCTCTTCATCAAATGTTGAAGCCTCTCCTAGTGATGATCAAGGTCAACCTACCGGTCAAGGCGGGGACTCGAATGATCAAGATGATCAAGTGATACCTCCAAGATGCAATGAGGATATCGAAGCCCGTCGTCGAGCTAGAGTTGAAAGAACCATGGCACGTCGTGAAGAAGGTGATTGGTGATGTGAGAGGCAAAGTGTCCACCCGGAGGCAATTGGCGAACTTTAGTGATCATCAAGCTCACATTGCCATGTTTGAACCGAAGAAAGTGGCCGAAGCTCTTGAAGATCCGGATTGGTTGCTAGCTATGCATGAAGAACTCAACAATTTCGAGCGCAATAAAGTTTGGAAGCTAGTTGAGAAGCCAAAGGAGTGCCGCAATGTTATTGGCACTAAGTGGATTTTCAAGAACAAGCAAGATGAGCATGGCATGGTTGTGAGGAACAAGGCTAGATTGGTGGCTCAAGGGTACTCTTAAGTTGAAGGCATTGATTTTGGAGAGACCTATGCTCCCGTGGCTCGCCTTGAGTCCATCCGTATCCTTCTTGCTTATGCATCTCGTTATAACTTTAAATTGCAACAAATGGATGTTAAAACTGCCTTTCTTAATGGTTCCTTAAAGGAGTTGGTGTTCGTTAAGCAACCCCCGGGGTTCGAGGACCCCAACTTCCCTAACCATGTCTACAAGCTTGATAAGGCGCTCTATGGACTTAAACAAGCACCACGTGCGTGGTATGAGCACCTTAGAGAGTTATTGTTAGACCGTGGATTTGAAGTTGGGCAAATCGATCCTACTCTTTTTACTAAGAGGGTTAAAGGGGAGCTTTTCGTGTGCCAACTATATGTTGATCATATTATATTTGGCTCATCTAACAAAGCTTTTAATGATGAATTCTCAAAGCTTATGACCGATAGGTTTGAGATGTCTATGATGGGCGAGTTGAAGTTCTTCCTTGGTTTTGAGATCAAGCAATTGAGAGGAGGGACTTTCATTAGCCAAGCAAAGTACATTCAAGACATGCTCAAGCGGTTTAATATGGCCGATGCTAAGGAGAAGAAGACACCTATGGATACCAAATGCCATCTACAACTTAACCCAAAGGGTATAGATGTGGATCAAAAGCTCTACCGCTCCATGATAGGTTCGTTGCTTTACCTTTGTGCATCTAGACCCGATATTGTGTTGAGTGTAGGTGTGCGTGCAAGGTATCAAGCGGCTCCTAAAGAAAGCCACATGTTGGCGGTCAAAAGAATCCTACGATATTTGGTTCATACCCCAAGGTTTGGTTTGTGGTACCCAAGGGATTCTTCTTTCACTCTTCATGGGTTCATGGATTCGGATTGGGCCGGTGACCAAGATGATAGGAAATCAACTTCCGGGGCTTGCCAATTTCTTGGTAGGTCCTTGGTGAGTTGGTCTTCTAAGAAGCAAAATTGTATTTCTCTCTCCACCGCCGAAGCCGAGTATGTGGCCGCTGCTAGTGCTTGCACTCAATTGTTATGGATGAGGCAAACTTTAAAGGAATACGGTGTCAATTGTGACAAAGTGCCTCTTTTGTGTGACAATGAGAGTGCTATCAAGATCGCCTACAACCCGGTGCAACACTCAAGGACCAAGCATATTGAGATTCGTCATCATTTCATTCGAGATCATGTTGCCCGTGGAGATATTGAGCTAGCATATGTGCCAACCAAGGACCAACTTGCCGACATTTTCACGAAGCCACTTGATGAAGCAAGATTCACTTATTTGGGGAATGAGCTAAATATCGTGGATTCAAGGAGTTTGGCTTGACCATCTTGCATACACACCTATAGTTTCAACTTCTATCTTGGTTTAGGTGTAGGCATGAATTTAGGGGGAGTGTTGTCCTAACTATTGGGCTCTCCCTCCCCCCATGATGCCTATATTAATGATTTCATTTGTCTACTCTATATTCAATTTCATGAATTGTGAGCTTAAATGATGAGTTTTGAGTGAGAACCCAAGATATATCTTCGCGGTGTCTCTCACTCTTCTTACTCATATATGGTGGCCTAGGCCACTGACCTCCTCGGTGAGGAGTTGCCTCTTATTTGGTGTTTATTTGGCTTTTCTAGACCTATATGTGTCACTATGTGTGTGCGATGGAAAAACACTCATGTTTGGCTTTTCGTTGTCGCATCTTGCAAATGTGAGTGTAGTACCATACTATGACAGTTTGAGCTCTCATCCTAAGCCCCATCTCTTCCCTAAAAGCCATTCCATATCTAAAACTCTAAATTCCCTCTAAAACAAAATATCTAGTTCTTTCTGTCTGGAGCGGAACTACCGGCCGGAGTACCGGTACTTCCGGCCGCGTGGAAATTTCAGCGGTTTTCCCGTCTGAAAATCCCGCGCGGGCGGAAGTACCGGCCCGATCGCCGGTACTTCCGGTGCGGCGGGGTTGAGTGACTTAAGGGATCGGGCCAGGGGAGAAGGAACCCTAACTCCTTCTTCTTCCCCCCTGCGCCCCAACTCTCCTCTCTCTCTCCTTCCAGCCACCGGCCACCCAAGGGCTTCCATGTAGCCCGTCCGGTGATCCTCCGTCAGATCTAGTCCGAGGGAATCGTTCCCCTCGACATCCTCCTCCATGGCATCCGGTATTTGTCCTCTCTCATACTCATTCTAGGCTTCATTAATTTGAATCTAGATGTGATGTAGGACAAGCCCTAGATGCACAATTGCTTAACTTCAATCTCGTTTGGAGTATGTTTTGGGCCGGTACTAGATGTTGTTAGTTGTCTAGAGTAGGTCTTTCATGTAAATCTTGGAGGAATCTCTAGTACCTAGTGACCCTAGCTCCTCACCACTCTTGGGCTCTTCTGCTTGGGTGTGTTGTGGGTTGTCACCGGGGTTTCCCTCGGTACTATTGGTGTTCACAAGATTCACATGGCCTAACTACTCTTGATAACTACGTTGTTTTATTGTGAATTTATTGTCTCTTCTAGTTCCCTCCCTACCTTTGTGCTTACCTCTCAGGTTGTTCCTCCTCAGCTTCCGCCCGCAAGAAACAGCGCACAGTTGAAGAGGACATTGAAGAAGAGTCCGAAGTGATGCCGCAAACCAAGTCAACCCGGCAAATCAACCTTGAGAAGAAGAAAGCTGCAGCCGACACTAGTGGGACAACCAAAAAGACAGTTGTAAAGAAGCCCAAAGTTGTGTCTTTTGCCAAGATGCCCGACAAAGAGTATCGTGAGTACCGGGAGAAGAATCCCTATCTTATCCCTCGCCAACCCAATGTTGTGGATCCCCGGTTTTGCACAAATGAGCAAGAGACCGTCTTCAATCAGATTTACATGGGGCAAAGGAATGTGGTGGTTCTCCAACATCGCCTCAACATCCCTCACATGACCTCCCCCAAGTATCAAGCGTACTTTGCTGAAGCTTATAGCATGTGTGAAGAGTTTGGACTGCTCAAGATCATGACACAACACCAAGACTACAATGAAGAGCTGATTTCACAGTTTTATGCCACCGTCCATGTGGGGAATGAGAGCAATGCCAAGCTGCACTGGATGATCAAGGATGAACATGTGGAGTGTCTGTGGTCAGATTTTTGTGCTTTGTTGGAGTACCCTCGTGTCCAAGGCTCAAATGGATGGACCGTGCATCATGAAGGCCGAGCTAGTGGCAGGGAGGTACTCCTTCCCATCACTATGGAAGGTGGTACTCCCGGTCAGTCTGAGGATCTCCTCCCCACCTATGAGATCATGTTCCGTATCTTCAGGGAGACTCTTACACCTCGGGTGGGTAACTGGGATCAAGTGCATGGTTACTTGATTGATTTGCTTCTTCAGTGTCACTTGAGGAAGGGGTCCGGTGAAAAGCTTGATGTGATGAATGTGATCTTTGAAGAGATGTGGTTTGCTATTATTGACAAGAGGGTTCCCATCTTTGCTCCCTACATCATGAAGCTTATTGTTGGTAAATAGGCCTATAATCACAATCATGAGCGCCTTGACCATTCGCTGTCTGTGGTTGCCCATCTTGAGAAGAAACTCCGCAAGAAGAATCATATCCTTCCTAAGGACCGCACTATTTCCAAGGGCACGAAGGCTGCTGCTGCTCCAGTTGAGGAACCGGGATGGTTTCAGAAGGTCAAGCTCAAGATCCGTGAGTCCTTTTGTTTGATGGATAACCGTATGTATGAGGCCCATGTGCAAGAAAAGAAGAACCGCTCCCGTCAAAAACAGATTATGCGCAAGCTTGAGATTCCAGTTTCAGATGGCTCTGAGGAAGAAATCACCCCCAAGGAGACTTGGACTGCTCGTGGTCGTGTGGCTTGGTCCGATGGAGATGAGGAAGAGGAGGAGGAGCATGAGGAGTGATCCATCTTGGGACGCTTAGTTTCGCTCCTCCCTTTTTGGTGTCTTGACGCCAAAGGGGGAGAAGTGTTAGCATAGTCTTTAGCTTGCGGGATTTGCATGGGTTGGGACACGAATTTGCCGTTTTCAGATTTGTCTTTCTTTCTTATATCGTGTCCCAAAGTTGAACCTTTTAGTTGTATTGCTCTTTAAACTCTATGCATGATGTGAGCGTGCAATCGTTTGTGGAACTTATTATCATTTGCTAGCTATCTATCTTGCTATATATGTTGCTAGCTATCTATCTTGTCTATCATATGGTATCTATTTGTTTGATATGTGCAAGGTTTCCAAAAGATAGGGGGAGCTCCTTTAGGGGGAGCCCGTTTACCTTTTGGAAACCAACTCTGCAAATTAGTTGTATTGTCGTCAACACCAAAAAGGGGGAGATTGAAAGAACATGTGCCACCCCCATTGGTTTTGGTGTTGACAACAATACAATTAAGTGTTCTAATGTTGAATCTCAGTTGTGCAGGAATTTCAAAAGAGTCGTCGCGAAAAGATGTTCAAAGAGGTATTTTTAGTGTTTACCGGAAGTACCGATAAAGTCACCGGTACTACCGCTGGAAACTTCCGGTAGCACTTCCGGTGGCATTTCCGCTTATGAACATCAGCTTCTGGAATGCCCCGGAAGTAGCACCGGGAGTAGCACCGGTACTTCCGCTAAACCGGAAGTACCGGCGTGCTCAGCGGTACTACCGCTGGCTACTTCCGGTGCCCACTTCTGGAACCAGTGCCGCTACGCTCCTGTTATTTTCCGGAAGTGGCACCGGAAGTGAGCCCGGTACTTCCGCCAAACCGGAAGTACCGGCCCTCCCGGCGGTACTGCCGCCCCTGCGGGAACTGGACGACGGCTGAGAAGACCGTTGACTGAAGGACCGGAAGTACCGGCCCTCCTGGCGGTACTTCCGGCGATGCGGGATGAAGTTGCCCTCCAACGGCCAGAAGATGCCTTCCAACGGCCAGTTTTTGGGAAGGAGTATAAATGCTCCTTCACCTACCTTGGAAAAGATAGCTTGTTCATTTCTCTCACCTCCATTAATGCCCTAGCAAGTTCAAGCTCAAATTTCATAGATCTCCCAATCCCTGCACCCAAACTCGCTGATTCTTGGAGGATTGAAGGAGAAGGCCCCGATCTACATCTTCACCGAGCAGTTTTCTTTTCCCCCCTCATTCTCTTGAGGGATCTTGTTTCTAGGGTTAGCTTTGTGTTACCCTAGATTCTTGTGCTCATTTGTTGTTGTATTTGTGACAGTGTTGTTGATTTGGGAGCCCCCAATTCAGTTGTGGGTGTGTGCCCCAAGAACCGTGTAAGGGCTCCGGATTCCGCCTTGAAGGACTCCGATAGTGGAAGGTGAACCAAGCCTTTGTGGCGAAGTTCATCGGAGAATAGGGTGAGGCCTTCGTGGCGTTGAGTAGGCCTTTGTGGCGAACTCACACCCCTCCAACGAGACGTACTCCCTTAACAAGGAGGAACTCGGGAATACACCCTTGTCTCCGCGTGCTTCCCCTTTCGGTTACCTCTTTCCCTTTGTACCCTTTACTTGTATCGTTAATTTCCTAGTTGTTTAGCTTGCTTCTCATATAGGTAAATTCACCGTAGTTGCATATCTAGATAATTTACCTTTGTGTTAAGCCTTAAATTGAAAAAGATTAAAAATTGGTGTAGCACCTATTCACCCCCCTCTAGGTGCCCATACGTTCCTTTCACAATGATAATTGTTACAGCGAGATGAGATGGGATGACAGCGGTGATGATGGTGCTGATGGTGGAGATGATGTTGATGATGATCCCGATGATGCTTGGCGTGATGGCGATGATGATGGCGGCGATTCCCCCCTCCGGGAGGGAAATTCCCCGGCAGATTTCTCCCTGCCGAAGCCTTTCTTCTCTCTGTTTGGTTTCCGCCTCGTGGAGGCAGCGGAAAAAATTCCACGTCGATGCCCCCGATGTTTTTAGGTCAGGGGTGAGTAATACGCCGAAGGGTAGTCGGAGGGGGGCCATAGGGGCCAGGGGCGGGCCCCTGCCGCGGCCAAGGGTGGGCCCGCGGGTGCAGGCCGCCCCTGCCCCCTGGAGCTCCACTTCGTGCCCCCTTTCGGCTCCGTGACTTATTCTTCAAAATATTGACTTCGTAATTTTTCTGGAATTTTCTGTGCTTCCTACGTCAGGTATCTTGACAGGTACTTTTTTAGCTGATTTCTGGCTCCGGCTGATCCATCCCCAATAATTGCCAAACATGCCAAATAAGACAAAATAACATAAGTATTGCATCATAATATGAAATATATCAATGAATGAAGATAAATTATGATGTAAAATAATGATGCAAAATGGACGTATCACTCTCCCTCTCAAAGAGAAATGAAAGAGTTTCAGTTTTATGATGTCACTTTCAACCTCTTTATACTTTTTCATATCGCATAACTCAACAAAGTTATTTAAATGAGAGGCGGCATCATCAGTACTAGCACTAGAAAATTGCTCCTTTATAACAAGATTCAGCAAAGTAGGTTTAATTTCATAAGATTCCGCTTTAGTAGCGGGTGGAGCAATAGGAGTGCAAATGAAATCATTGTTATTAGTGCTAGTTAAGTCATGCAACTTAGTGTTCTCAGCTGAAGACATGCTGACAAAGCAAACTAACAAAACATGAATAAAGGCTACACTAATTTTTTTGTGTTTTAATTTGTTTTAAGCAAGCAAACAAGCAAAACAAGAAATAAACTAAGCAAGACAAAAGCGAAGTAAAGAGATTGAGAGTATGAAAATCCCTTGTTGCAGCTCCAAAGTCCCTGGCAATGGCGCCAGAAAAAATGCTTGATTGCATGGTTGCGTATTGGCAATAGCGTTGGTGTTCAGCGAAGGTATAGGATGTAGCAAGCGACAGTTTTCCCTCAGTAAGAACCAAGGTTTAATCGAACTAGTAGGATGTTGAAATCAACAACGAGGTATCCGTCAACGATCTCTGGCGCTTGATCGTCGACGGATTTGGACCTGCACACACTCAAACAATTACTTTGCCCCCAACGCCAGGAAGGTTGTCAATCTTCCCGGTCTGATGAAAAGAAAGCGGTTAAAACATATGGTGAAGTGAATAAAATATGGAAACGGACCAGCGAGCAAGTGATTATAAGAAGCAAGTAAACGGTATTGTTGTGAATTGAAATAGATGGACCGGGGGCCATGGGTTCACTAGTGGTGTCTCTCCATTAAATAAAATACTCATTTGACGGATAAACAAATTACAGCTGGGCAATTGACAAGATTATGACAGAAACTTAATCTAGCCAAATCAAAGAGTTCATGGTAATATTCATGTAGGCATCACGAGAAATAACAAACACCGTCCAACTGCATCTTTATCTAAAAAGTCCACCTAGGGATCGCTATCCAGCCTGTCAACCATCGGTATTAAGTTGCAAGCAACAGACAATTGCATTAAGCATCGTGCATGATGTAAGGAATATTCATAATCATAAAGACATAAACACTGCAGTTTTACCCCTAGTAGCAACAACACACCCTCGGCCTTGCACGTTTCTGTTACTCGAGCGCTGGCACATATTGGACATGAACCTACCATCTAGCATAAATACTCTCTCTTGGAGATACAAGAAATCACTTGGCCAAAGTAACTAGGCACAACGGAGAGCACGCAAGAACATAAATTAACATATAAGAACCATGCACAATCTGGTCATAACTTCACAATCCATCAGATCCCAGCAAACACATCATATAGCATTACAATAGTCGATCTTGATCATGTTAGGCAACTCACAAGATCATAAGCATGAAGGCACAAGGGAGAGAGACTACCAACTAGCTACTACATGGACCCGTAGTCCAAGGTGGAACTACTCACACATCATCCCGGTGGAAGGCATGGCGATGAAGAGCCCTCCAGGATCGATCTTCCCTCCGGCAGGGTGCCGAGAACAGCTTCAGAACCCTCCCGAATTTGGGTTTGAGATGGTGGCTGCTTCGGGACATGTTTTGTGGAAAATAATGGCCGCCCTCGACGAAATTAGGTCAAATTGTGATTTTATAGTCGTCGGAGGGGGCCGAGGGGGTGCCCCAGGCGCAGGGTCGGGTCCCACCCGCGCGTGGACCCTGGCCTGCAGCCACAGGCCGCCCCTGGCCTGTGGTGGCCCCTGAGGCTGCCCTCCAGACTCTGTCTTCGTTTTGGCGTAAAACTAATTCCCATAAATTTTCGTCCAATTCAAAGGATATTTTCTTAAGTGGATTTTCTGAAATACAAAACAGCAGAAAACATGGAACTAGCAATGGGCATCTTGTCAATAGGTTAGTCCAATAAAAGGCCTCAAAATGATATAATAAGATAGTAGAAACATGTGACATTGGTATAAAACAAGAATGGATCAATCACAAATTATCGATATGTTTGACACGTATCAGCATCCCCACGCATAACTCCTACTCGTCCTCGAGTTGGTAAGTGATAAAAAGAATAATTTTTTATGAGACATGCTACCAACATAATCTTGATCAAGATAGTAATGTAAGGCACATGATGTGAAATAAAGTGATCCAAAACAATTGTGTATAGTTGACATCAAGCAAACAATGATTAATACATACTAGCTATCAATGCTAGAAACTTTTCATGAATAAGTGTGTTTGAGACATGGAACCATACATAAGGTTTAGAAAGAAGAATTTAAAATTGTGTCTCCAATGTAAAGCATAAATCATTCTACAAAGCATCGAGTAGTAATTCATGAAATATTCAAGATCCAGTCAAGTGATCTAATTCATTTCCTTCCCGCATCAACTGTTTTGAAGTCTACTCAACTAGTGCAAGTAAGAAGTGGTTTTTGGCACAATGAGGTTATGGCAAAGAGAATAATGGTGGGGGTTTGTAAGGTCAAAAAGAAAGACTCAAACAGTGAAGTGGGTGACCACAAGACAAGAGGAAGTCTCGTAGTTGACACTGTAAGAGGAGTAGCGATTGCCATGCAACGGATGCACATAGAGCTATAAGTGTATGAAAGCTCTCCAATGGAACTAGTGGGGGTGCATCCAACTTGCTTGCTCATGAAGACCTAGAGCCTACTTGAGGAGGATCATCCTTGGAATATGCAAGCCAAGTTCCATAATGAAAAGATCCCCACATAGTTATGCAACTAAAAATATGAAAACTCTCTAAAAATAAAGTGTATGTGCTCACAAAGGCACAAGTGTGGTATAAAGGATAGTAGTGTTGCTCTCTCTCTCTCTCTTTTCTATTTTTTTGGTGGCCTCCATGGCTCTATTAGATGTTCTCTCATTTGGCCTCTTTTGGGCTCTTTTTATATATTTATTTTTTTACTTTTATCCTCACCGGTAGGAACGACATTCTATATTACAAATGAGTCATCACACTTTCGATACTCATAACTCATAAAGACTAAAACATGATGTATAAAAAAGGCCACAGGACGCCCCTGGCCTATGGTGGCCCCCCTGGGGTCGCCATCCGGACTCCGTCTTCGTCTTGGCGTAAAAATAATTCACGTAATTTTTCGTCCAATTCCGAGAATATTTCTTCAAGTGAAATTTTTGAAACAAAATAGCAGAAAACAGGGATGTGGCACAGGGCATCTTATCAATAGGTTAGTCCAATAAAATGCCTCAAAATGATATAATATGATAGTAAAAGATGTGACATTAATATAAAACAAGGGTGTATCAATTAAAAATTATAGATACGTTTCACACGTATCAATAGACGAACAACATGATTTTTTAGATGGTTATAAGGAAGGGGAAGGTTGACCTGAGCGTTCGTCTCGTGCAGGTCAAGCAGGATAGGCTGGACAACCCATTGGGGGGCTCGTGCAGGTCGAGCAGGACAACCCATGGAGGGGCATCTAGTCTAGCCGACGACCCATGAGAGAGGGGCGTGATCGCGCGAGACTGTATACGCTTCGCTAATTCGCTCGCTGATTTGCTGGTGGGAGAATAAGGGGTGACGTGGACACACAAGAGGGCTGGAAAATCAGGTAGTGGGGGTTTCCTATTTATATATAGAAGATATACAAGGCAAGTTATATAGTGTAAAATGCCCACTAGTATAAACATGAAGCATACGAAAACTCTATAAATGAAAAACATGTGCTAACATAAAGCACAAGTGTGGAATAAGACAGAGTAGTGTGCTCTCTCTCTCTGTGTTTTCTCTCTTTTTATTTGGTCTTTGTGGCTCTCTTTTTTGGTGGTCTTAATGGCTCTTTTCTATCGTCACTGTAGGGGCATACTCCAATGATGGTCATCACACTTTTATTACTCATAACTCATATGGAATCACCAAATGATGAATACTAAAGAAAGCCTTTGACAGTGTACCGGAAAATGCAATGATCGAGCGTAACATGGAAAAATATGAAACAACGTGGTTTGACTCCCCAAGTGCGCCACATGTCTGCTCTAGGCCCATGGGCCCCACTCGATCCACTTCTTCAGCTCCCCATCTCCGCCTTGAAAAGTTATTGAGATGTTTCCTATTTTCCTCATTTTTTGGGACGGTAATTTGGTATTTTATGTGTGTAACATCCCAAGGTTTTTTAATTTTTTGAAAATTCAGAAAAATCAAAAACTTTTGAAAATATATATTTTGTTTTGAAAATCCAAAATCATGCATGCATTCATCATCTCCTTGTCTTGTTGCATTTAAAATTTCAAAAGATGGAATTATATTTCCACTTATTTAAACCCTATCTTAGAAAAATTCATAAAGGAGACCTGTTATGCTCTATATAATATATGGTTTTCATGAGTTTATTGGTTGGCCACAATAGTACCTAAGTGTTCTATTTTAAATAATCTTTCCAAAAAGTATTTTATCAAATTATGTGGAAAAGATCTAATTTTATTTTGAATTTCGAAAATATCACCAATTACCATTTAAAATTCCCAAGGGTATTTTTGTAATTTAATTTTTGTAAAAATATGAAAATGAGTGTATCATGGTTTATATTGAATGATATTATTTTCTGGACTTTTATTTAATTTAGAAAGGAAATTTATAAAACCCTATTTATGAAATGACATAAAGGTGTCAAATAGGCCTTTAGACATTATTTGAATTTTACAGGATTAGAAAAATTATGGAAAAGGTTCCAAAGTACTTAAAGGGATTATTTTTTATTTTACAAAATTTTACAAATTAGTTTGAACTCTTTTGGTTGTGGTTTTCAAAAGTTAGAAAAGTTTCCATGAAATAAAAAAGGGAGAACAAAAAAAAATAACAGAAGGGCCACCCCGGCCGAGCCAGTCAAGCCAGCCCAGCTGCGGCCCATTTGCATCCACGGCCGAACCAGCCTGCCAACAGCCCGCGCCCCCCCTCTCTTTCCTTTTTCTTTTTTTGTCTCACTGACGACATTAACTTTGCACTATAATAGTTATATTCCATTCATATTTGCATCATATAAGGGGTATATTACTGTTATTTAATGATTTTTGGTAATTTATAATGATTTCCCCTTTATATGGAATTAATCCTGCGCAGGCAGAAAACCCCTATTTCTTTCTTTATTTGTTTCAGGACCTTAACGACGTCATAATGAGCTATAAATTTAGGGGAGTCATTATTTTGGAAGGAGAAGATTTAGGAGCGAAAGAAGTCAACGAACGGAGGCCGGAGGACCAAAAGGGGGTGTCCCACACGGCTACAGTACCAGGCCGCGTGGGCCCATCCAATTTGGCCCTTGTGGCCCTGTTTGCATCGATCCTTCGCCCAGAAGCATCCTCGTGACCTAAAAATGCCTATATAAAAGGTCCCCCGACATTTTCCAGAGGGAGGCGTCGGAGAAACGCAAAACCAGAAACAGAGAGGCAGAGGGCTGCTGCCAGAGAAAATCGGAGGGGGGAAACGCCGCCGGAATCCACCTCTGGAGGGCTCCACCCCCCTCCGGCGTGATCATCTTCAACATCTACAGCAAGATCGTCTCCACTCCGAGATGCACCTCTTCATCAACCGCTCCATCAAGCTCCTCATCTCCATGATGAAGGGGAGTAGTCTCCACGGGGCTGAAGGCTCATGCCGGTAGCTATGTGGTTTATCTCTCTCTCCCATGGTGTGATCTTTATGTGATCATGAGCTTTGTAATCTAGTTGAATCCATAGATGGTACTCTTCTTTATCTTATGAATTATGCTACTCAAGTGGTTTTATTGATGTGATTGCCGGAGTCACCTTTGTCCCATGGTGTGAAGTTGACAGTGCGTGCACCGTGTGTGGCTCTTAGGCTAAAGATTACATGAATACTTATCATGAGTTATTATTTGTGTTGGGTGTCTCTATGATATTGTGGTGTTTGTTAGTACTATCTTTGGATGCGAATAGTGACCGCATGAAGTGTCCATAGATGTGGAATACGAACTTTAAGGTGTGCTTTTTTAGCCCTACATAATGGATTGGTGTTCTTTATCCAACCAGAAATTAATTCAGAGTAGCATAATGAGGAGGAATTATCTATGTATTCAATTATATTATTATTGTTGAGAGTGTACACTAGTGAAAGCATGATCCCTAAGCCTTATTTCCAAAGCACCGTTTACACCTTTGTCTTGTCCTCTTGCATTAAAGAGGATTGGGACACTTTCACACTCATGTTTTGTTACATCAAACTTCCATCCATTAAATCAACCACCTTGTTCTATAAACTTGTTTAGTGCATAATCAACTAAAACTTGTGACACTTTAGTTGTAGGGAATAGATAACTTTTCCTTCTTGCTCCTGCGGATCGATACCTTACTTCCACATTGAATTATGATACAGTGATTCCTTGCTCTTGGGGATTATCAAGTACTTTTCTGGCGCCGTTGCCGGGGAGCGTAGCGCTTAAGTTTCTATTCTTGTTTGCACTAGATTTTTATTTTCAGTTTTGCATATACTCTAGTTTACTTTCAGTTTTGCATTTAGTTTAGTTTTACTTTCAGTTTTGCATTATATCAAAAACCCAAAAAAAATTAAAAAATGGAAAACTATTATAAAAATGCCATGATAGCTGCTGAATTTAGAGAATCTTTCGAAGGGAAAAGATTAAAAACCATCATGAGGTATCTAAATAAAATTGCTAATGAGCTGCTTAATTTTCATAAGGAAGAAACTTGTTGCTCTGAATACTGTAGACACTTTGAATTCCAATGCCCTTCCAATAAAGTTGAACCTGTTATTGCAACTTATCATACAGGGATTTATGCTCACTTAGGGATGGCAGAAGTAGAGCAATTTGTTATTTTTGTGGCAGCCTATGAATTAAACACCTTCATTGATGAACATGAAACCTGCCCTATAGCTTCTCAATCTAAAAATATGATTGCCTTTATCCTTAATATCTGCATAGATGAATTTGATGAAAATATCTATGTTATTGACACAAGGAAGAGATTTGCCCAAGGAAGATCCAATGTTTTGCAGGAAGAAGATGATGAAAACATAAGCTTGGAAGAGGAAGTATGTGAAGAAGAGGATAAAAGCCTAAGCTTGGGGATGTCCATGCAGCCCCAAGAAGAAGACAATGAAGAGCAAAAGGATGAAGAAATTGATGAACAACTAGAGAATGAAGAGAAGGAACTTGCACCTTCACCACATATGGATGAGGGTAACACTCAAGATTTAGCTAATGATAAACTTTGCTTTTATGATCCTGATGATGAGGAAGAATATGAACCTATTCCTAATGAGAACATTAATTATTGATAATGATTTTAAAAATGATGAAGGATATGATTTAGACATGCTATATGATAATCCTTTAGATGATGGTCCTATGCTTATTGATAATCCTCCATGTTTAGTTGTTACTACTTTATGTGAGGATAAAAATGATATACTTGCTGCTTGTGATGATACTCTCACTCATGAGAGTCCAACTTTATTTCTGAACTCCCCTATTCACACCTTGGAGGAGAAATTTGCTTATGTTGAGAAATACTTATGTGGTTTGCAATTATCTTTAGTTCCAAATATTTGTTGCAACCATGATATTAAACCTTATATTGATCTTAATAATTATTTTGAAAGAGGGAAACATGTCTCTAAATATCTCAATAATACTATGTTTCCTCTCTTTATGTTGAAGGTTTTAATGTCGCACTTGCTTTACCTTCCTATGCTAATTACTATATGCTTCATTGATTTATTTTCTTACAAGATCCCAATGCATAGGAAGTGGGTGAGACTTAAATATGTTTCATATTTTTCCTTGATGCTCACCTTTGCATTTCAATTCTTATTCCTATGTGAGCATCATTAAATAACCTCTTTTGAGAGGTAGGATCAAACAATAGTGATTTGCTGTCCAGAAAACAGATTCCTGAGCTTCACTGAGAAAAAATGTTAAAAATCACATAAAATGAATTTTGACTTGAAATTTTACGAAAGCAATTTTCAGCTATTAATACACATTTCATTAGTTCAAAGTTTTTTGATTTGAGCAACGTAAGTGCCTCTGAAAATTCACTCTTTATGGGCTGTCCAGTTTTTGACAGATTCTGTCTTTATTTTGCATTACTCTCATTACTTGTGTTTTGTGTGGTTCTATTGATCAAAGAGCAATGCACAACCATAGTAATATTAGCTAATGTTTAGAATCAACTCATGATATGTCTTTGCTATACCTATGGAGATTTAATTTATGGAGACACTAACCCCTCTAATCAAGTTTTATGATGAGTTATGTGTGAAGAGAACTTTCAAGTGGAAGAGTTGAGGGTGATAAACAAAGATCAAGAGGGACAAACACTCTAGCTTGGGGATGTTACCCCTAATCTCACCCTACATACAAGAATTTAAGCTTGGGGATGCCAAGCCACCTCACTCCAACCATCTTGATACCAAGTAAGTAAGCCTAGCTATATGGCTATAAAGAAAGCGCTTTACGGGAGGCAACCCGGTTGTTTTTTTTTTTTTTGTCCTCTTGCTGTAACAAGAGACTTAGTTTTTAGTTTAGTTCCTGGATTTTTTAATAAAGTGCCAAGTTTACCCATTTTGGTTTGAAAAAAGTTGCTATTTTGCATGCGGAGATTTCATTCCAGCGCAAGTCTGTGCACGGTTTGATTTTTCATTCCTATTCTGTAACTCCAAATGATCTGAGATTTTTACTGTAACTGCAAATTTTCATCCTCTGTATGCCTGATTTTTTCAGAATTTTTAGACGAGTTTAAGTAGGACAGAAAAATACGTTTTTCTGCTGCTGTTTTTCTGGACAGATTCTGTCCAATATTGTTTGATGCATGTTTTGAACTTTTAACTTGAATCTTGTTGATTCAATTGAGTTTATTAATAGGCATACAACATTATACACTTTCTGGACATTCATATGAATTTTTGTCTTAGTATTATAAGCAGCAAGTAATGCATTTGTCTATCACTACTAATGTCACCCCACAGAAAAGAAATGGGAGAAACAGTGTTTTGAAGTTTTTTCACAGGGATTAGAGGAGATGCACCAAGAGCTATCCAAGAATGGTGAAAGCCATAAGCTTGGGGATGTGAAGACAACCCCACTGGACCAACACACTCTTGGTTTGCACACGTCTAACTTCTGTTTTTCTATCAATGCACTTTATCGCATAAACTTGGAGCGTCTTTTGTTTGTTAGTTTAGTTTTTATTTTGACACCACCACTATCATTTATATATGAGAGAGCTACTGGAAGTTTAGGTTGAATTAAGTTGCATGCTTTTATATGATTGGGAAAAAGGGATATCTAAGTTGATTTTTAATGACACATATAGTTGCATGATTCATGAGCTTCTTTATGAGTAATAATTTGCAAATGCTTTATCATGAGCTATCTTTTATTCATGTTTTGATGTTGTATGTTATTTCACCTTGTTTGACATGAATTAGTTAGTTCTATGGACACTCATGCATGCATCTAGATGGTCATCTTTCTCCCTTTTGCTAGCCCAAAAATTCCAACAAGTAAAAACTTGTTTCCAACACCTTCAACCCAAGTTTTTCCAGTGAGTCCACCATATCTACCTATTAGCTTTATGCTATTCCAAGTATGTTTATCATGTTATTTGTGTTATCTATGCCTCTAAATGAAAATGATGATGTTATTTATTGTAATGGGAAAAGTTGGTTAAAAAGCTCTCGCGAACTTGATGCACACTTTACTTTTATTGCATTCAATAAAGATGAACCATTGTGATTAATATTATGATGATAGTGGCTTGATAAATGTTTAAGGTTGGGACTTAGCCCATATGTGCTGTCACATGCAAAGCTTTCAACATGTTCCATTATCTATTTAGTTGATATCATGTACTTTTGTCTATGGATGCCTATCATGACGAAATAATGTGGAAATAGAGTTAAATTTAAATGAGTTTGTATAAATGGTTAGAGAGAATCCTGGGCCGCTAATCTAAGCCATGCATCATTCATGGTGGAAATTTACTTACATGCTATTTTGAACTCTCTGTGATACACCCTACAATAAAAAGCTATATCAAGTGGTAAATAAAGAGGGTGTTGAGATTGTTCATTATGTTTGTTTGTCTTGTTGTTTTGATATGGGCTTGATCCATATCATGGGACAAGAGGTACCCCAGTTGAGACTCTTGATGATACCGTTATTACTTACAATGATAGATAACTTAAACTTGCTCTGTTTCCCAAGTTGAGTAATCATGGTGTAGGTACTTGTATTCAAGGGGCATGAGACATCTAACCTTTACTTTATCAAGGCCACTACTCATATTTGCTTTTACATTCAACTTTAATCATTCAAGATGCTATGATAGGGGAATGAGAGCTTGACACCAAGTATTACCATTGCATTCAATAACTTAAGTAGAATAGTTTGGAGGATAGATGAAACTTATGCATGATTTACCTCTACTTATTTATACATCTTTTCCAAAGTGTCCACCTTTTATATTCAGATTTATCTACACTCTATGGACCACAAGTATGCAAAAGTAAGAATGTCCATAGTACTATCTTTTATGTTACACTTTGTGAACTATCATTAACATCCTTGCATTGAATACTTGATATCACTTTATAAACTCTTTGCATAATTGCTACTTCTTTGAATAATGAATCATTTGACTTTATGTAGCAGTAGCAATCATCTTGTATATCCATGTTGTGATTATATTGCAAAGTTCATGTTAGTTTTATCACTTTCATACTTGAGGACGAGCATGAGTTAAGCTTGGGGATGTTGATGCATCTAAAATGCATACATGAACTTTGCACTATAATAGTTATATTCCATTCATATTTGCATCATATAAGGGGTATATTACTGTTATTTAATGATTTTTGGTAATTTATAATGATTTCCCCTTTATATGGAATTAATCCTGCGCAGGCAGAAAACCCCTATTTCTTTCTTTATTTGTTTCAGGACCTTAACGACGTCATAATGAGCTATAAATTTAGGGGAGTCATTATTTTGGAAGGAGAAGATTTAGGAGCGAAAGAAGTCAACGAACGGAGGCCGGAGGACCAAAAGGGGGGTCCCACGCGGCTATAGTACCAGGCCGTGTGGGCCCATCCAATTTGGCCCTCGTGGCCCCGTTTGCATCGATCCTTCGCCCAGAAGCATCCTCGTGACCTAAAAACGCCTATATAAAAGGTCCCCCGACGTTTTCCAGAGGGAGGCCGCGGAGAAACGCAAAACCAGAAACAGAGAGGCAGAGGGCTGCTGCCGGAGAAGATCGGAGGGGGGAAATGCCGCCGGAATCCACCTCCGAAGGGCTCCACCCCCCTCCGGCGTGATCATCATCAACATCTACAGCAAGATCGTCTCCACTCCGGGCTGCACCTCTTCATCAACCTCTTCATCTCATCTCCACCATCCCCATGATGAGGAGGGAGTAGTCCCTCATCGGGGCTGAAGGCTCATGCCGGTAGCTATGTGGTTTATCTCTCTCTCCCATGGTGTGATCTTTATGTGATCATGAGCTTTGTAATCTAGTTGAATCCATAGATGGTACTCTTCTTTATCTTATGAATTATGCTACTCAAGTGGTTTTATTGATGTGATTGTCGGAGTCACCTTTGTCCCATGGTGTGAAGTTGACAGTGCGTGCACCGTGTGTGGCTCTTAGGCTAAAGATTACATGAATACTTATCATGAGTTATTATTTGTGTTGGGTGTCTCTATGATATTGTGGTGTTTGTTAGTACTATCTTTGGATGCGAATAGTGACCGCATGAAGTGTCCATAGATGTGGAATACGAACTTTAAGGTGTGCTTTTTGTAGCCCTACATAATGGATTGGTGTTCTTTATCCAACCAGAAATTAATTCAGAGTAGCATAATGAGGAGGAATTACCTATGTATTCAATTATATTATTATTGTTGAGAGTGTCCACTAGTGAAAGCATGATCCCTAGGCCTTATTTCCAAAGCACCGTTTACACCTTTGTCTTGTCCTCTTGCATTAAAGAGGATTGGGACACTTTCACACCCTTGTTCCCTTGTCTTGTCCTCTTGCATTAAAGAGGATTGGGACACTTTCACACTCTTGTTTTGTTACATCAAACTTCCATCCATTAAATCAACCACCTTGTTCTATAAACTTGTTTAGTGCATAATCAACTAAAACTTGTGACACTTTAGTTGTAGGGAATAGATAACTTTTCCTTCTTGCTCCTGCGGATCGATACCTTACTTCCACATTGAATTGTGCTACAGTGATTCCTTCCTCTTGGGGATTATCAGACCCCACCTGTCAGGGTGTCTTCAACGTCCCCGGAATAATGCCCCGACGAGGTCGCCGCGGCCATGCCTCCCCTTCTTGATTGCCGACGTTTTACACCGCCATCAGCGCCCTCGGCTACCTCCTTATAAACCCCTACATCCCCGCTCCCCTCTCCAGTAGAAATTCCCATCGGAGCGCCCCCAGGTTGCCGTAATCGAGCTCGAAGCTCCGCCTCTGCCGACGGCAAAATTCTTCATTTCCGACAAACTCTGGCGACCATTCGCCACCCCCGTCGATCTCTTCCATCTCCATTCACACTTGTGATTCTTTTTGACAAGGTCCCGCTTTTTGTCTTGCCCCAGATCATCGAGGTCGTGGTCGACCGAAGCCACCCGCCGCCGCTGTCAACTCCGGCGAGGAATCGCCGCCGAACCAGCGCACCAGGACACCATCACCCTCGCCACCGAACACGCCCCGACGTCCTGCATCCGCTGGTATAATTCAAGCATCCCCTCTGCCCGTAGTTTCGCCGGAACACGGCATGCCGAGCCGTCGCCGCCGTCGACCGATGCGCTCCGGTGACCTAACACCGCCTCCCTCTGGCCCGTTAGAGCTGAGCCGTTGGATCTTGATCTGGCGGCTCTGTTTTATTTTAAAATCCCAAACCGGTACACCTACATGGCATGCCCAGTCAGCGTCCAGTCAGCAGATCTAGCCAGTCAGAGACAACCACGTGGCCATGAATTTTCTGTGTATTTTGTGTTTAGTTTTAATCTGTTTGTTTTGCAGAAAAGCCCCTACATCTTAGATTTATTATATCTTTTTCTCTGTTAGGCCAAATTAAAATATTTTTATATACTTGGAATCCTTAGAACCAATAGAATCTTTTGGCTGTATTAGTTTTCTGTTTTGTCAAACTTAAATTTATTCAAAATTCAAATGTGTTGTTTGAGTAAATTTGGCATAACTTTAGTTTAAAACAGCTTTTTGAGTAAATCCAATTGGCTTAGTTTAGTTTTAAAGCCCTCTGTCCAGAAAGACCACTCCCATATTTTTTGCAATTATTTTGTTTAATAGTAATATTTAAAATGTGTTTATTCCCTTTTTGGGAATTGTTTGTATTGTTGTTATAGTAAAAATTGTTTTAATTGCATTTTGACTTCATGCATGTTTTCATAAACCAGAAAAGTTAGTGTAATATTTTCATGTTATTTTAACTGCATTTCATGCATAGCATATTTTATTGTATTGTTATTTTGTTTGTACGTTTATGTGTGGCTTGTTTTATTTGTTAGACCTTTCGGAGAGACCCGGGAATTCTATCAACTGTTGCTCCTACTCCTCCTGCTGCCAAGGCAAGTGGCATATTCATAAATTTCCTAAGTATTTTTGTGTCTATGCATGATTAGAATATTTTTCCTTAGAAAAAGCATGTTTAGGTTGTATTAGTATTGCTATGCTAAACCTGTTTAGAGTAGTACCCTTTACTAGTTGGTAGAAATCCTATGTTTAACTTAGTAGAATTATGGAAATGCTATGCTAAATGTTGTTTTGTGAAAAGTAAAATTTCTACTAAGTTAAAGAAACTCCTGGGTGGATTTTGGTATTGCTTGGTGGTTTATTGTTGAGTGGCTACTCGGGGCCATTTCTATGGTGTTTTTCACCCGAGATTGGCTCACTTGCGGACCCCAGGGACAAAGAGATCGAAGTTACTCCAAGTTTTAGTTAGCTTACCGTGCAGCCGTAAGTCATATGGGCTCTAGCTTGACTAAGTATGTTGCATGGAACCAGTCTGGCTTGACAAGCAGATGTAGAGGGTGTAGGTGGAACGGGTCAAGATGGCAGTGTTCGGGGAAATGCTTCAGAAAGGTCTCGTCTTCATCTTCTCCTTTCCTTTTCACTTCAAGAAGGTCAAGGACAGAATGAGTTGATGAAGTCTTATGGTGAATGTGCACAACCTCTGCAGAGTGTCAAATCTAAGTACTTAGCCATGTCCCCAGTTACGGACGAATCTGAGCAACTGGACGAGGATGTCAACGAAAGATCTCATCACTCTAATTTATCTAAGTAAAATTTTGAAGGGTTAACCAAGGTAGTTGAGACAATGGTATTCATGCCATACTTGTCTCGTTTAGATGAAAAAGTGTTTTGAAAAGAGATAGGAAAAATTGGATTTATCCAAATCAGCCTTCAAACTCCACCAGCCTAAATATGCATATAGCTTATTAGAGTTTTTCCACTATGAGTCCACAAAGTGTCACTTGCCAGATACATTCATATGGTTCTGACCAATCTTTTGGCTGCAACGCTTTTACTGTTGCAAGTTGCTCCGACGTTGAGTGAGGTTTCGTTTAAGGGTTTCGAGTCTACAACCAACATGTTTCGCCTGTGGCTGCATGAAGATGATGGAGACTCCATGAAGAATAATGTTTTCCGCTGCCTTACTCGTTCAAGCTAGATTCGTGCTATGCAAGTTGTAACGAATATTGTTCCTAAGTACTGGATCTGCGTGTAATAATTGATACAATGTTGTGATATTTCATCGTAAACTGTGTGTGCAAATGAAATCGATCCAGGGGTTTGCACTATACACAGGGACTTGTCTATTTTTTAGTGAAAGTCCGCTATAGATGGTATCAGAGCATTGTGTTGCCTGTAGGTTCGAAACCCTAAGTTTGGATTAGAACTAGGAAAAGACCTAGTACAAAAAAATTATTTTATTCACTTTTCTTAATAAAAAATATTTGTTTTTATCTATCCTCATACTCTCATCTACTATTATCCTTCTAAGAGATCTTTACTTATTTAAGATGACCCATTGTGTGATACAACTCTGGTTGTAGAAGAGTAAAGGAGTCGAAGACAAGACGGTTGGAGTTTGCATGTTCATCCAATCAGCACATAGTCTTCCGTCCAACAAGATGCACTACATTGAAGGTCATTGAAGAAACCCTGAAGAAATACTTAGACTTCATATCAGTCAGGAATACATCAAGGAAGTTGAAGAGTACTTTGAAGCACTCAAGAAAGAGATAGATGAGACCACCAAATAGACACTTAGTTAGAACAACGATAACGTGATAGTGTATTGATCATACTAACTTAGTTGATATGACAATACTAGGTTGTTTGTTGTGTTAGAACCATGTTCGCTTGATGTTAGCTAGATGTTGTTTGTAAGATGATTTGCCTTGATCTGCTGGTTATGGGTAGAATTTCTTTTAGACTCTTTCTATCTCCACTCATCTCTGCTAAACCCAACTAGATGCATCTCCAATATGCCCACCGAAGTGACTTACCTTTTGGATTGCAACGACCGATAGCCACCTCCATGCGAAGATGCAACAAGTGAACCAACAACTCAAGCATAGTATGGAATGGCTACTTGATACGTGTCAAACGTATCTATAATTTTTGATTGTTTCATGCCACTTTTATACCTTTGACACTTGTTTTCATACTAAGTTTATGATTTAATTTGACTAACCTATTAATAGTTGGAAAAGTGAACAATGTTCTTGTTTTACACTTTGATGTGTAGGAATCACTTGGAAATTGGCAAAAACGCAAAAGGAGCCTTGTTGGAGGTGGACTCTGACTTTCCTGAAATTTGTCCTCCTTACAGATTTCAGAGATTGACAGTTTGAGACCAGAAGACGACGTCAACTGAAAATCAATTTGCCTGCAACGTTGTGGGAAATTTCCATAGATTTCATTTAAGCCCAAGAACAACCCAATCGGAGGTCCGTAGCTCCAGGAATCCACGTTTTAGTGAAGGCCAAATATCTGATTACGGGATTCCGAAAGTTGGTGACGTGATTGACTCCAACTCTTACCAAACTTGGAGGATTCGACCAAGCCATGACTTTGGGACCTCATTAAGGATATGATTGGTCCCTATGAAGGTTCTAGAGGTGCCCAAGAGCCATTGGATCAAGGGGCCATCCATCGGAGGGCCGGGAAGCATTGCCTCCACCTATATAAAGAGAGGAAACCCTAGTTTTGGGGGCAGCCACCAAAAGCCACGAATTTTCCTCCCCCTTGGCCCTCATCTACAAGGGGGAGGGCTCCTCTACAACACCAAGAAGTCATGGAGGAAGGGGGTTAGGGGGCGGCGCTCCCCCTTGGCCGGCCGGCCGCCGCCGCCCGCGCCGCCTCCGCCTTGCCCTTTCCTCCATGGCCGCCGCCATCTCCATCGCCAATTCCTCATAGATACAGCGTTCCACTCTCTCACAAACCTCTGTAATCCCCTATGTAAACATGGTGTTTGATGCTATAAATATTATCCTATGATCTATGTCATGTTTATGTAGTTCCTTGTTGTCTTATGGTTGAATTATTGAATGTATTTGGTTGATTCGAGTTGTATGTTGATATGGTACAGTCCTATGGTGCCCATTATATACTTGCGCGCGTGGATAACATCATAGGGTTTGTAGTATATGAAGGAGGCCGCAGGGGTAGGGCTGCCGGAGTGACAGAAACCTAAGCGCCATCCCGGTTTTTGACATTGTATGGGATAAAGAGGACCTTATGAACTTAATGCTATGGTTGGGTTTTTACCTTAATGAATGTTAGTAGTTGCGGATGCTTGCTAATGTTCCAATCATATAGTACATGTAATCACAAGTAGTTGAGAACATGTATGCTTTGCCTCTCTCACATAGAAAACTGCATCGAAGACGATGAACCGAATAACTTCACTAATTAATTATGAACAATTCCGCCACGCCTTCCACCACTTTTCCACACTCATGGTTCTGTTATTTATGGTCTTTTAGTATACTTTATTGCTGCAGCAACTAACTTTTATCTTCTTGTTCTTTATTATATTACAAAACCATCCTTTCATACCCATTTTATTCCTATAGTTTTATTTCCTAGATAGAGCAAACGTTTGGTGTGCGTAGAGTTGTGTCAATGGTTGATAGAACTTGAGAGAATATTAATCCTACCTTTAGCTCCTCGTTGGGTTCGACACTCTTATTTATCGAAAAGGCTACAAACGATCCCCTACACTTGTGGGTTATCAAGACCTTTTCTGGCGTCGTTACCGGGGAGTAATAGCGTGAGGTGAATATTCTTGTGTGCACTTGTTTGCTTTATCTCTAAGTAATTTTTACTTTCAGTTGTAAGTTGTTTTCTATCTTAGTATGGATAGGGAGCACGAATTAGAAAAAAAAAATAGTTGTACTTGCTAACTAAAACTTTTTCAAAAAGAGAAGTGATTGGAAAAAGGTGCAATGGTTAAGTGGGGGTCGACCTTGAACACTTGTGTTCATGCCTATGAAACCAAAGCAAATCTTTTCATGGAAGCTTCTCAGCTAAAAACATGTATATATTGTGTATATACCACTGTAATATAAAAATAAAATGTATTTATGACCTCTAGTTTATTTATGATGCAAGTTTGTTGCTTTGCTGTCCAGAAACAGATTATGTGCGCCTGTTGCGTGAAATTCCTAAAATCACCAGAATTTTATATTTTCTGATATTTTTAGATAGCAAATATTATACTTTTATCTAACTTTCATTAGTTTTGACTTTTATGATTTGAGCTACGTAGGTGCCTCTTAGAAATTGATCTTTCCTGACTGTTCAGTTTTGACAGATTCGTGTGTTTATTTAATATTGTACTTAGGGTTCAAAAGTTTCCTTAGTTTTTTTACGGATGATGCATCTAAAATGCATACATGAACTTTGCACTATAATAGTTATATTCCATTCATATTTGCATCATATAAGGGGTATATTACTGTTATTTAATGATTTTTGGTAATTTATAATGATTTCCCCTTTATATGGAATTAATCCTGCGCAGGCAGAAAACCCCTATTTCTTTCTTTATTTGTTTCAGGACCTTAACGACGTCATAATGAGCTATAAATTTAGGGGAGTCATTATTTTGGAAGGAGAAGATTTAGGAGCGAAAGAAGTCAACGAACGAAGGCCGGAGGACCAAAAGGGGGGGTCCCACGCGGCTACAGTACCAGGCCGCGTGGGCCCATCCAATTTGGCCCTCGTGGCCCCGTTTGCATCGATCCTTCGCCCAGAAGCATCCTCGTGACCTAAAAACATCTATTTAAAAGGTCCCCCGACGTTTTCCAGAGGGAGGCGGCGGAGAAACGCAAAACCAGAAACAGAGAGGCAAAGGGCTGCCGCCGGAGAAGATCGGAGGGGGGAAATGCAGCCGGAATCCACCTCCGGAGGGCTCCACCCCCCTCCGGCATGATCATCATCAACATCTACAGCAAGATCGTCTCCACTCCGGGCTGCACCTCTTAATCAACCTCTTCATCTCATCTCCGCCATCCCCATGATGAGGAGGGAGTATGTAATACCCCAGCATTTAGCAACCAATGAAGGGTAGAAGTATGATTTTGTGCATCTGCATGCATGCATCTGAAAATCCGAATAAATTTTTCGCAAAATAAAAACCTGGAGGGATTGGAGATCATTCACCCTCATGAATAGAGTTTAGCTCATCTGAGGTGAATGTGATAAGTTTTGACATGACCTCCAGACATTTTTCTGGTTGCGGGAATCAGATCCAAATTGGAATATACAAATGATATTGAATTGGAGAACTTATTTAGATGAATAACAAAGTTATATATGCTTATACAAATAAGCAAATAACTCATAAACAAATACCAACTCAACACCTATCACAACTCAAAGAGTTATTAAAACAAAGTAAATAATGTAAATGGTTGAGTATTAGAAAACCTTGTCTTTTCTTTGCCCAAACATAAAAGATATATAAATGCTTAAGTAATCTACGTTATTACACCAAACTTGATCTTCTTATTTGATCTTAGCTTCTTATCTTCAAATCTTCTCAAATTCATTTCCTGCAAGACAAAATCAGTAAGACAGAAACCTCAGGTGAAATTTAAAGGCTTTGTGTTATATGAAAGGAGTTTGGTAACAAGCTATGCAATCTTGTTAACAGATGTCTTTTGTATGCATTAAAGCAATTGAATTTCAAATAAAATTAATCTTGGTCAGAAGGAGAGTGTCCTTTGAATAGAATGTTTGCCTTCACCACAAGGGTGAGGCAACTTAATCTTGGAACTTAATTATGGAACTCAGCCAATGGATATTTGGAACTTGCCCTAATATCCAAATTTTGACTAGAGGGATCAACATTACTTCAAAGGCGACAAGGGAATATGAATCAGACTTAGATCAGCTGGATCATCTGGAGTCAAGCAGTCAACAAGGATGAGGAGCAGCATTTAATCAATACAAGAAAAAGGGACAAGAGGCACACTGAATCTTTTACCAAGAAGGCAAAGTATCAACCTCTTAATCTAATCAACTGCCTTAAGATAAGCCACATAAAAATATTTCTCCAATGGAATTAAATCCCAAGGAAGAAAATAGTCTTATGATAAAGACCACAGATATGAATCTTGCAAAGATACTTGAGCATCCCAACCTTATAATAAAATGATTATAGTTGATCATGTTCATGGCAAGTATGCTTTTGAACACAAGATCTTGGGTGCATCTTAAATAAATGGTGAATACATTTAAATGACTTATACATATCTCTATTTTTAAATGTGATTAGGGTATTTCAAAAATTCAAAATAAAAATATGTGGAGCTTCTCTACAATATTAGGAGCATCCATGAATTTTTCTATGATTTTTTGGTCTTACCTAAAAGCCCTAAATAAATATGTGAAGTTTCTGTTTTAAAGAATTTCATAGTTACTCAAAAGTCCAGGGGTTTATGTGCAAAAATTCCTTTTCTTTTCTTTCTTCTTCTTCCTTCAGCCAGAAAGCAGAGAACGCCGTCGCCGCGCCACCTCCTGCCTGCTTGCCTCCTTGCGGGGATAAGACCCCGGGGAGACGTCCCCATCTCGCTCACTCTCCCCTCTCTCGCACCCAACCTCTCTCTTGCTCTCTTCCAAGCAAACGACCACGAAACCCTAACCCTAGCCCGTGCTGCCGCCGTCGTTTACCCTCAAATCGCCGGTGACCGGCGCCACCTTAAGCTCCGCCGCCGTGTCCAGCAGCTCCGCCTCGCCGCTCTAGTCCTCTGGGTGGAAACAGCGCCTGCTGGGATGGCCTGAAGACGGAGAACGGCCGCGACGCCCCGAACGCCAGCCGCCGCCGTCGAGCACGTTTCCGTCGCCGTCGAGCCTCCTCCGGCCACGCAATCTTGTCCATCAACCTCAGGGTGAGATCCTCCTTCGATTGCCCCACTTCCCCACGACGATTTCATCCTCTGCCATAGTTCCGCCGTCGGCCGTGGGTTGCCGCCGCCGTGTGCCGTGTCCGCCGTTGCTCCGGTGACCAATAACGGGCAGCCCTGCCACCCGTCGGTCTACCTCGGTCACGCGCGTCCAACGCGTGGAGCCGCGCCCTCCGGAGCGGTCGGAATCGACCGGACCGTGATCAACAGAGCCGTGCCGCCATGGCTGACGTCATGCTGACGTCGCCGTGGGGCCGACATGTCAGATTTTTTTAATAATTAAGAAATGGTTTTTGGAAATGAATAAATCCCTGACATGTGGGACCCTCTGGCAGCTATTTAAATAATTCCAGAAAATGTTAAAAAACTGTAAATTCAATAACTTTTGTTCTGTAATTCAGAAAATTACAAATAATATACCAAAATTCTTAGAAAAATGAAACCTATTTAAATATGACAAATTCATTCATAATTTAGCAACTAAAAATAAAAGTTGTTTAAAATTACTAAAATGCCACTTAAACATCACCTAAAATTTTGATATGCAAATAAATTCCTAAAATTAAATAAAAATATGTTTTCAACTCCAAATTTTATAAGTATTTCAAATATGTTTTTTTATTTAATTTATTAAAAAGTTTTTATTGAATGAAACATATTAAGATCCATAAATGGATATGATTTCAATTATTTTAAAATAAATTATTGGAAAAGAATTTTCTTATATAATTAATTCAAAGGTAGTAAGTGGAATTGAATTGTACTAGCTTCTAAAACAACTAATTTTCTTAAAATAAAATAAATTTGAAATAAAGGTTCAACACATAAAATTTGAACTCAAATACCATAATGTAAATGACTGTTCCGTTACTCATCCTAGGTAAAACACACAAAAAGGAGTTCATTTGAAAATCAATCACTCTAGTGTTATTACCTTTTTGAAAGTAGTTAAATAAAATAAAATTATGAAATAAATGCAATTCTGAATTGAACATCTGTAGTTGTTTATTACTCATGTAAAACATTACTTCATTAATCATAGCAAACACTTAAGTCTGAATGTAATAACAACTCAAAGTATTTCACCATTAACAAAGTAATCAATAACGCGAAGCGCTTACTTGTGAGTTTGGGTATTTTGGGTTATATTCGATGCATCTCATATTTATGCATAATAGCATATTGCAAGTGTTTCCAGTAGTCCTTACTTGGACTACTTTGCTGTTTTCAGATCTCCGGGTTCTGACGCAACCCTAGAACCCCGAAGGGCATGAACTGCCACCTCTATCACAGGCAAGTTCATCACTTGCTCATATCTCTTGAAATATTTGTTAGAAAACTATTTGCAAAACCTTATTATACTATCACCTTTATACAAATGAAAGCATAAAACTTATTTCTTTAATAACTTGACTATTTGGCTATCTACCTGAGTGGTGGTAACCTATTATGGTTGGCAAATGGGACCATGGTAAGAAGAATAGGTCCGGAGGTTCCATTTGCAAGGGAAAGTATTACCTAGGTTTAACAACAAATGCCGTCATAATGATTGCGCCGTAAAGACGCGTTAACCATAAGACCTGGAATGGGACGGGAAATGCCATCTGTACTTCTCCCGGATGCATGTCAACGGGCTGCCAGTGCCGTAGGCTGTAGGTCTTGCGGGACTACATGCACATGGGTGGGATCCCTTAATTCCCACGGCGACTGGGGTCTAGGATGGTCTGCAAGAGGGTGCCTAGGTGTCTACCATGAGGGGTAGGGCATCAGGGGTGATTCTGCTATGCATGAATTGGGTGGGCATGCATTGTGCGGAGAAGCACAGTGAATGACTTGGATCAAAAACTGGGCCCCACACCAAAGAGAGTGTGGACGGGAAAGATCACCCGGTTGTGCAACAAAGTCTTGATCTCTTATGGGTAAAGTAACGCACCTCTGCAGAGTGTAAAAAATTGTAACATGTTACTCCCTGTTCCGGGAAGGAGCTGCGAACGCTGCAGGAAAGGAACTCCATGAAAGTTCTAGCCCTGTGAAGGATGACGGGCATAGTCTTCAGAAATAAAAGCAACCTCTTAAAGAAATGTTTACAAAAACCTTGCATTAAGCCTAAGGCTCCCTGGAGTCTAAAGCTGTAGCTAGTGCATCAAACTTCCCACCGTACATAATGAACTTGCTGGGTAACGCTGATTACTCACCCTTGCCCTTTTGACCTCCTGCTTAGAATTGTGGAGCCATCAAAGGAGTTGATGGTGGTGCACCACGATATTGAGACCTTCAACAAGGAGTCAACCGCTACTTCATCAACGGAAGAACAACAACAATAGCAACGCAGGAGCAATGACAACAATGGTAACAACGCATGAGCAATGACAACGCTGAGATCACACTGCCAATGGAGGAGACCACACTTACTGGAGGAACGCGTACAAGTCCGGATAATCTTATTCCCGATAGAGTAGATTAAGGTGGTGGCAACAGCAGTAGTGGATTAGGAGTTAGAGCTAGAGTTGATCTCCAGCTTAGTGATACGAATTGGATTTGTTCTGGATTTCATTTGCATGAGAGTACCCTCTATGTATCGAGGAAGTTCTCTAAGTTTTGTAATGAGTAGTGTTGTAATCCTATAGTGTTACCTTGGACCTGCTATGTTTCTGTTGTGCCACTCTGAGGGATGTAATATTCACGGATAGGTCCTTCTGTGAGTATTATGTCAACGACTTGCACACTACACCATGCAGTGGTGTGCTGGGTCACCGCAGAGTAGTCCCTCATCGGGGCTGAAGACTCATGCCGGTAGCTATGTGGTTTATCTCTCTCTCCCATGGTGTGATCTTTATGTGATCATGAGCTTTGTAATCTAGTTGAATCCATAGATGGTACTCTTCTTTATCTTATGAATTATGCTACTCAAGTGGTTTTATTGATGTGATTGCCGGAGTCACCTTTGTCCTATGGTGTGAAGTTGACAGTGTGTGCACCGTGTGTGGCTCTTAGGCTAAAGATTACATGAATACTTATCATGAGTTATTATTTGTGTTGGGTGTCTCTATGATATTGTGGTGTTTGTTAGTACTATCTTTGGACGCGAATAGTGACCGCATGAAGTGTCCATAGATGTGGAATACGAACTTTAAGGTGTGCTTTTTGTAGCCCTACATAATGGATTGGTGTTCTTTATCCAACCAGAAATTAATTCAGAGTAGCATAATGAGGAGGAATTATCTATGTATTCAATTATATTATTATTGTTGAGAGTGTCCACTAGTGAAAGCATGATCCCTAGACCTTATTTCCAAAGCACCATTTACACCGTTGTCTTGTCCTCTTGCATTAAAGAGGATTGGGACACTTTCACACCCTTGTTCCCTTGTCTTGTCCTCTTGCATTAAAGAGGATTGGGACACTTTCACACTCCTGTTTTGTTACATCAAACTTCCATCCATTAAATCAACCACCTTGTTCTATAAACTTGTTTAGTACATATTCAACTAAAACTTGTGACACTTTAGTTGTAGGGAATAGATAACTTTTCCTTCATGCTCCTGCGGATCGATACCTTACTTCCACATTGAATTGTGCTACAGTGATTCCTTGCTCTTGGGGATTATCAAGTACTTTTCTGGCGCCGTTGCCGGGGAGCGTAGCGCTTAAGTTTCTATTCTTGTTTGCACTAGATTTTTATTTTCAGTTTTGCATATACTCTAGTTTACTTTCAGTTTTGCATTTAGTTTAGTTTTACTTTCAGTTTTGCATTATATCAAAAACCCAAAAAAATTAAAAAATGGAAAACTATTATAAAAATGCCATGATAGCTGCTGAATTTAGAGAATCTTTTGAAGGGAAAAGATTAAAAACCATCATGAGGTATCTAAATGAAATTGCTAGTAAACTGCTTAATTGTCATAAGGAAGAAACTTGTTGCTCTGTGACATGGTGTTACCACGCCAAATCCCTCGGACGACATCCTCGGGTTGAGAGAATAGGAGAAGAAGATGGTGGTACTGGTGGATTCGTCGGCTGATAAGAGAGATTTACCCAGGTTCAGGCCCCCGAAGGTAAAAGCCCTACGTCCTGCTTGTCTGGTATTGATGATGATGAGCTTACAGATGGGTTACAATGGCGAGATCGTGAGATTCGATCTCGCTAGGGTTTCTGGTGATGAGTCTGAACGTACCCTAGGTCGGCGGCCCTCCCAGTCCTTAAATAGTGGGACTGGGTCTCGGGTCCGTTACCGACTAGGTTTACATCTAGGCCTGCCGACCTAATATCTCTGAATCTTTCCTTCGGGGCCTCCTTCCTGGGCCTGATGACATATGGGCCTTTTATTCTCTTCCGCACCAGGGTAGTCCATGGTGGCACACCCGAAAGGTGTACCCACGTCAGTAGCCCCCGAGGACCTAGTAGACTTGGAGAGTCTGGTAGGGACTCCTCCGCACTGTATCGTCCTGGTGCGAGTTATGCTTTTAGTGTTTTATTTGTATCCGTGTTTCAGGACGCTTAGTGGTGGATCTCGCATAATAAGCCTGGTACTCTCGACGGATCGGGACCAGTTAAGTGCTCTCGGGCACAAACGTTATTAGCGTACATCAAACTCGAGTCCCCAGGCTCGAGCTTGGAGGCTAGTCCCTTCGACTCCAGCCGATCGGGATCTTACGGAGTCGAATTCGGCCTGAAAGGGTACCCAACGCGTCCGTCGGGATTTTTCTTCGCACCTGCTGGTATGGCATATCTGTCAAGCTACCACGGCTGCTGCCAGTGGGCCTGGCCCTACACGACGGATCGGTGGGTCTTACCTTTGCACTTCAGAGCGCAGCATCCGAGGGTCAGCTGTATTTGATTCATCTCGGGTATGTTGCTCGGGTTAGACCGGAGTCGATAACCTTTCGAGTGTTGCACAGTCGTGCTTCCTTCGAGTGCTTGATGACGCTCCTGAGGGGAGAGCTTCCCAATTTTATGCTGAAATATTTGAGTCTGGGGATAATCTCAACCCATTTATTTTGTCGAGGATCGAGGGATTTCTTTCGCTCCCGATGGGAGTGAGCAGATGCGAACTTTGTTCCGTCTGACAGCATATGGGAGTCGATACTTGTTCGACTACGACCACGCTTACGACAGTCTGTATCTTCTGCGTCATGAATGACATCGCGCGCGTGCGCTGTGA
This sequence comes from Puccinellia tenuiflora, assembly GCA_012064385.1. Lineage (NCBI taxonomy): Eukaryota > Viridiplantae > Streptophyta > Magnoliopsida > Poales > Poaceae > Puccinellia > Puccinellia tenuiflora. Next base: position 134,657 of record QRDG01001387.1, read on the forward strand.
TACCGAGGTGTTCTGCCGTTTGGACTGCCAGAAGTGACAGTACGAAACGTCACGTCGGTTTGACTGGTGGGCGCGAAAATTTCGCCACGCCTTGATGGTGGCCTCCTCGTTTCTCGTGCGTAGTGGGCGATGCGGCCGGCGACGGTTGCCCTCCACGCACTCCACGTGTAGGGTTGGATGTGCTCCGTTACATCCGGTGAATATTGGACGGCGCAGATCGCGCGGTCCGATGGATAAGTAGGGGGGCGCCCTGGCGGTGAAAAAGGTACAATCCCCATTCTCACCGTCGGAGCTTTCCTTCTCCTCTTGCGCCCTGCTTCTCCACTCACAGCCACCAACCCGCGCGTCCCCATCTCCGTCATGAAGAAGACCACCGGGAAGAAGAAGTCCGCCAGTGCCGCCGTCGCCGCCGCCGGTACGGCCGGCGGGTTGAAGAAGGTTCACGGCGACTGGCAGAGGTCGTCCGTGGACGAGCGTCAGCTGGATGCGCTGCGCCGCGACGGCCTCCTACCGCCGTTGGAGAAGATGGCGACGCGGGCACCCGGCGACGAGGTGGCCCCTCATCCCCGCGACGGCGAGCGCGTCTGCTTCGTCGATTTCGTGAACAGGGGATTCGCCTTCCCTGTTCACGAGTTCATCCGTGGGATGATGTACGCATACGACATCCAGCTCCATGACTTCACGCCAAACTCCATCCTCCACATCAGCTGCTTCATCGTCCTGTGCGAGTGCTTCCTCGGCATTCACCCGCACTGGGGGCTGTGGCAGCGGATCTTCAACGTGAAGCGCAATGCCGGCGCTCACGGAGTTTACCCCGTCGGGGGCTTCGGCATCCAGTCCCGCGGAGACATCGAGTACTTCAACCTGAAGCTGCTCGAGTCCGCGCAGAATTGGAGGAAGAAATGGTTCTACGTCGCCGACGTCCACCAGCCTGGGCAGAAGTACGGGGTTCCCCCGTTCCGTGCTGGCGTGACGGTGACGAAGAGGAAGTCGTGGACGCACCGCCCCAACTCCCGAGAGACCAAGGAGTCTGAGCCTCTCCTGTCTCGGGTGTCAGGTCTGCTGAAGACCGCCGGCAAGGAGGTAAGTGGCGTTCACCTCATCGCCACTTTCATCAGAAGGCGGGTGCACCTGATTCAGGCTCGGGCGCATCCGTTGTTCGAGTTTGCCGAAGCCGCTGACGTGACGTGCATGTCCGCGGAGGAGTTGTCCGCGGGCGAGGTCGAATCTCACGTTTGCGCGCTGACCATGCTCAAGGTCGGCAAGGCGAACGTCCTTGAATTGACCGTGACGCCTTTCAGCCTCGAGAACCCTGTTCCGGAGGTATATACTTGGTTCTTGTGTACCTTTTGTCTGCTTGATGTGCTTGCCAATGTCTTGATTTCCGAGGAATTCGCCTTGTTTTTATGTTTTTAGGGCTTCTTGACGTTTGTCAGCCTTCCTCCTCTTCCTGAGGAGAAAGGTACTTCCGCGGTCCCTGACTTGCGGGATGATCCTGATGAACAGGACATTTCTGTCTGTTCCGCTGCGTCGACCGAAGATGCAGTCGCTACAGACAGTGATGATGTTCCTCTCCTGGCCCGCAAGCGTGCCCGCGATGCTGGCTCCAAGGCAGCGGGGAAGTCGAAGCAGGGTTCCGCCGCGGAGGGCTCCAGCACCTCGTCACCCCTTGCAAGCACCAACAAGGAGGTCCGTCCGGCGCACGATCCCACAGAGCCTCAGCCGAAGAAGGCTCGTGCTGCTCCGGACTGCTTTGACCCTGCCACCCTGCTGACTGTCCTCAGCTCGTAAGTTCACGACTTCTTCTTTTCCTGTCTCATTGCGTAGAGTTGCTAACTGAGCTTCTTGGCTTATCTGCAGGGACTCTTCCTCTCGTGCGTCTCTGCCGCCCAATGCTGGCAAACGAACGGATGAGGGTGACAGCGCGGGGAGCCGTCGTGCGGAGACAAAGGCTCCTCCACCGCCGTCTGCCCCCGGCGCTGCGACTGCCTCGACTCCCGGCGACGCCCTCGTCACAATCGCCAGCGCTCCTCCGCTTGATTCAGCCGAGCATGTGAGTAATGAGTACTTTTTGTTTATATCGGGTGCGCGACAGCGCTCCCGATGGGAGTAGCCCCCGAGTCTATAGTCAACTGGGAACAGTTGGGTATAGGCTCTAGAATGATATTTCTCCTTTGTTTCTTTGCTTTCTGTTTATGTATTATCGGGTGCGCGACAGCGCTCCCGATGGGAGTAGCCCCCGAGTCTGTGGGCGACTGAATTTAGTCGTGTACAGACTCAAGTTCTTCCACTGACTCTTTGTTATTTGTTTGGCGCAGCCTCTGACGCTCGAGCTTTTGAGTATTGGCCGCCGTTTTGCGGCCATGGAGGCGGAGAAAACTCGTCTGGAGCGAGAGTCCGCCGAACTCCGAGGTTTGTCCTTTATCCTCCACCGTTTTGGACTGTTTGTGTTATTGCTATTTGTCTGAACGCCCATTGTCTGCATAGTTGTTGGCACAGTCGCGGCTCGAGGGGGAGAGTGCCTCGCAATAGGCTGCTACCTTTAAGGAGCAGGTGGATGCCGCCGTGCTCGCGAAGGAGGCAGCCGATGCCCGCGAGCAGACCTTGGTGCAGCGCCTCTGCACGGCGAGCAACTCCTTGTTGGGTAAGTGTGGACTCTTTTGTTCTTTGTTCTTTCTGCGTCCTTTGGTTTGACCGAGTTCTTTTTGCCGTTTTCTTCAGGTAGCCTTGGCACTGTGGCATGTTCCAGCGCATAGGCTGCCGCCGGCGATTTGGACAGCGCAGTTGCTGCTGTAGAGGGTGCCGGCCAACAGGCGAGTGGTCTCTTGGAGAAGGCTGCTGATGCGCTGACGAGTCTGCACGGACGCGTGTTTCCCCAGGGGCAAGCTCCTGCTTCCCTCGGGGAACTGGTTGAACTGTTTGGCTCTGACGGCTCCGCCATCGACGACTTCAGACGCGAGCACACGGTACGTGGCTCGCAGACCACCCTCCTTATGCTGCTGGGGCACGGCTTCGAGGGTGACTTCGACAAGGCTTTGTCCGGGCTACCCCGCGGTCCCGATGGCAAGCCGATGGCTCTCAGCGGCTTCGCCGAGCGGTCTCGCGAGTTGGCACAGAAGCTGACCGAGACCTTGGAGAAGCAAGCTGCGAAGCGTGCGGAGAAGGCCAAGAAATCCGCGAGCTCGCAGTAGCTGCTTATCTTTGTATTTTTCGTCTTTTTGTAGTTTGTCTGTGGCGACGCTTGTTGCTCCGTTGTAATGACTGTGCCAGCTGTGAACTTTAGATAAGATTTTGCCTTTATTGTGATGTCCTTGTGCCTTGCGACTTCTTCCAGCCCCCGTGCCTCCTTTCAGAAGGTTGTCTCATACATGTTTGCTTGGCTTGCCAACAGGTAAATCCAGCGATAACCACTCCGTCTTCAGGTGCGACGCCACATGTCCATGCGGCCGTGGCTGCTGGTTGTTCTTCCGGGAATCGTGACTCCGGGGATTATCGGCTCACGATGCTCCGAGATCGCTGTGCTAGTCTTGAACAAGAGCTGCGGGTGGCACGGGGTGCCTTGGCCGTACTGAAGTCGAAGCAGCCTCGCCCCGCTGAACGGGAGGCTTTTCTCCTTGAGGAATTGGAAAAGGCCAACCACGACTTACCTGCGAGCCCCCGAGTCCTTTAGCACCGCTTGTTTACTTAGTTGCCTCATTTTTCTTTCGTGTGCAGGTGTACAACAAAACCCTCAAGCTGAGGCCGGTCGGGTGGAGAATCGACTTCGCCGTATTGCTGAGGTTGTCGGGCGCGACACCACCTCGTTTTGGTCAGACCCCTCCCGAGGTCGGGTGCTGGCTGTTCTTCAAGATCGCATAGGCCAGGTGACGTCCTTTGCTGGGGCGTGCCGTTCTGCATTGGCGCTTGTGTACAAGGCGCTGTTCCCCCTGGATCCGCAGCCGCAGGGTCTTGGTGCTCTCATGGCGCGATTCCGCAACGGCAAGGCTGCCCAGAGTTTTATCCGGACGCAGCTTGTCAGCGGTGCGACGTACGCCTTAGCTTTTGTGCACCGGCGGCACCCGTATCTCGTTCTGAGGGGAATAGAAGAGATCCCCAACAGAGAAGACGGGGAGCCTACACCGATGGATTCCCATTATCGTGTCGTAGAAGACATAGCTGTCAAGTTGGTTAGGAAACTAGAACGCGACACCGAGGTTTACTCGGATTATGTGGCATCGCGGGTTCCAAAGAGTGAGCCTGTAGACTGATTTTTTGTTTGTGCAAGCACATTGTGTACTTGCAGGAAAATTGTGCGTTTGCTCTGTATAGCTTGGAGTTGCTTTGCATATAGAGTTTGTTTTGTTTCGGCCTAAGCGACGTGGTTCCCGAGTATAGGGTGCCACGGAGGCGATCTTCCTTGTTTTTGCTTTTGCTCGACAGTGCAGTCCCCGAGCTTCGGGTGCTGACCCGGAGTTTGCTTTTGGTCAGCCATACGACGCAGCCCCCGAGTATCAGGTGCTGCGGAGGCGGTTCTCTTTGTTTATGTTTAGCTCAACAGTGCAGCCCTCGGGCATAGGGTGCTGCTCCGGAGTTTGTTAGTGGTTGGTCATACGACGCAGCCTCTGAGTATCAGGTGATGCGGCGTGCGGTATGTCGACTCCGAAGATAGAGGAACATTGCGCTTTTATTATGGGAGACAAAGTCTCAAGGATTACATCATTGGCTGAATAGCCTTATCATCAGTTGTGCTACGCGTAAAAGCGTCTTAGTTGCGCCGCATTCCATGGGTTGCGGATGAGTTCGCCTGTCTTCGGGTCCTTCAGGCGGTATGTGCCTCCGCCGATGACCTCGGCGATGATGAAGGGTCCCTCCCATGGGGAGGCGAGCTTGTGCACCTTCTTCTGTTTGAGCCTGAGTACCAGGTCTCCTTCGACAAAGGCTCTTGTGCGCAACCGCTTGCTGTGGTAGTTGCGGAGGTTCTGCTGGTAGATAGCCGTTCGGGAGAGTGCGATGTCCCGGGCCTCGTCCAGCAAGTCGACGTCGTCTTCGAGTTTGGCTTCAGCGTCGTCTTCATCATACGCAACGATGCGAGGTGCATCGAAACGTATGTCATGTGGCAGGACTGCTTCTGCTCCGTACACCATGAAGAATGGGGTGTACTGGGTTGATCTGTTTGGCGTGGTGTGTAGGCTCCAGAGCACGGAGGGTAGCTCCTCCACCCAAGCACCCGCCGCGCGCTTGAGCGGCACGAAGAGCCGTTTCTTGACTCCGCTGCAGACCAGGCCGTTCGCTTTTTCTACTTGTCCATTGGACTGCGGATGAGCGACCGAGGCGTAATTGAGCTTGATCCCTTGCTCCTTGCAGAAATCTTGGAACTCTTCGGCGGTGAAGTTTGTTCCGTTGTCGGTGATGATGCTGTGAGGCACTCCAAAGCGGAACATGATGGACTTGATGAAGTTGACAGCTGAGGTGGCTGCGCAGTTGGTAACTGGCACGGCCTCTATCCACTTGGTGAATTTATCGACAGCCACCAGCAGATGTGTGTGTCCCCCTCGAGATGACTTGTGTAGTGGTCCGACCATATCGAGTCCCCACTGGGCGAAAGGCCACGCAAAAGGTATTGTCTTCAGTTCTGACGCCGGTGCATGGGGTCTTGTTGCGAATTTTTGGCAACCGATACACCGCTTGACGATGTCCTCAGCGTCCTGCAACGCCGTGGGCCAGTAGAATCCAGCACGCAGGGCCTTGGCGACTAAGGCTCTACTGCTAGCATGGTGTCCGCACGTGCCAGCGTGGATCTCGAGGAGTAAGGCCCTGCCGTCTTCTGATGCGATGCACCTCTGGAGGATGCCTGATATGTGTAACACCCCAGAATTTCGTCCCTAATTTTAGTGGTGTTTTCCGACACCTGAATTTTTTTTTTCTAAGTGTTCCTCCAAAACTTTTGAGAATGATTTGACTTGGGAATTGCTCTCTCAAAATTTCCCCGGTGTCCCCGAACCACTCCAGCACCCGTGATAATTTTTATGCTTAGGTTTTCTCTCGAAAACCCTAGCCCTGATTATCGAACCTCTAAAACCCTTTACTCCACCTACCAAAGAAAAGCCTGTTTCCAAAGCTGGAAAAATTCCACCAAAAATACCAGAGACTCCCCTCCTCATACAAAGACAATCCATCCAAAAATATTGCATACTTCAATGCAATATTTCCAAGTTTATCCATATTCTCCGTTATGCCATTTCCAATCCAGGAATTACCTAGACACCTTCCACTCATCCAAAAATTCTGCAATTTTGGTGAGGTGCATGATTTGACCTCCTGATCATTTCACTCCATTGGCCCAACCTCATTTGAGCAATATTTGAGGTACTTCCTTTGTAATGCCCTTTCCATGCCTAATTGTGATCTCCAAAGCAACCCCTAGATACAAAAACCATTTGGCATTGCCACTTTGCCAGATTGACCAACTTCCTTATATAACCACATATCCAGAATATCAGATCAAGATCATCTGAGGAAGTGCACTTGGCATACCCATGCCATTAGGGCATTTTTGGACACCAATTTATTTGACCAAGCTCCAGGTCTCCATTTGATCTAAAACTCCACATACATACTACATACCCCTGTCCTAACCTACTGTGGATTTTGGGGATTTTTCTGAGTGGTGCAAGACCCCTGTCATTTCATCGAACACCTGGCGCACCCTTGGTTTTCTGAAAATCTTGTGTTACGAAGTTTGGAGTCCTTGAGTGATTCTTGTTTTGTTGAGTTGGCCTCGTCGTTACGAACCTAGTGGTGCAATCCTTTTTCAGTTTAGAGCTCCGAGTCACCAGGAACGCGACGATGCCGCTCGCGTCGCGCTCTGAACGTCCGGGACGCACGCTTTGGCAAGACCTAAACTCCCGTTACTGCTATGGTCGGTGCCTAATCTTCTGCAGCAGTATCACCACGTGCGCCACTGTGACTCCAGCACGACTGCCTTATCTCCCCCCCCCCATTCATGGCTTGGAGGGAAGCTGGTGCACCGGTGGCCGTCATGCTTCAATGGCCAAACCGGCCACCACCTACTTCTCCTCCTCTGGCCTATATAGAGCCACCCCAAGCAGCCCTGAGCAAATGCTAGACGCTCCTCTCCATTCCCTCTCCCCTGCACTTCCATTCGGAGCCGCGAGTGAGGGAGAGCATCCAAAGTTTGCCCCCCCAAAGCCACCATGGCCGAAGCTCAGCCGAGCTTGCTGGCGTCACGGTCAAGCCCCCCTGCAGCCTAGACCACCTCCACGGGTGCGGCAGGGCATCTCGACCTCGCTGCCGTCCTCGGCTGGCCGCCGAGCCCTCTGCCGCAGCTGGCCGGCGCCTCCCCATGCGCTCCCGTGCGTGCTCGTGCGGAGGAGGACGCCAACCACGCCCGCACGCTCCCCGGCTCCCCCCCCGCCTGAGCCCTCCCCAAGCCACTCCTCCCCTCGGCCGCCTCTCTGCCGTCCCCTGGATGGCCGAGCAGCACGGTGGAGGAGCCGTCCGTGCTCGCCTCCACCACGGCCGAGCCCGGCGGCAGCGCGCCGACGTCAGCACCTCCTCCCCCGCCCCTTGGAACCGCCCCGAGCGTGGTGGTCCGCGGCCAACTCGTCCCCGCCACCGGCCAGTGGCCCTCCTGTCGGTCGGCGACACGGCCGTCGGCCGGTCCGTCCCAGGTTCCTCCCGTGCGTGCAGGTCCAGGAAGAAGAAGCTACAACGAAAACGTATTTTTCGTTTTGCGCTTTCGCTAGAAGAAAGTGTACTCTGCTGAAAGCCACGTTCCAGCCCAGCCTTCAGCAGCGGATAGCTACCCGCCGCGCACGCGTCGGATAGTTATTCATCGCCGAACTGAACCTCTGAGTGGGCAGTAGATAGCTAATCTTCGCCGAGCCATAACTTTTGAACCGTTGCTCCGTTTGAGGTGATTCAAATTTCTAAATTCATAGTTTGAAGAGCTCTATCCAGTGGTATAGGTTTTGTATTTTTGTAAGATATTTGTATGCTCAGCACCCGCGTATGCATGTATAGGTATTCCGCAGTACCGGCGAATCGAAACCCTATCCCGCGATGGGTCCGTGACCTCCAAGCCAAATGGCGTCGATCGTCGAAGGCAAGCTAACCCCTTGCTATGATCCATCCCGCAATATCGTTTACTATTGTTTATCCTCTTGCCCAGTATTATATGCTTGTCTGTTTATTTATGCATGACTGTTTGTTGTTCTTATTTAATATGAGACTGATGATATTACTCCTGCCATGTTTTATTCATCATCCATGTATGCATTAGATTGATGTATGAATTATCTGTGCGCCTCGCACTTGCGTGGCTTTGACAACTAAATAACAAAAACATGCATTGATTGTTTGCTTCTTCTTCAACGCCGAGGCTAGGTGCGGACAAATGTCGGCCCGTGATCCTCGGAGTTGGGGGCATTTGCCAAAAGAGTTATTTGCTTCTTGTCCCTCCGTCAAATATGGTTGGCATAGACCACCCGGACTGCGACGCTTGGGAGCTGACTTTTCAATTGGTTCTTGTTGCCAAGATTGCTGACACCACGTCGAGATAACCCTCGAGTGGAATGGATGCTTTCTTTCTTATGAATGCTTTTCGGTTCATTGTTTGGAGGCTACATGCCTCACCAACCTTGTTATTGATCTATGGTGACACCGGCTGGAGGAACCGCCACAGTCATCTGTTTGAAACACTATGTTATAATCTGTGGTCGATCTGTGATGACGCTTGTTGGCGGACTCGCCACAATAGTCACCCGGTCGACGCTAGCCAACTAGTTGATCTGTGATGACGCTTGTTGGCGGACTCGCCACGATAGTCACCCGGTTGACGCTAACCACTTGCTATTTTATTTTCTTACTCGACCCGTGGCTGCTACTGGACGGAGACATCTCCACCCTCGCCCGGTTGACTGTATTGTTTTATCCTTTTCTCAACCTGAGGCTGGCACCGGCCGGAGGCATCTCCGCCACAGTCGCCCGGTTGATGCAAACTATCTATTGCTTGAAATATGATGTTGCTAATGTTTTGATTGTTTGATGAGATATTATTATGTTATGGTGGTTATAGGGTTGGACTAATCTTTTGTTACTTGGACATGTGAATGCTGAAACTTGATTAAATGAAACACCCCTCCAAACAACGATGAGGTCTATTCATAGTGCCACTAATCTGAACCCTTGAACGCGATACCACCGTTGTCCCATGGAAACCGTGACCTAGTAGGTTGTTGAGTCCCTTTTGTGCCATCCGTTGGGCGCAGTCGTTCGGTTGTGCTGTCCGAGGGGAGAGGTCGACAGGCACGGGTTCGACTGCGATAAGGAGTCCGGAGCTAGGCATACCCGGTAGCGCCGGGGGATGTGCCGGACTTACTTGCCCGTTGTACCATGCGTATAGGGTGGGGCAGGAGGGTGTCTTAGCAAGTGGACCGTCACGAGAATGTAATTTGCTTAGTACGGCTTTGGGCGTGATGAACCTGAAGTATCAGCTGAGTGGAGTGCATTCTGATAGGTGGTAAAGCAAACTCTCGAGAGCATCAACCTAGCCAGCTAGCCCCGTTCCTGGGATATGGAACAACAGTTCAGTGTCAGTCACACTGTGTGTCTTTGTCGTGTCCGGAGGTTTAACTTAAGATCTGTTTGAAACAATTGATGAACAACCTGACCTCACTTAATAAACAATAAGATGGTGCAGGGAACGTTGCTCGAGATAAGGAAGTGTGACAAGGCCAGTGGGCCTAGCAGTAGTGACAGATGAGATTAGCCTCGTGAGGATAGAGGCCAGTGGGCCTAGCTGTGATAATATGATCTGTTGTGTTACTTACCAACTGGTACCCCGTTATTCGTCACAGGTAAGCTCTTTGTGTGACCCCCGGTACACAATCCAACCCCATCTGGCTTGGACTCTGTACTGGTGGTACTCCCTTTGTCTGCTTATACCATGTTTTATTATGATGCCATGTTGCTACCCACTTGGACTGCCGTAAGTAGTCACTTGCCATGTTTAGATTATTTTCTGTCGCTAGTTACTTGTTGCCTGATTTCTTGACTGTTCATGCCTCGTGCTTATGTTTCTTGCGAGTACATCGTTGTACTCAGACTGGCTTTTCATATGGCCAGACTTGAGGGGATCCATCTACTACCATAGCAAGGAGATCGAGCAGGAGCGTGCTAGGATCAGTAGCCCAGTCAGATGCCTGTGGAACGAAGCCGCACCAAGCCGTTGCCGTATCGTTGTCTTCCACTGCCAGTTAAACTCTGTCTTGTGCCATACTTGGCCATGACTATTTTCATGCCTTGAAGGCCATGTAAACCATTTGTAGCCCTGTGGGCCTGATTGTGTAATGATATTTTCGCTATGTTGCATTGTCGTAACGTGCGTCCAGATATCCTGGGCTGGCGCACGGGGCGACCACCTCTCTGGCGATGTGTGTCAGAGGGGGGTGCCACAATATGCTGCGCTTATACAGCTCTCCGCCGATAATTGTGAATGCTTTTGAGCGGCGAGTGATGCGCCATGCTTCGACTGTGTCCTCTGGAAGCTCCTGCCGGAGCATATATGCCGGGAATGGCTTTGTCCAGATGGGCTCGACGAGGAATACTTCGACTGAAGGTTCTGCTGCTGTAGGTGCATCTTCGCTTGCAGCTTCGGTCCCGGTTGCTGGTGTAGAGGGAGCCGCAGGCTGCTTAATCTTGATAGATCTTTTGTTTATCTTCTCCAGGAAGACTCTGGGGGGCAGCTTGAGTTTCAAGGACCCGATGTTGGCGAGGGTGTCGCCTCCTCATTGCTTGCTCGCCCGACATGGCGAAGCTCGCAACCGTCGAAGTTCCCCTCCATGATGTTATACAGGTTCCTGTATGCTATCATGTTCTCTGTTGTCGCGTCGCACTCCTTCATGGTCTGTTATACGAATAGGTTCGAGTCTCCGTATATCATCAGGCGATCAGCACCGCACTCCTTAGCCATCTTCATCCCATGGATTAGGGCTTCATATTCTGCTTCGTTGTTGGATGGTTTCTCGAAGTCCATCTGCAGCACATAACGGAGCTTGTCGCCTTTGGGTGATATGAGGATAACACATGCTCCTGCTCCTTCATTCCTCTTGGACCCATCGAAGTACATGGTCCATGAATTGGACGTATCAGGTACCGATGGAAGCTGCATCTCCATCCACTCTGTAGTGAAGTCAGGGAGAACTTGAGCCTTGATTGCTGTAGGGTGTTTGTATGTTAGGTCTAGAGGACCTAATTCGATGCTCCATTTGGCGACTCTGCCTGTCGCTTTGGAGTTGTTGAGTATGTCACTTAGGGGAGCCGCGCTCACCACCGTGATGGGGTGCTCTTGGAAGTAGTGTGCCACCTTGCGCGAGGTCATGAATACCCCATACGCCAGCTTCTGATAGTGCGGGTATCTCTGCTTCGACTGAGACAGCACCTCGCTGAGGTTGTATATCGGTCTCTGCACGCCGTGAGCTTTTCCTTCTTCAGCCCGCTCGACTACCAGCACCGTACTGACTACTCTGTTTGTGGCCGCTATATAGAGATACAGCGGCTCCTTTTCGCGTGGAGCCACCAAGACTGGTGGTGTTGACAGGGTGCGCTTGAGGTCGACGAAGGCGGCTTGGGCTTCCTCGGTCCACTCGAAGCAGTCCGTTTTCTTCATCAGTTGGTAGAACGGGAGTGCCTTCTCCCCAAGCCTGCTGATGAATCGGCTGAGTGCCGCTATCCTTCCAGAGAGCTGCTGCACATCCCTGAGCTTCGACGGTGCCGGCATCTTTAGAAGCGCCTGTATTTTCTCCGGGTTTGCTTCAATGCCTCGCGCAGATACGAGGTAGCCTAGTAGTTGCCCGGCTGGCATGCCGAACACGCACTTTGTAGGGTTCAGCTTGATGGTGTATTTCTTCAGTGCGGCGAATGTTTCGCGGAGGTCGTCAAGGAGCGTGTCTTCCTGCTTGGTCTTGATGACGATGTCGTCAACGTAGACCTGGACATTGCGTCCAATCTGCTCCTTGAGGTAGTTCTGCATCATACGCTGGTACGTGGCACCCAGGTTCTTCAGCCCGAAGGGCATCATTGTGTAGTAGTAGACACCAAAGGGTGTGATGAATGCTGTTTTCTCTTCGTCCTCTTTCTTCATCCTGATCTGGTTATAGCCTGAATAGGCATCCAGGAAGCTGAGGCATGCGCAGCCTGCAGTCGAGTCGACAATCTGGCCGATTCGAGGCAGTGGAAAATGATCTTTTGGACAACACTTGTTTAACGAAGTGAAGTCGACACACATGCGTAGTATGTCCGTGTTCTTCTTTGGCACCAGGACTGGGTTTGCGACCCAGTCAGACTTCTTGATCTCTCGGATGAAGTTGGCTGCCAGGAGCCTATCGATTTCTTGCCCAATGGCGAGGCGCTTCGGCTCCACAAAGCGGCGCATCGTTTGCTTGATGGGCCTCGCATTGGGCAGGATCTGGAGGGCGTGCTCGGCGAATTCCCTGGGTATGCCTGGCATGTCGGCTGGACACCAGGCGAAAATTTCCCAGTTCTCATGTAGGAACTCGACGAGCGCGCCTTCCTATGTGGAAGGCAAGCTCGTCGATACGAGGACCGTCTTCTTAGGGTCCGTCGGGTGCACCTGATGCTCCCTTGTGTCGTTTGTTGCGTTAAAGGCAGAGCCTGACGTTGATTGTTTGCCCTCGAGAAAGAGGGTGCGGTCGTTTTTGAGTGCCAACTCCTGGAGCTGCTCCTGCACCCCGAATGACTCAGAGATCGTGTTGAACTTGCGATCGCACTCGTCGGATCGCTCGAAGTTTCCGCTGACGGTGATTGTCCCGTAGGGCCCCGGCATCTTCAGCTTCAGATAGGCATAGTGCGGCACCGCCATGAACCGTGCGAACGATGGTCGCCCCAGGATGACATGGTACTGCGACTTCCAGTCAACCACCTCGAACTCAATCCTCTCCTTCCGGAAGTTAGCTGGCTCGCCGAAGATCACGTCGAGTGAGATTGTTCCCAAGGGATAGACTGGCCTCCCTGGTACTATGCCGTGGAAGGTGTTGACGGAGGGCGCCAGGCTTGTCGTCAGGATGTTCATTCCGCGCAGCGTGTCAGCGAACATGATATTGATTCCGCTGCCACCATCCATGAATACACGGCTCATAGCGAAGCCTCCTATCTGCGCATCCAAAACGAGGGCCGCGTGGCCCGGCCGCGGGACTCGAGGTGGATGATCGTCTCTGTAGAATGTTATGCTGGCCTGTGACCAGTCGAGGTACTCTGGTACCGCGGGTGGTGATTTGACGGTAAGGTGGACCTGCCTTGTTATGAGCTTTTGGTCCCGATTTGAGGGACGTCCTTTCTGGATCATGAACATGCGACCCACGGGCTTTGGGTAAGCATCTTCACCTGCCTGAGGTTCCTCGACGCGTGGTTGGAGTTGGATAGCTCCCGCCATATGTCCCGGAGGCAATGGTAGAGCGTGCGGCGCTCCCAGAGCCAATGCCCCCGGTGCCACCTGCGCTTGCTGTTGTTGCTGCAAAAGGAGCCGTGCGTACTGCGCATGGAGGTCTTGAAACTTTTCGCAGTCCTTGAGGAGGTGCTTGGACGTGAGAACACCATTCTCATCCCTGAACATATGGAATCGGCACGCGTCATGGAGCGTTGGAGGAGGCCGTGGAGCTCGACCACCTCGCGACTCTCGCGGCCGCCATTCGCGCTTGACTTCCTTGCTGCTTCTGTAACCGGTTGTTCGACTATCACGCTCATGGCGACTGTCGTCACGGTTTCTTTGCTCGCGGCTATCAGTAAAGCCTGCCGCCACGAGTTCCATGCCCTCCGTGTCCTCGTAGACGCGTGACTTCCTCTTGCGATGGCGGTCGCTGTTACGGCGACTCCAAGAACCTTGATCGCCGTTGACGCCAGGTGTGCCGGCGCGCTCGTTACGTATGGAATCTTCGCCATCTGCCCACTCATTGGCTATCTGCATGAGGTGGGCGATGGTTTTGGGCTTCACTCGACCAAAGGTCTCCCGGAGCTCGACCCGATAGACTCCTCGGGTGAATGCGTATATGGCGTTGTCTTCCGATATCTTCTCCGTCGCGTTACGGAGGAGAGTCCAACGCTGGATGTACTCGCGCAACGTCTCGTCTTCACGCTGCTTGCAGGCTCGCAGTTCCTCGAATGAGGCGGGTCTCTTGTACGTGCCGATGAAGTTGCGGACGAAGTCCTCTTTGAAGTCTTCCCAGCAGGTGTATGCGCCTCTCGGTAGGCTCTTAAGCCAGGCTCGAGCCGATCCCGAGAGCATGAGTTGTATGTACTGCATGGCAGTAGACGTCGATCCTCTTTGGCAGGTTACCGCCGTCAGGTAGTCCTCCAGCCAGGCGGACGGTTCTTGCAAGCCATCATACTTCGGGGTTTCCGAGGTTAGCCTGAATCCTTTCGGCATTCTGGTCTCTCGGATGCGTCGACTGAAGCATAGTGTGCCGCAGGGCTCGAAGTCGTCATCAGACGACGAGCTGTCGCTTTCTTCCTCTTGAACTGCTCGCCTGGAGCGGTTCCTGGTGACCTTGTTATGCGTGATGGCATTGCGCGCATCTTCGCCCTCGGTGAGCTAGTAGCGTCCCTCATACCCGCGATTACCGCCGTTTCGCCGGTCGCGGTGTTGGGAATATGCCCTAGAGGCAATAATAAAATGGTTTATTAAGCATATTCAAGTTTATGATAATAGTTTATTATCCATGCTATAATTGTATTAAATGGAAACATAATACATGTGTGGAATATAAACACCCGGAGTCCCTAGTGAGCCTCTACAGGACTAGTTCGTTGATCAAGAGATAGTTAGAGTTTCCTAACTATGGACTTGTTATAGTCACTTGATAACGGAGTCATATCATTAAGAGTAATGGTGTGATGGACATGACCCAAATAAAGAGTTGCAATTAATCGTGTCACAAAAGTTTTGTTGTCAACACTTTTAATATGCCAAATATAGTTTCCTTAGACCATGAGATTATATCACTCCCGTTCACCGGAGGAATACTTTGTGGACATCAAACGTCACTTCGTAACTGGGTGATTATAAAGGTGGCTTTCAGGTATCTCCGATGGTGGGTTGTTGGGTGATATGAATCGAGAGTGGAATTTGTCCCTCCATGTGACGGAGAAGATATCTCCAGGCCTTCTCGGTAATATAGCATCAAGAGTCTGCAGACATGTGATTAGGTTGTAATCACCGGGATCCTATATTATGGACGAGTAAAGAGAACTTGCCGGTAACGAGATTAAACTAGACATGGGGATGTCAACGATTATATCTCGGGCAAGTAAAATATCGTGAGACAAAGGGAATCGTATATGAGATTAATTGAATCTCCGGCATCGTGGTTCAATCGAGAAAAGGTTTTCGTTGAGTGTATAGGAATTAATATGGACATCCCGGTCCCGCTATTAATTATTGATATGATCATGTCTATGCATTCTCGAACCCGTAGGGTCACACACTTAACGTTCCGATGAAATTAGGTTTTGCGATGAATTAAATGATGAAGTGAACGAATGGTGATTCGGAGTCTCGGATGGGATCCCGGACATCACGAGGAGTTCCGGAGGAGTCCGGAGAATAAGATTCATATATGGAAAGTGGTTTCCGGAGGTTTCGGAAAAGTTCCGGAAATTATTTAAAGGGTACCGGAAGGTTCCGGAGTGTTCTAGAAGGGTCTAGAAGTGGGACCATAATTTGTATGGGGCCCACATGGTGCAAAGGGGTGCTGCCACCACCTAGGTGGGGCGCACCACCTAAGCCCACATGGGCTGGTGCGGCATGACAAGGAGGGGAGTCCCACTCCTAGTTGGACTAGGAGGTGGGCTCCCACCCCTTTAGGAAAGGGGCCCAAGGAGGAGTCCTTGTTGGACTCCAACTTGGGGGGCAAGCAAGGAGGGGCCGGCCGGCCCCTGCCCTTGACCTAGCCGCCACCTATATAAGGAGGGGCAAGGGGGGGGCGCACCATACAACCTTGGAGGCAGCCGCACCCCCCCCCATAGCCGCACCCCCCTCTCTCCCATCTACCCTAGCCGCACCCCTCCTCTCCCGGAGGGCTGCCGCCATCCAACCTCCACACCTAGCCGCACCCCCTTGCCCTAGGGGCTGCGCCACCTTGCTCCTCTCCCTCTCCTCTTGCTTGGCTTGGCGAAGCCCTGCTCGCGGAGATCGTCATCGTCACCGGCACTACCGTCGTGCTGCTGAGATCATCAAGGCCACGTCGTCTCGCTTGCGGGATCAAGGAGTCGACGTCTTCATCGAGCTGTACGTGTGGACGCCGCGGAGGTGCTGCCCGTTGCTGCACTTCACCGGATTGGATCTCGAGGATAATACATCTCCTCGCGACTAGACGAGTCTAGTTGCGGGGATCGACTAGCCAACCCCTGCACCGACAAAACGCGTTTGTTGATCTTCGAGGGTAAGAGATTGGATCTCATCTTCGCTATCTTCATCTCGTAGATCTAGATCCTTGGGGTTTATTCCGCTTTGCCGCGTAGAAAATTTTTGTTTTCCATGCTGCGACCCCTTCAGTGGTATCAGAGCCTAGATCTATTCGTAGGTGTTGATGCGATTAGAACACAAGGAGTTGTGGGCGTTGATATTTTATGTTGCTACCTTCTCGCGTGCACTTTGCATCTTTGCGGTATTGTGAGATTGAAGCGGCCCGGACCAACCTTACTCGTCCACGCACGAGAGACCGGTTCCACGACTGACATGCAACTTGTTTTGCATAAGTGGCTGGCGGGTGTCTGTTTCTCTTGCTTTAGTGAGGATGCAATTTTCAATGGAAGGCCTTTCAAAAGGATGAGTAAATAAGCAACTATTATATCACCGTTGTGGTTTTTGCGTAGATTAGAACGGTTCTATCTCGTTGACCCAAGCCACGTAAAATTTGCATAAACAAAGTAGAGGCGTCTAACTTGTTTTTGCAGAGGGGGTCAAGTGATGTGATATGGCCAATGTGATTTGTGATAATGTATGCAATGATCATGTTTGTAATATTTCGCGACTTGCATGTCGACGAGTACGGCAACCGGCAGGAGCCATATGGTTGTCTATTATTTTATGTGACCTGCGTGTCAATGAAATCACCATGTAATTGCTTTGCTTTATTGCTAAGAGTAGCATTAGTTGTAGTTGCAATAGTTGGTGGACAACCATGGTGATGGCGCCAAGATGATGGAGATCATGCCGGAGATGGAGATCTTGCCGGTGCTTTGAAGATGGAGATCTAAGAGCATATGAAGAAAGGCCATATCATATCACAATTATGAATTGCATGTGATGTTAATCCCTTTTATGCACCTTATTGTTATGCTTAGATGTGATCGCGACGGTAGCATGATAAGGTGATCTCTCATGTTAATATCAAGATAATTAAGTGTTCTCCCCTAGTATGCGCCGTTGCGAAAGTTCGTCGTTTCGAAGCATCACGTGATGATCGGGTGTGATAGATTCAACGTTCACATACAACGGGTGCAAGCCAGTTTGCACATGCGGAAATACTACGGTTGTCTTGACGAGCCTAGCATGTACAGACATGGCCTCGGGAACACGGAACCGAAAGGTTAAACACGAGTCATATAAATGATATGATCAACACTGAGTTGTTCACCATTGAAACTACATCATCTCACGTGATGATCGGTGGTGGTGTAGTGAATTTGGATCGTGTGTCACTAATCAACCGGAGAGATGTTGAGTTTAGTGGGAGTTCGTTAATTTGATTAAGTTGAACTAAAATTATCATAAACAAGTGTCCTAAAGATGTCTTTGCAAAATCCTTGTAGATCATGGGCGACTACAGTAGTATGTTTCTTGCTGAGGAGCTGCGTCTCGATGGGTCAAACTTTGCTGAGTGGTACATGCGTCTGAGAGAAGCCCTATTCGCCAATGATGAGCTCTACGTGATAGATGAAGCCTTTAGAAAAACGCCCTGATGTTCTGTTACACCAAAGTTATGGATGGCTCGTGGGAAGACCACCATTAAGTCAGTGGCTGATTGTCCTTCATGAATTCGACCTGTCAAACAATTCAGAACTTGAGTGCCAATGAGACTGTCGACTGAGCTAAGGAAATGGTTCATAGCACAAGTGAGAGTTGCTAGGTTTGAAGGTCTGGGTGTTTCTTTCAACTAAGATGGAAGAAAATCGTCGCTTAGAGGACATCTAAGAAAAATGCAGGGTATTCACTCTGTGGATGTTTGGGACCATGGAGATGAGTGACGATTCGCATAGATGGGGTTGTGCTCGCTTCATCCAAAATCAAGGATTATGTCAGGGACTATGTAAGGGAAGGGATTCGATCACTTATCCGGAACTGATGGTCTCGATTCGTCAGATCGAAAGGAATCCCGTAGCAGGCGGAGGAGCCAACGCAGAAGGTATATTTTGATATACTAGTTATAAATGTTTAAATGTCCCATTTACACTTATGGTGAGCTAAGTATTTGATACTTGTGCTGTTTTATGAAAACAGGGCCTGCCGTTTGAGAAGTGCATGGAGGGACTGAGTGGATTTCGCGGGAAGATGGCAATCAAGGAGTTGATGCTGGCGATGTTCTACTTCTACATTTATCGTTTTAAATTAGAGGATTTGAATGAGTTTTGTAATCGAATTAAGTGTGATCTTAAATTAGTGTGTCTCGGTTTGTGAGACGGTCATTCATGTTAAAGACAAGTGGTTGTTCTATTTTCATGAGTAATCCTTTTTGGAGATCACGTTTCGATTATGAGATTATTGTCCTTTGCTAGATTTAAACGATAATTAGTTAAACACTTATAAAATAAAGACATACTAAAATATCCAATACTTAATGATGAGAATTGTTTTAATTGTACTATTAGTGCTGAAGAGCATGTTGATGCGCATCACTAAGTAGTGTGATTAAAAATGCCATTTTCTGAAAATGCCATGAGTTGCTGAAAATAAACACAAGTGTTGGTTGTATTTTTCAGTAAATAAAAGACATCATTATTTTATCATGGATGAGTGAATAGGAGTATTTATTCATGTCATGATGAGATTTTGGAAGTAGAGGATATTAAGTTAACAAGATAATTGAGTCTTTTCGATTTGATCAAAAGAGACAAAATATTTGAGTTATTGTTTAGTATGGTGACTTGTGACAAGTGTTATCACAAATTACAATGTTTAGAGATTATTCAAAAGGTGTTTTGATAAACCTAAAGTATTGTAGTCACATTATATTTGATATTATGTGGTCATAAAAGAAGGGTCTTAGGTTTTAAGGTTTCATTAGTATCATTTAGATTTATTTTGATAACACTCTGTTTTAAATAAAGGATCTATTTAATGATTTGCATTTCGCATATGAGTTATGTGAAATAGTGGTTTCAATAATTATGAGATAATTAAAAGCCATAGCAAATAAAGTTTTGTAGAATGTTCATATGAGATTATGAATAGAGATTCCACAATGTGAGACTAAAAGGGACAAACCAATGTGTTTGGTTGTGTTGTGTATTTTAGTGGTTTTATCGTGAAATTGTTTCATGGATAAAAGAATTGTTGGAATAAGTTTAGAAAGATTAAACCTTTCATGTTTATGTATCAAGTGGCACATATGAAAGTGCTATGTTGGTTAAAACTTGACACATAAAAGGTTTTGATGATGGTGATCATTGAATTTTGGTTTAGCTTGTCTAAAGAGAAGTAGGGTTCAAGAATATGAATTTTGTCAAAAGTTGCAAAATAATATTCATGATTTACTTGTCGTGTTTGAGAAACAAGACATACCTACAAAACTACAAAAGAAGAAATAGAAACTTTAAATACGAAAGTGACTAAGAGTCATTCTACTTTAAGTTTAAATCATAAAGTAATCGTTACTTGATTTTGTGAAAAGAATGTTTCACATATTTATTTGGCAAAAGAGTTTGCGTGGAATAAATAAAACTTAGAGCTGGCAAAGTGCTGGTGTTTCGTATATGAGTTCTCGAATCTTAAGAGTTAAGAGTTTTGGAGGAGTCCAAAGTGTCGAGAAAGTGCATAAGAAACTGAGTGAGATCTAATTAAGATATGTGGTGACATATATTAAGTTAGAGCAGAAATTAATTTCCATAATCAAAATATGTGGTGACATATGTTTGAGTGGGAGCTAGTTAATCATGGTCAAATATAAAGATAACATATTTCTGAGTGGGAGCCAAAGTGGCTTCACAATTTAATATGTGTATGAGGTATATTTGAGTGGGAGTTTACAACATAGTGTTTTGAATGAAATGGAGATTTCATAAATGTTGTAAATGTTGTCATGGACCAATGCATAACTTATGAAGTTAGTTTGAACGTCAAATATTCATGTAGATGAATGTATCTATGGAGGATAGATAAGTTTGATAAATATTAAAGTCAGGATGTTTTACCTATACAAGTTTTGAAGGAGTTCAAAATGAAACAAGAGAAGAATGGTTCATCTCATTGTGATATATAGGTGAAGCATTGAGTTAGAGAACTCAGTACAAAATTGATGGTTGGAGGATATGTTGGAATTCAATATGAATTGTTCATAGATCTCAACATATAAGAACCATATGTTTGTATATGACGATATGTGACCCAAGTTCTTAATTGTAAGAACATGTTGAATGAGGAGTCATTTTTCATGAGATTGAGATAAATTTAGAAAATGGTGGACTTGGTTGAAGTCATAAAGCCAGACTAAATTAGGGATCTCTTAATATCAGAGTAGCACAGCGAAAGCATGATCGGAAATATCAAAGTGACAAGGCTCACTGTTGATTTGTTAAGTCTACAACATATAGGAGTATATGATTAATTCAAGGATTGAAATAAGATATAATATTTTGGTTTGAGAAAGTTGTTTCAAGATTGAGTGAGTTCCAGATGCATGTGTTATGAGAAAGTCCTTTTGACTAATCATACATATGGCATGAAAGGATATGATTATCTCACTCTATAACCAAACATATTATATACATTATATGATAATGGTTTTATCATGGGATGATAGGAAGTTTATCATGTGATGATAAAGTAATGTCAAATTAGGTGACAGTTACAATTTTGCAAAGGACATAAAGAGCTGTAAAGTACAGAGCACGGACAGAACCTCTTCCACAAGCAAACATGATCAGCACTGAGACTTCATGAGTGAGACTCCATGGGTGTTGGATCGCGGAAATGTAAACTAGATTATTGACTCTAGTGCAAGTGGGAGACTGTTGGGAATATGCCCTAGAGGCAATAATAAAATGGTTTATTAAGCATATTCAAGTTTATGATAATAGTTTATTATCCATGCTATAATTGTATTAAATGGAAACATAATACATGTGTGGAATATAAACACCCGGAGTCCCTAGTGAGCCTCTACAGGACTAGTTCGTTGATCAAGAGATAGTTAGAGTTTCCTAACTATGGACTTGTTATAGTCACTTGATAACGGAGTCATATCATTAGGAGTAATGGTGTGATGGACATGACCCAAATAAAGAGTTGCAATTAATCGTGTCACAAAAGTTTTGTTGTCAACACTTTTAATATGCCAAATATAGTTTCCTTAGACCATGAGATTATATCACTCCCGTTCACCGGAGGAATACTTTGTGGACATCAAACGTCACTTCGTAACTGGGTGATTATAAAGGTGGCTTTCAGGTATCTCCGATGGTGGGTTGTTGGGTGATATGAATCAAGAGTGGAATTTGTCCCTCCATGTGACGGAGAAGATATCTCCAGGCCTTCTCGGTAATATAGCATCAAGAGTCTGCAGACATGTGATTAGGTTGTAATCACCGGGATCCTATATTATGGACGAGTAAAGAGAACTTGCCGGTAACGAGATTAAACTAGACATGGGGATGTCAACGATTATATCTCGGGCAAGTAAAATATCGTGAGACAAAGGGAATCGTATATGAGATTAATTGAATCTCCGGCATCGTGGTTCAATCGAGAAAAGGTTTTCGTTGAGTGTATAGGAATTAATATGGACATCCCGGTCCCGCTATTAATTATTGATATGATCATGTCTATGCATTCTCGAACCCGTAGGGTCACACACTTAACGTTCCGATGAAATTAGGTTTTGCGATGAATTAAATGATGAAGTGAACGAATGGTGATTCGGAGTCTCGGATGGGATCCCGGACATCACGAGGAGTTCCGGAGGAGTCCGGAGAATAAGATTCATATATGGAAAGTGGTTTCCGGAGGTTTCGGAAAAGTTCCGGAAATTATTTAAAGGGTACCGGAAGGTTCCGGAGTGTTCTAGAAGGGTCTAGAAGTGGGACCATATTTGTATGGGGCCCACATGGTGCAAAGGGGTGCTGCCACCACCTAGGTGGGGCGCACCACCTAAGCCCACATGGGCTGGTGCGGCTTACAAGGAGGGGAGTCCCACTCCTAGTTGGACTAGGAGGTGGGCTCCCACCCCTTTAAGAAAGGGGCCCAAGAAGGAGTCCTTGTTGGACTCCAACTTGGGGGGCAAGCAAGGAGGGGCCGGCCGGCCCCTGCCCTTGCCCTAGCCGCCACCTATATAAGGAGGGGAGGGGGGGCGCACCACACACCCTTGGAGGCAGCCGCACCCCCCCCCTAGCCGCACCCCCCTCTCTCCCATCTACCCTAGCCGCACCCCTCCTCTCCCGGAGGGCTGCCGCCATCCAACCTCCACACCTAGCCGCACCCCCTTGCCCTAGGGGCTGCGCCACCTTGCTCCTCTCCCTCTCCTCTTGCTTGGCTTGGCGAAGCCCTGCTCGCGGAGATCGTCATCGTCACCGGCACTACCGTCGTGCTGCTGAGATCATCAAGGCCACGTCGTCTCGCTTGCGGGATCAAGGAGTCGACGTCTTCATCGAGCTGTACGTGTGGACGCCGCGGAGGTGCTGCCCGTTGCCTGCACTTCACCGGATTGGATCTCGAGGATAATACATCTCCTCGCGACTAGACGAGTCTAGTTGCGGGGATCGACTAGCCAACCCCTGCACCGACAAAACGCGTTTGTTGATCTTCGAGGGTAAGAGATTGGATCTCATCTTCGCTATCTTCATCTCGTAGATCTAGATCCTTGGGGTTTATTCCGCTTTGCCGCGTAGAAAATTTTTGTTTTCCATGCGCGGACCCCTTCACGCGGGTGACGCGATTGTCTTCTTCTGGAGCTGCTCGCTCATTGTTCCGCGTGTGACGCGGTTTCTCGATCTCGGGTACGGTCGCCCAATTCTCGAGTTCTTGTCTGCCGCCGCGGGCTTGACTGGCGGCGATTAACCGTGTTGTTGCTAGCTGCTACGATTGCAGCTGGTTGTGGCTCCTCAGGTACCAATGTCGTCCCCATTGCGCTGAGGAACTTGATTTGTTGGCGGTGCAGGGCTGCCCGCGGATCGCTCTCTGGCGGCTGTGTAGCCTGTAGGTATGTGGCCACCGACATTAGGACACCGGAAGCAGTCTTGGGGATAGGGATTCCCTGTTCATCCACAGACATGAAGGACGCCTCCAAATTACGGGTGACGTTGTTCCGATCTGCCTCTGGTATCCGCAAGTACCGAGGCTGTGCTTGGGGGTCACGGGATCGCCCTGAAGATTGGACGGACACTGGACCGCCCGCCGCACTCGATATGCTGGCCTGCCTTCTGCGCTCCGCCAGCTCCGCCCTCGTGGCTTCCAGCTTGAGGCTTTCCTGCCACAGCAGGTACTGGTAGCATGCCAGGTCTTCTGGGTCGCGTCAGCTACCGGTTGGCCATCTGCTACAGCCTTGATTGCTTTTTCACCCATAGCCTGGTTGATGTGAAGCTGCGTCCGCCCGTCTGCAGGGTGACGACGTATGGGTAGTTCGGCTGTTCGCCCTGTTAGGCGGAGCGTTCACTCCGGTCTCCGTGTTTGCGGCTGCCGTCCTTGCGGCGCGGCAGCAGCTGCGGTCCTGCCGCGGCCGTTTCCCCAGGTCCTGATGCTCCTCCTCCTGCAGGCACCATCATGTATACCTCGATCGGCGAGAGAGAGACACGACGTCTGATCGTCGGAGTCGTCGTTGAAGGTGGACCGAAGGATGCCGAGGCTCCGCCGGTGGAGTACGCAGGGCTTGACGGGGTAGATGAGATGTATGCGCGCCCGGCGTCTCAGTCGTGCGCGCGAAGTTGACGGTTGGCGATGTAGATCGCGATGCTGCAGCCAAAGGCGATGCAGGTTCGTCGAGCGTTCCCTCCGCGAGATCCACGCGGGGTGACAGGATGTCCACCGATGCAGTCGATGAAGTTGCGACTTCCGCCGATGAAGTCGATGAAGCGGCGGGTTCCTCCGATGCGGAAGGAGGTGCGTCCGTGAGACGGAGCGTGCCCCACTTGTTGACATAGAAGCGCAGCTTGCCAAAGCTCGTCTCCACGCCAGTTTGCAGGTCCTCGAAGGCGATTGCACAACCGGCAAGTCGGGTGAAAACCCAAGGAGCCGAAGTAGATCGGCTGTTGCAGATCCGGCGAGTCGCCGATGGTCGCTGATGAAGCCGCCGAACCCGTAGATCCAGCACCAGTATTTCCCACAGACGGCGCCAATTGACGTGGTGTTACCACGCCAATCCTCGGACGACATCCTCGGGTTGAGAGAATAGGAGAAGAAGATGGTGGTACTGGTGGATTCGTCGGCTGGCAAGAGAGATTTACCCAGGTTCAGGCCCCTGAAGGTAAAAGCCCTACGTCTGCTTGTCTGGTAATTGATGATGATGAGCTTACAGATGGGTTACAGGCGAGATCGTGAGATTCGATCTCGCTAGGGTTTTCTGGTGATGAGTCTGAACGTACCCTAGGTCGGCGGCCCTCCCAGTCCTTAAATAGTGGGGACTGGGTCTCGGGTCCGTTACCGACTAGGTTTACATCTGGGCCTGCCGACCTAATATCTCTAAATCTTTCCTTGGGGCCTCCTTCCTAGGCCTGATGACATATGGGCCTTTTATTCTCTTCCGCACCAGGGTAGTCCATGTGCACACCGAAAGGTACCACTGTCACTCTGAATACTGTAGACACTTTGAATTCCAATGCCCTTCCAATAAAGTTGAACCTGTTATTGCAACTTATCATACAGGGATTTATGCTCACTTAGGGATGGCAGAAGTAGAGCAATTTGTTATTTTTGTGGCAGCCTATGAATTAAACACCTTCATTGATGAACATGAAACCTGTCCTATAGCTTCTCAATCTAAAAATATGATTGCCTTTATCCTTAATATCTGCATAGATGAATTTGATGAAAATATCTATGTTGTTGACACAAGGAGAGATTGCCAAGGAAGATCTAATGTTTTGCAGGAAGAAGATGATGAAAACATAAGCTTGGAAGAGGAAGTATGTGAAGAAGAGGATAAAAGACTAAGCTTGGGGATGTCCATGCAGCCCCAAGAAGAAGACAATGAAGAGCAAAAGGATGAAGAAATTGATGAACAACTAGAGAATGAAGAGAAGGAACTTGCACCTTCACCACATATGGATGAGGGTAACACTCAAGATTTGCTAATGATAAACTTTGCTTTTATGATCCTGATGATGAGGAAGAATATGAACCTATGCCTAATGAGAACATTATTGATAATGATTTTAAAAATGATGAAGAATATGATTTAGACATGCTATATGATAATGCTTTAGATGATGGTCCTATGCTTATTGATAATCCTCCATGTTTAGTTGTTACTACTTTATGTGAGGATAAAAATGATATACTTGCTGCTTGTGATGATACTCTCACTCATGAGAGTCCAACTTTATTTCTGAACTCCCCTATTCACACCTTGGAGGAGAAATTTGCTTATGTTGAGAAATACTTATGTGGTTTGCAATTATCTTTAGTTCCAAATATTTGTTGCAACCATGATATTAAACCTTATATTGATCTTAATAATTATTTTGAAAGAGGGAAACATGTCTCTAAATATCTCAATAATACTATGTTTCCTCTCTTTATGTTGAAGGTTTTAATGTCGCACTTGCTTTACCTTACTATGCTAATTACTATATACTTCATTGATTTATTTTCTTACAAAATCCCAATGCATAGGAAGTGGGTGAGACTTAAATATATTTCATATTTTTCCTTGATGCTCACCTTTGCATTTCAATTCTTATTCCTATGTGAGCATCATTAAATAACCTCTTTGAGAGGTAGGATCAACAATAGTGATTGCTGTCCAGAAAACAGATTCCTGAGCTTCACTAAGAAAAAATGTTAAAAATCACATAAATGGAATTTTGACTTGAAATTTTACGAAAGAAATTTTCAGCTATTAATACACATTTCATTAGTTCAAAGTTTTCTGATTTGAGCAACGTAAGTGCCTCTGAAAATTCACTCTTTATGGGCTGTCCAGTTTTTGACAGATTCTGTCTTTATTTTGCATTACTCTCATTACTTGTGTTTTATGTGGTTCTATTGATCAAAGAGCAATGCACAACCATAGTAATATTAGATAATGTTTAGAATCAACTCATGATATGTCTTTACTGTACCTATGGAGATTTAATTTATGGAGACACTAACCCCTCTAATCAAGTTTTATGATGAGTTATGTGTGAAGAGAACTTTCAAGTGGAAGAGTTGAGGGACATAAACAAAGATCAAGAGGGACAAACACTCAAGCTTGGGGATGTTACCTCTAGGCTCACCCTACATATATCAAGTAAGTACAAGAATTTAAGCTTGGGGATGCCAAGCCACCTCACTCCAACCATTTTGATACCAAGTAAGTAAGCCTAGCTATATGGCTATAAAAAAAAGCACTTTACGGAGGCAACCCGGTTGTTTTTATTTTTAATTTTCTTTGTGTCCTCTTGCTGTAACAAGAGACTTAGTTTTTAGTTTATTTTCTGTAATAATTAATAAAGTGCCAAGTTTTACCCATTTTGGTATGAAAAAGTTGTTATTTTGCATACGGAGATTTCATTCCAGCACAAGTCTGTGCATGGTTTGATTTTTAGTTCTTATTATGTAACTCTGATTGAGCTGATATTTTTACTGTAACTGCAACTTTTCATCCTCTGTGTGCCTGATATTTTTAAGAATTTTTAGACGAGCTTACGTAGGACAGAAAAATATGTTTTGCTGCTGCTGTTTCTCTGGACAGATTCTGTCCCATATTGTTTTATGCATAGTTTGAACTTTTGAGTTGAATCTTTTTGATCCAATTGAGTTTATGAGTAGGCATACAACATTATACACTATCTGAACATTCATAAGTATTTTAGTCCATGGATTATAAGCAGCAAGTAATGCATTTGTCTATCACTACTAATGTCACCCCACAGAAAAGAAATGGGAGAAACAGTGTTTTGAAGTTTTTTCACAGGGATTAGAGGAGATGCACCAAGAGCTATCCAAGGATGGTGAAATCCATAAGCTTGGGGATGTGAAGACAACCCCACTGGACCTACACACTCTCGGTTTGCACACGTCTAACTTCTGTTTTTCTATCAATGCACTTTATCGCATGAACTTGGAGCGTCTTTTATTTGTTTTTTGTTTGATTTGATTTTTGTTTTGAGACCACCACTATCATTTATATATGAAAGAGCTACTGGAAATATGGGTTGAAATATCTTGCATGCTTTTATTGTGTTGGGAAAAGGGATATCTAAGTTGATTTTTAATGACACATATAGTTGCATGATTCATGAGCTTCTTTATGAGTAATAATTTGCAAATGCTTTATCATGAGCTATCTTTTATTCATGTTTTGATGTTATATGTTATTTCACCTTGTTTGACATGAATTAGTTAGTTCTATGGACACTCATGCATGCATCTAGATGGTCATCTTTCTCCCTTTTGCTAGCCCAAAAATTCCAACAAGTAAAAACTTGTTTCCAACACCTTCAACCCAAGTTTTTCCAGTGAGTCCACCATATCTACCTATTAGCTTTATGCTATTCCAAGTATGTTTATCATGTTATTTGTGTTATCTATGCCTCTAAATGAAAATGATGATGTTATTTATTGTAATGGGAAAAGTTGGTTAAAAAGCTCTCGCGAACTTGATGCACACTTTACTTTTATTGCATTCAATAAAGATGAACCATTGTGATTAATATTATGATGATAGTGGCTTGATAAATGTTTAAGGTTGGGAGTTAGCCCATATGTGCTGTCACATGCAAAGCTTTCAACATGTTCCATTATCTATTTAGTTGATATCATGTACTTTTGTCTATGGATGCCTATCATGACGAAATAATGTGGAAATAGAGTTAAGTTTAAATGAGTTTGTATAAATGGTTAGAGAGAATCCTGGGCCGCTAATCTAAGCCATGCATCATTCATGGTGGAAATTTACTTACATGCTATTTTGAACTCTCTGTGATACACCCTACAATAAAAAGCTATATCAAGTGGTAAATAAAGAGGGTGTTGAGATTGTTCATTATGTTTGTTTGTCTTGTTGTTTTGATATGGGCTTGATCCATATCATGGGACAAGAGGTACCCCAGTTGAGACTCTTGATGATACCGTTATTACTTACAATGATAGATAACTTAAACTTGCTCTGTTTCCCAAGTTGAGTAATCATGGTGTAGGTACTTGTATTCAAGGGGCATGAGACATCTAACCTTTACTTTATCAAGGCCACTACTCATATTTGCTTTCACATTCAACTTTAATCATTCAAGATGCTATGATAGGGGAATGAGAGCTTGACACCAAGTATTACCATTGCATTCAATAACTTAAGTAGAATAGTTTGGAGGATAGATGAAACTTATGCATGCTTTACCTCTACTTATTTATACATCTTTTCCAAAGTGTCCACCTTTTATATTCAGATTTTCTACACTCTATGGACCACAAGTATGCAAAAGTAAGAATGTCCATAGTACTATCTTTTATGTTGCACTTTGTGAACTATCATTGATCATCTTTTCATTGAATACTTGATATCACTTTATAAACTGTTTGCATATTGCTACTTCTTTGAAATAATGAATCATTTGACTTTATGTAGCAGTAGCAATCATCTTGTATATCCATGTTGTGATTATATTGCAAAGTTCATGTTAGTTTTATCACTTTCATACTCGAGGACGAGCATGAGTTAAGCTTGGGGATGTTGATGCATCTAAAATGCATACATGAACTTTGCACTATAATAGTTATATTCCATTCATATTTGCATCATATAAGGGGTATATTACTGTTATTTAATGATTTTTGGTAATTTATAATGATTTCCCCTTTATATGGAATTAATCCTGCGCAGGCAGAAAACCCCTATTTCTTTCTTTATTTGTTTCAGGACCTTAACGACGTCATAATGAGCTATAAATTTAGGGGAGTCATTATTTTGGAAGGAGAAGATTTAGGAGCGAAAGAAGTCAACGAACGGAGGCCGGAGGACCAAAAGGGGGGGTCCCACGCGGCTACAGTACCAGGCCGCGTGGGCCCATCCAATTTGGCCCTCGTGGCCCCGTTTGCATCGATCCTTCGCCCAAAAGCATCCTCGTGACCTAAAAACGCCTATATAAAAGGTCCCCCGACGTTTTCCAGAGGGAGGCGGCGGAGAAACGCAAAACCAGAAACAGAGAGGCAGAGGGCTGCCGCCGGAGAAGATCGGAGGGGGGAAACGCCGCCGGAATCCACCTCCGGAGGGCTCCACCCCCCTCCGGCGTGATCATCATCAACATCTACAGCAAGATCGTCTCCACTCCAGGCTGCACCTCTTCATCAACCTCTCCATCAAGCTCCTCATCTCCATGAGGCTCATGACGGTAGCTATGTGGTTTATCTCTCTCTCCCATGGTGTGATCTTTATGTGATCATGAGCTTTGTAATCTAGTTGAATCCATAGATGTTACTCTTCATCATCTTATAAATTATGCTACTCAAGTGGTTTTATTGATGTGATTATCGGAGTCACCCTTGTCCCATGGTGTGAAGTTGACAGTCTGTGCACCGTGTGTGTCTCTTAGACTAAAGATTACATGAATACTTATCATGAGTTATTATTTGTGTTGGGTGTCTCTATGATATTGTGGTGTTTGTTAGTACTATCTTTGGACGCGAATAGTGACCGCATGAAGTGTCCATAGATGTGGAATACGAACTTTAAGGTGTGCTTTTTGTAGCCCTACATAATGGATTGGTGTTCTTTATCCAACCAGAAATTAATTCAGAGTAGCATAATGAGGAGGAATTATCTATGTATTCAATTATATTATTATTGTTGAGAGTGTCCACTAGTGAAAGCATGATCCCTAGACCTTATTTCCAAAGCACCATTTACACCGTTGTCTTGTCCTCTTGCATTAAAGAGGATTGGGACACTTTCACACCCTTGTTCCCTTGTCTTGTCCTCTTGCATTAAAGAGGATTGGGACACTTTCACACTCCTGTTTTGTTACATCAAACTTCCATCCATTAAATCAACCACCTTGTTCTATAAACTTGTTTAGTGCATAATCAACTAAAACTTGTGACACTTTAGTTGTAGGGAATAGATAACTTTTCCTTCTTGCTCCTGCGGATCGATACCTTACTTCCCCATTGAATTGTGTTACAGTGATTCCTTGCTCTTGGGGATTATCAACGGACAACGGAAATAATAAGAAACCTCGGTATTACAGTGGCTAATGTTCAGTAAACATTGTGAAATTTCCCAATGCTTGAACATGAGTGGATTTTATTTAACAAGTACTAACCCTACTAACGAGTTTTGTGAAGTTTTATGTGGATATAGTCTAAAAGATCCAATCAATATGGTGATATGAGATGAACGAAAAGACACAAGAGCTCAAGCTTGGGGATGACCAGGTACACCCCAAGTGCATATTCAGGAAGGTTCAACCATCTAAGCTTGGGGATGCCCGAGGCATCCCTCCTTATTCATCAACAAATATCAGGTTGTCTCGTTCATGATCTATATTACTCATATTGTCCTTATATAATAATTGTATGCATGAGGACTTTTGCAAGAATTTTTATTGTGACAGCTATATTATTAAAAAATTCTTATGATGCTACTGAAAGTTATTATGAGAGAGGAAAACATGGTTCTAAATATCTCATAGTATTTAGTCTCCACTCTTTATGTTGAAAGTTTTGAAGTTGCATTTGTTTTGCCCTCTTATGCTAGTCACATTATGTTTCAATGATTTATTTTCTTACAAGATTCCTATGCATAGGAATAGGGTTAGATTTAAATGTGTTTGATATTTGCTCCTTGATGGTCTCCTTATTATTTCAACTCTTAATCTTATGAGAGCATCATTAAAATAAACCTAGCTAAAAGGCATTAAAGAAAAGCGCTCATGGGAGGCAACCCATTTTATTTTTACTTTCTATTTATTTTTGTTTTTCTTTGTGTTTGGGTGTTTTTTCCTCTGTAGCAACTCACTTGTATCCTTTTTGTTTCGGTTTTTGTGCCAGGAATAGCCTCTAATGAGAGGAATGTTAAATTTTTTAGTTGCTGTCCAGAAACAGATTTCTGTCTGTCACCATACGAAATTCTAAAAAATCACAGGACGTTATATGGATCTGAAAATTTTTGACAGTAAGCATCAGGGTTTTGGCTAACTTTCATTAGTTTTAAGTTTTCTGATTTGAGGTGTCCCAGTATCCCGAAAAAAATCATCTTTACATTCTGCTCTGTTTTTGACAGATTCTGTCTTTTGTTCTTACATTGCTTCTTTTACGGGCAAAGTGGAGTTCTTTTGATCTCGGAGCATCACTTAGATCTTTGTGGCAGTAGCTAATATTTAGAAACAAGTTCATTTAATTTGTTAAGTGAGAACTGAAGGTGGATTATTTTGTTTGAGAACTAACCCTCTAATGAAGTTTATTAGAAGTTTTGTGTGAAGGAAGTTTTCAAGTATTCAAGAGCGAGGTGATGAAGGAAGATCAAGAAGGGATAAAAGCTCAATATTGGGGAGGTTCCCATGGACCTCCTCTGAAATATACAAGAAGTCACAAGCGTCTAAGCTTGGGGATGCCCAAGGCATCCCCTTCTTCATCGACAATCATCAGTTTTCACCCGTGGTACTATATTTTTATTGCTTTACATATTATGTGCTATTCTTGGAGCGTCGGTTTGTTTTTACTTTCCGTGTGTTTTTGTTTTTCCCTCTGGTATTTTAGTTTTCCAAAAATAAAGTACCAAGTTTTACCCATTTGGTTTTAGTTGATACATAATTAAAAAGTGGTTTTTCTGTTTTCAGTATTTGCTGTTCACTGCCCGATTTTTCATGTTTTACTCGAAGCTCGAAATTTCACAAAATTTTTACGGAGAAAGTATCTACTAATCCTCTGTGCGCTAAAAAATTGGAGAAAATTTCAGAGACGTTTAGTTTTACTTAAAAATTATGTTTTCCAGTTGCTGTTTTTCTGGACAGATTCTGACTTTTGTTGCAAAAGTGGCCTCTTTGCGTTTTCATTTGATTCTTTTTGGATCTCATCCATTATTTTAAAGTTGGCCACTTAAGAAACCTCCCTGTAACTTGAAAACAAAATTTGTTTTAGTTTAATGGCAGCACTTTGGAAATGTTATCTTTAGTATACTAATGTCTAACCGTAGAAAAAGAATGGGAGAGTTTTTGTGTTGAAGTTTTTTCACAGGGAATGAAGGAACATCAAATTGAGAAATATCCTAGATTGGTCAAAACCATAAGCTTGGGGATGCCTTTGCATCCCTCTACATCAACAACCTCTCGGTTTGCAAACCTTCAAACTTTGTTTTTTGAGCAACATAGTAACTTGCATAAACTTGGAGCGTTTGTATCTTAATTTTTTATCTATTATATCTTTGTGTTAGCATCATGCACCATCACAATAATGAGCTGATTGTTATATCTTTTATGTATACCCTTTCTGGAGAGTTGATTGGAGTTTTATTTGGTTGGTTAGTTATTTGTTTAAACTTAAAATAATGTGTGTATAATGTTGCTTCGTAGTTCATGTTTTCTAATGGTTAGTCTCAACTAGATAAGAGGGTATAATATGTTATTTTGATGTTAAAATGCGTTATTTTGTTCATAATGTGGAATGGTGAAGTGGGATCCTACTCCAAAAGATTTATTCGGATTGACTTGGCACATGTTCACACATGTTGAAAGACTAAAAATACAGTTTGTTATGCCTTGACGGTTTATTGTACTTTAGAATTGAAGAACCTCTCTTATGTTTTATTCATTAAGTATTTTGTCGCAAAGCATGATTATGACAGTAATGCTCAAATTTGGTCGCTTTCCCATCTTTTGCTAGCCTCCACTTGCACTGGGTGTAATGGTCCATCCGTGCATCCAAATTCCTTAAGCCAAAGTATTCCAGCTGAGTCAACCATATCTACCTATGCATGGTATTTCTTGCCATTCCAAGTAAATTTGTCATGTGCTACCTTTAAAATATTCAAAATACTCCTTTTGTGCCTCTGTTTTTAAGCTCATGAGGGAGCAGTAGAGAGATAGATATAACTTGTGACGAGCAAGGTCATTTCCCCCCTTTCACCCGGTGTCGATGGATTACGTCTTCACTTGAATCAACCCGAGAGCAACTTAAGCAAAATATAAATATAACTCACAATTCTCCTCCACACAATGCAAATCTGAGAAATCAGCTCAAACATTGGATAGTGGTGAAACCAAGGAGAAAGAGGAATGTACTCGTTCCTCTAAACCTGCTGCTCTCACAAGTATAAAAGCCTTGCTTGTCATAGGGGACTAGCTAGTTTCTTTGCTGTGAAATCGTTGACGAAAGCATGCATATCTAAAAATTGTTTTACTTGTGTTCTATAAAAAATAAAAAGCTCTAGCACATGACTAATCCCTGCTTCCCTCTGCGAAGGGCCCTACTTTTATGTTTATGTTGAGTCGTCATCCTTCTTTGAGCACCATCTTATAGAGCATTGCTGTCATTCTGAGTATAATGTGCTTTGTCCCAAAGTATTAATGAGTGGAGCATGTTTGAGATTCTATATCATTTCTAAAAAACTTTACTCCTAGTCTCTGTTTAATATCTCAAGAGGTGCCCGGCATTTATGTTTTGCTCTACTAAAGGGGCAAGCGAGAGACCACTCTACCATGCTTTATTATGATCATTATAATCTTGTTAATGTTTATAATTTCATATTATTAACTCCTAGTTCGTCGTTATCTTTTCATTAGCTAACACAATTGCTTAAGTTTCATTATCTATATGTAACGCCCCAA
Organism: Puccinellia tenuiflora; assembly: GCA_012064385.1. NCBI lineage: Eukaryota > Viridiplantae > Streptophyta > Magnoliopsida > Poales > Poaceae > Puccinellia > Puccinellia tenuiflora. Next base: position 168,839 of record QRDG01001387.1, read on the forward strand.
GATCGGTACTATGCAGACTTGAGCGTTCCAGCCAAATCCGCATAATAACGATCCTAAAGGACGCCCACCAGGCATAACGTGCACGTCGCAACACACACGTTATGCGGGTGGAATTGTGATAACATTACAACAGTTCTCGATAGAACCCACAAAAGAACATATATACAACAACGACTCACCGAGTCAAGAGCAAAGATACGATACAAAGATCCAAAATAACAACGGAAGCGGGTAGCGTCCGGCTACGGACAAGAAACAAATTGGACTAAGAGTCCTGAAGATAAACGAAGGCACCATATCCCTGCCCAGGCCAAGCCGGAGGGATTCCCAAGCTAATGTCATCAGACTTCATACCTGTCGGCTGCATTGGAATAGCAGCCCCGAAGGGGTCAGTACTAGTAGAAGTACTGGCAAGTAATACTCACAAGATATCAAAGCTGGAATTCCGAGGGAAGGGGGTTAGCGATTGAGGCGGCGGCAAGCAGCACTAACAACTTATAGAGACACGCTACAACTTTCGTCTAAAGAGACAAGGTAAGAGAGCGCATAAGAAACCAACTAAACTACTCACCACATCAAAAACCCGCCCAAGTATTACTCCCTCGATCAACCACCCGCGAGGAAGCAATCAGGGCAAAGACAAGTTTTATGGGTTATTATTCAATTAATCTATCTTACTAGTCAAGTTATAAACCATTAGGTGCAAGTTGTCTATGATCTTTTCAGCCAGCGCATTTCACCAAGTCGTCCATAACCGCGGACACGGCTTTTCGAAAAGATTTAACCCTGCAGGGATGCACCAATGAACCCACACGCATCGAAACACTCGCTTAGAGGTGTACCGGTGGAGCGTTCGACGCAATACTTCCCTTCTCTACAAACAAGTCCAGGGAGCCACCTAGCTAGGTCTGATCCACATTGAGAGTCCGGCCGAAGCTTCGAGGTGGGCCTAACCGATCCGAGGACGGCTTCGGGAGGAGCACTCATACGATTGTCCTCCGTCCACATGCGGTAAACGCCACGTGCCGTAAGCCCTACCGTAAGTAACCACGTAACCATCATCATCTTACCTTCTCATCATCATCATCATCATCATCATCGTTGTACGCGCGCAAATGGAAACACCCGAACTACTTGTGGCACCTGGACAGGTTTGAGGATCCGGTAATAGATTGCGGGGAGGCCCATAGAACTCCCACATGTGGTTAGTGCGCTCAGTCTTGGATCAGCGGAAAAGAATTCGAGTCCTAGGCGACACTAGCAGAACAAAACACCACGATTGGCCTTCCGCCGGTGCCTTATCTTTATTAAGTTATTCCCATCGCAACAGAAAATAACGATTAACATTTATGTTGAGCCTAGCTATCATATTATCAACAAGACTAGATAAAGAGAGAACATGACTCAAGCAAAGCACCTAAGCATGCACTAGGACTCGCAAGGCTAACAAGGTAAACAAGCAACAGGTTAATAGGATGTGGAGGTGTGGCTATATCATGGCTGCCAGGTAAACATGCAACTAGGATCGTGACACAAGCATCGTAACATAAGGCTAGCAAAGAACAAAAGATAGGTAGAGTAAGAAACTGAAAACAAGCAAGGATAGCAAGGGAGTATCACTTGCCTGCAATCCGGTAGAGGTAGCTGAACTTGTCGTTGCTCACATCAACTCATCGTCCTATTCCCGAAGAAGCAACAAACACTGGGCAACGGAAAAGATGCATTTTACTCTACAGCAAAAGATCCGGCATGTTGATGCAATGCATGCATGACAAATTAAAGGTTGTCCAATTTTATTCCCTAACACATGGCAAATCATTTTAAATGGGATCGGTGCACAATATAGGTGCACCGGACAAACCCCATAATTAAATTGATTTAATTCGACTAAATGGATAAAGGTTCGAGGTTAATTAAGCATGCATGATTTTATAAGATACGCATATAGGTAGATAAAGCTAGGGTTGGGGTCACACATCGGATTCGGGGAAACTTCGGATTCGGGACCACCGTCTTCGGATCGGGGAGGAAGTAGTCGAAGTAGTCGTCGTAGTCGAAGTAGTCGTTCCGGTTGAAGTAGTCGAGGTAGTCGACGTCGTGGAAGTAGTCGTACTCGGGTCGTCGTCGTAGCGGGCCTTGGCGTTCCGGGCTTCGGGGTCAACGGGGTTCACGGTGGTCGGGGGTCGGACACCGGGGCTTCGCGGACATGCACGAAGGCGGCCGACACAACTCGGACATAGAAGCGGAGAACTTGGCGGTTCCGATTGAGGTAGATCTTGTCGTATCCATCTTCGGTCATCGGGTCGGAGAACTCGGATTCATGGAGTCAGGGTACTCGGTCGTCGTGGAAGTAGTCCTTGTCGTATCCACACGGTCGGGTCGCCGGCTTCACGACGGAATCGGAAACGGGAACTTGGCGTCGGGAACAACTGCACGACGGGAACGTCCGGGGGAACGGGAACACGGCAGCAGCACAGGCACGACATGGAAGCGTCGGGGAAGCACAACGGGGATGTACACGGGGAACTCGGCTCCGGGGAAACACGGCCCGCGAAACGTCGGGAAACGGAGGTAGCACAACAACACGTCACGGAGAGGGAACAGGGACACAACACAGCAACGGAGACTCGCACGGGCAGAGCACGCACGCGCAGCAGCAGCACACACGGGAGCAAAGGGGTAGCGGCCATGGCAGGGCACGGCCGGCTCGAGGACGAGGAGGACGTCGGCGGCCGGAGCTGGGAGGCAGCAGGAGGCCGGTCGAGGACGGGGCGCGCCGGCCGAGCTCGGGCGAGCTCGTCGTGGCCGAGGCGGAGGAGGTCATCACGCGGGCGGACCAGGAAGAGGCGGCACGGGGCACGGCGATGAGGACATGGCCGCCGGCGGCTCAAGGTGAGGAAGGGGGCCGGGGAGCGGCCGGAGAGCAGCCGCTGCGGCAGGGACGAGGACGGCGGAGAAGGGGAGCTCGAGGTGGAGGCGGGCCGGAGAGGAGGAGAGTGGCGGCGAGCTGCGGTGGAGGAGTGAGGGAGAGCAAGGCGCGGGAGCTGGCGTGGGGGTGGAGAGGAGCGGGTGCGTGCTCGGGGAGAAGAGCTGCGGGTCGGGGGGAGGAGGAAGAACACGGGGAGAGAAGGGGAGAGAAAAGGAGAAGGAGAGGATAGGGTCAGGGACCCGATTGCAAAAAGAAAAGGACCAGAAAGCAAGGTGGAAGGGCTCGAAAGCAAAAAAGGAAAAAGAAGGGGAGGGTGGCTGCAAGAGGCAGGGGGTAGGAGGAAAAGAGCCAGGAAGGCTGGCTAGGGTTTGGAGGTTAGGTGGGCTTGGGCCGGCATTGGGCTACTCTCTCTCAAACTCAACTTTTTTTAATTTTTTTTTGCAAAAATAAATTTGGCAATTAATTTTAGAAAACAGAGACGACTGTCTCGGTAAAACTTTTCCGACAAATTTAGCAAAAATAAAATAGGGTTTAATAAAAATAGTTTTTGTTGCCAAAATATGCGATGCGCATGATGCTGATGTCATGATGATGCAAAAAGAAAAACAAGCAAATTCTAATTTGGGGAAAAACCCGGGACATTACACTATATAGCATTTGTCATGCATTTGTTGAAGACATGATCCTAGCATTCAACATCAAAAATTATTTTGTTATCATTTACCTACTCGAGGACGAGTAGGAATTAAGCTTGGGGATGTTGATACGTGTCAAACGTATCTATAATTTTTGATTGTTTCATGCCATTTTTATAACTTTGACACTTGTTTTCATACTAAGTTTATGATTTAATTTGACTAACCTATTAATAGTTGGAAAAGTGCACAATGTTCTTGTTTTACACTTTGATGTGTAGGAATCACTTGGAAATTGGCAAAAACGCAAAAGGAGCCTTGTTGGAGGTGGACTCTGACTTTCCTGAAATCTGTCCTCCTTACAGATTTCAGAGATTGACAGTTTGAGACCCGAAGAAGACGTCAACTTAAACTCAATTTGCCTTCAACGTTGTGGGAAATTTCCATAGCTTTCATTTAAGCTCAAGAACAGCCCAATCGGAGGTCCGTAGCTCCGGGAATCCACGTTTTACTGAAGGCCAAATATCTGATTACGGGATTCCGAAAGTTGGTAACGTGATTGACTCCAACTCTTACCAAACTTGGAGGATTCGACCAAGCCACGACTTTGGGACCTCATTAAGAATATGAGTGGTCCCTAGGAAGGTTCTAGAGGTGCCCAAGAGCCATTGGATCAAGGGGCCATCCATCGGAGGGCCGGGAAGCATTGCCTCCACCTATATAAAGAGAGGAAACCCTAGTTTTGGGGGCAGCCACCAAAAGCCACGAATTTGCCTCCCCCTTGGCCCTCATCTACAAGTGGGAGGGCTACTCTACAACACCAAGAAGTCATGTATGAAGGGGGTTAGGGGGCGGCGCTCCCCCTTGGCCGGCCGGCCGCCGCCATGCGCCGCCGCCGCCGCCCGCGCCGCCTCCGCCTTGCCCTTTCCTCCATGGCCGCCGCCTTCACCGCCATCTACATCGCCAATTCCTCATAGCTACAGCGGTCCACTCTCTCACAAACCTCTGTAATCCCCTATGTAAACATGGTGTTTGATGCTATAAAATATTATCCTATGATCTATGTCATGTTTATGTAGTTCCTTGTTGTCTTATGGTCGAATTATTGAATGTATTTGGTTGATTCGAGTTGTATGTTGATATGGTACAGTCCTATGATGCCCATTATATACTTGCGCGCGTGGATAACATCATAGGGTTTATAGTATGTGAAGGAGGCCGGGGGGTAGGGCTGCCGGACTGACAGAAACCTAAGCCCCATCCCGGTTTTTGACATTGTATGGGATAAAGAGGACCTTATGAACTTAATGTTATGGTTGGGTTTTTACCTTAATGAATGTTAGTAGTTGCGGATGCTTGCTAATGTTCCAATCATATAGTACATGTAATCACAAGTAGTTGAGAACGTGTATGCTTTGCCTCTCTCACATAGAAAACTGCATCGAAGACGAACCGAATAACTTCACTAATTAATTATGAACAATTCCGCCACGCCTTCCACCACTTTTCCACACTCATGGCTCTGTTATTTATGGTCTATTAGTATACTTTATTGCTGCAGCAACTAACTTTTATCTTCTTGTTCTTTATTATATTGCAAAACCATCCTTTCATACCCATATTCCTATAGTTTTATTTCCTAGATAGAGCAAACGTTTGGTGTGCGTAGAGTTGTGTCAATGGTTGATAGAACTTGAGAGAATATTAATCCTACTGTTAGCTCCTCGTTGGGTTCGACACTCTTATTCTTCATTTCCGGCGAACTCCGGCGACCATTCGCCACCCCGTCGATCTCTTCCATCTCCTTTCACACTTGCGATTCTTTTTGACAAGGTCCCGCTTTTTGTCTTGCCCCAGATCATCGAGATCATGGTCGACCGAAGCCCTCCGCCGCCGCTGTCAACTCCGGCGAGGAATCGCCGCCGAACCAGCGCACCAGGACGCCATCACCCTCGCCACCGAACACGCCCCGACGTCCTGCATCCGCTGGTATAATTCAAGCATCCCCTCTGCCCGTAGTTTCGCCGAAACACGGCATGCCGAGCCGTCGCCGCCGTCGGCCGACGCGCTCCGGTGACCTAACACCGCCTCCCTCTGGCCCTTTAGAGCTGAGCCGTTGGATCTAGATCTGGCGGCTCCGTTTTATTTTAAAATCCCAAACCGGTACACCTACATGGCATGCCCAGTCAGCGTCCAGTCAACAGATCTAGCCAGTCAGAGACAACCACGTGGACATAAATTTTCTGTGTATTTTGCGATTTAGTTTTAATCTGTTTGTTTTGCAGAAAAGCCCCTACATCTTAGATTTATTATATCTTTTTCTCTGTTAGGCCAAATTCAAATATTTTTATATATTTGGAATCGTTAGATCAAGTAGAATCTTTTGGCGGTATTAGTTTTCTGTTTTGTCAAACTTAAATTTATTCAAATTTCAAATGTGTTGTTTGAGTAAATTTGGTATAACTTTAGTTAAAAACTAGCTTTTTGAGTAAATCCAATTGGTTTAGTTTAGTTTTAAAGCCCTCTGTCCAGAAAGACCAGTCCCAAGGAGGGGTGCGAAATGGTGGCAGGAGTTTCGGCGTCAAGGCGGAGGGGGTGAAATAGGTGAGCGAAATCGATGGACGGTGACCGAAATTTGTCCCGCCATTTTTTTGGCTGCGCGCGCGAGCTCGCGCCATCTCCGAGGGGCGGACGAGCCCGGCTCCGCATTCCCCACCCCTGCTGCGGAACATAGCAAAAGAGGATGGCTCAGTGGAAACGGCCGATTCGGCCGTTCCTATCAGGCATGGCCCGACGCTGCTTTAAGGTTCGTGCCATGCAGGAACGCGGGCTGGACCGGCCACCAAACGCCTCGTTTTTGCATCCGATTTTATGCAATTATTTTGTTTAGCAGTAATATTTAAAATGTGTTTATTCCCTTTTTGGGAATTGTTTTGTATTGTTGTTATAGTAAAAATTGTTTTAATTGCATTTTGACTTCATGCATGTTTTCATAAACCAGAAAAGTTAGTGTAATATTTTCTTGTGATTTTAATTGCATTTCATGCATAGCATATTTTATTGTATTGTTATATTGTTTGTATGTTTATGTGTGGCTTGTTTTGTTTGTTAGACCTTTCAGAGAGACCCGGGAATTTTATCAACTATTGCTCCTACTCCTCCTGCTACCAAGGCAAGTGGCACATTCATAAATTTCCTAAGTATTTTTGTGTCTATGCATGATTAGAATATTTTTCCTTAAAAAAATCATGTTTAGGTTGTATTAGTATTGCTATGCTAAACCTGTTTAGAGTAGTACCCTTTACTAGTTGGTAGAAATCCTATGTTTAACTTAGTAGAATTATGGAAATGCTATGCTAAATGTTGTTTTGTGAAAAGTAAAATTTCTACTAAGTTAAAGAAACTCCTGGGTGGATTTTGGTATTGCTTGGTGGTTCATTGTTGAGTGGCTACTCGGGGCCATTTCTATGGTGTTTTCACCCGAGATTGGCTCACTTGCGGACGACCACCCAGGGACAAAGAGATCGAAGTTACTCCAAGTTTTAGTTAGCTTACCGTGCAGCCATAAGTCATATGGGCCCTGGCTTGACTAAGTATGTTGCGTGGAACCGGACCGGCTTGACAAGCAGATGTAGAGGGTGTAGGTGGAACGGGTCAAGACGGCAGTGGTCGGGGAAATGCTTCGGAAAGGTCTCGTCTTCATCTTCTCCTTTCCTTTTCACTTCAAGAAGGTCGAGGACAGAATGAATTGATGAAGTCTGATGGTGAACGTGCACAACCTCTGCAGAGTGTCAAATCTAAGTACTTAGCCGTGTCCCCGATTACGAACGAATCTGAGCAACTGGAGGAGGATGTCAATGGAAGATCTCATCACTCTAATTTCTCTAAGTAAAATTTTGAAGGGTGAACCAGGGTAGTTGAGACAATGGTTTTCATGCCATACTTGTCTCGTTTAGATGAAAAAGAGTTTTGAAAAGAGATAGGAAAAATTGGCTTTATGCAAATCAGCCTTCAAACTCCACCAGCCTAAATATGCATATAGGTTATTAGTGTTTTTCCACTATGAGTCCACTAAGTGTCACTTGCCAGATCCATTCATATGGTTCTGACCAATCTTTTGGCGGCAACGCTTTTACTATTGCAGGTTGCTCCGACGATGAGTGAAGTTTCGCTTAAGAGTTTCGAGTCTGCAACCAACATGTTTTGCCTGTGGCTGCATTAAGATGATGGAGACTTGATACGTCTCAAACGTATCTATAATTTTTGAGTGATCCATGCTAGTTTTGTGATATTGTCACATGTTTTTACTATCAATTATATCATTTTATGCATTTTATCGGACTAACCTATTGACAAGATGCCCAGTGCCAGTTCCCTGTTTTTGTGTTGTTTTTGTTGCAGAAAGTTACTTCTGGAAATATTCTCGGAATTGGACGAAAATTTACGGAGATTTTTTATTGAAGAACTGAGGAAGGGAGCCAGAAGGGCGACTCCAGGGGACCCACACAGGCCAGGGGCGGCCCCCTGCCGCGGCCTAGGGCCCACCCGCGGGTGGGACCCACCCCTGCCTTGTGGGGCACCCCTCGGCCGCCTCCGACGCCTATAAAATCACATCAGACGCAAAAACCCTAACCCCTGAAGGATTTTCCCAAATATGCAACAGAGCTCCGCCGCCATCGCCGACAAGTTTTGGGGGTTCAGAAGGTCCTGTTCCGGCACCCTGCCGGGACGGGGATCGACCGCCGGAGCCATCTCCATCGACACCGCTGCTTCCCGCGATGTGGAGGGAGTAGTCTCTCATCGGGACTGAGGCTTATACAAGTAGCTATGTGGTTATCTCTCTCCCATGATGTGATCTTCGTTGTGATCATGAGCTTTGTTAGTGTAGTTGAATACATGATGTTTCCCTATGTGTAATGGATATGATGTTGCTCAAGTGGTGTTATTTTGTACAATTTCTGGAGCCACCATTGTGATCATGGTACCTCGGTGACAGGATGGGTGCCGTGTGTGACTCTATGGATAATAGATTGGAAGGATCTTTATCATGAGTTTGTTCTTTATTTGTTGGATTGAATAGATCATGAGGTTTCTTGATGCTTGTGTTATTGAAGAAAGAGACTATTCAAGAAATAGGTTGTGGTGTTTGTTAGTACTATCTTTGGATGCGGATAGTGACAGCATGAAGTATCCATAGATGTGGAATACGAACTTTAAGGTGTGCTTTTCGTAGCCCTACGCAATTCTCATCCTATTTGATCCACAAAAGAATGATCTCCGAGTAACGTCTACCACGCATGTATTTTTTTGGGAACTATCATGTGTTTAATTATGTTAATGATGTTGAGAGTAGTCACTAGTGAAAGTATGAAGCCTAGGCCTTGTTTCCAAGCATTGATACACCGTTTTTAGTCACTTTTGTCACTTGTTTGCTTGCTGCCATTTTTATTACAGGATTACAAAATCACCTTTTACCATCCATATCACTTGCATTTTACCATCTCTTCGCCGAACTAGTGCACCTATACAACTGACAATTGTATTAGGTGTGTTGGGGACACAAGAGACTTCTTGTATCTTAATTGCAGGGTTGCTTGAGAGGGATATCTTTGACCTCTACCTCTCGTGGATTCGATAAACCTTGGGTTACTCACTTAAGGGAAATTTGCCGATGTCCTACAAACCTCTGCGCTTGGAGGCCCAACAAGTCTACAAGAATAGAAGTGTGTAGTACACATCAAGCTAATTTCTGGCACCGTTGCCGGGGAGGTGAGCGCTTGAAGGTATCTTCTTTAGATTCTGCAGTTATATCTTTTTGTTTCTTGTTTTTATTTCACTAGTTTGGCTTACGGAACGTTGTTATTTTAATTTGCTTTTTGAGAGTGACCTCTCCACCACTCCCATGGTGGATAAGGTTACTCCACATACTGAATTTATTCCTTTCAAGATACCAATGGGGATAATTGATCGTGTTATGAGTAATTGCTATGCAGGAGATGGAGCTATACATCTGATACGTGCATTTTATATCATCATTTTTATATCTTATATTATCATATTGGTATGTTATTTACATTGTTATATCGATGTTTTGCATGTTTTAGATGATTTATGGGACTTTCATACAAAGTCCCTATTTTTGGCATTTAACATCTGGGAGGCAGAATACCCCTGTCGTGGGGTCACTCTTTGGTCACCCCACGGTGTTGATACCTGGGTCACGCCAAGACCATCAACCCTATGGCGAGGGCCCAAGGAAGGCCCAAGGAGGACGACGTGCGGCCCAAGATAGTCGACGATAGGTCATCGGAGTCGTTCATCCTGTAAGTGCCATCGGCACCGTTCACCCGAGACCCGGCCTATCATATAAAGGCCGGGAGGGTCCCTCGTCTAGGGTAAGCAAGCAACTAGCGAACACCAACTCATAGCCGCCAGCTAAACCCTAGCGAGATTGCCATCTCGCCATTGTAGCCACCTTGATCATAATTCCAGACAAGCAGGAGTAGGGTGTTATCCTCCGGGAGCCTGAACCTGGGTAAATCGCCCCCTGTTAGCCGTCGTGATCACCAACGTTCATCTTCCTCCCCTTCAATCAACCCGGGGTACTCAACCCAGGGATTTGCCGAGCCCTAACCTCGTCAATTGGCGCCGTCTGTGGGAAAGAACGAGCGTTGGAACCATGGTCGCTCCGGCTCCATCAACTTTGAAGACCGACGCCTGCACCAGGGAGCCAGCCCGATCCGGCTCTCTCGAGTACGTCAGCCACCCGCCGGCTCATCGCTCGGCGTACGCTGAACTGAGTAAAGGTACGTGGATCACCTTCGGTACCATGCGTTATCTCATAAACAGCTACGGAACACTCCGATCTACGGTGACCGCGCTACGCGCGGAGACGACGCCTGCGTCTGCATCGACTACGTCGACCACGCCTTCACCCGCCATGAAGATCGCATCTGCTGCGGATGCAGCGATCGCGTCTTCGACTGCCGCGAAGGTCGCATCTGCCTCGACTACGCCAACCACGCCTTCTCCGACTGCCGTGAAGATCGCGCGTGCCTCGACGGCACCAACTGCCTCCATGGCAAAAATCGCGCCCAACGCGACCACGACACCCGCGTCTTCGGCTGCCAAGGAGATCATATCGGCTGCGACCCCTGCGCGGATCAAGTCTACTCCGACTGCCTCGATCGCGCCGCGGGCAAGGTCAAGATCTACATCGACCCCGACTACATCAGCCACGCCCTCGCGCCGCGAGATCGGCCGCAAGCCAATCGCACCCGCGTACACGACAGCAACTTCACTCCTCGCGTCCGCCGTGAAGGCCGCGAAACTCTACGGAAAGAGTCTCAATAGCGATCGGGGTACCTACCACGTTGCAACCATTTTCGACTCCGAGCACGGCTCGGATGAAGGAAGCAGCAGCGGAAGCATCAGTCCCACTACCCGGATCTACCCCGCGCAAGTCTACATGACCGGCCCGGTGCGGACCAATGGCGACGAACCCGCATACCCACTGGAGGTGGTCATGCCGGACCAGACGCGACTCACCATCACCCGCGACATGGCAATCAAAGCCCTGAAGCACGTTGAGGAGGGTACATACCCACCACCAGACGCACCCCGAGAGGACCTTATGGCGGTCCAGTATCTGCTGCGGAAGGAAGGCGAACGACTCCGCGCAGAGAAGGCCGAGCTGCTCCGACGCAAGGAGGAAGCCGACGCGGCGAGTGCCAGGAGGGCCGCGTATTCATTCACTGCCGCCTCAACAGAGGTCTCGCAAGGAGCAAGGCGCCATAGGCCCCGTGTGCCCCGGATGACAGAAGCCGAGCGCGTCGGAATCACCCGCAACCTCGAGTCCTCATACATGACTGAAGACGCGGATGGGATACCCGTCCCCAAGACACCCGGAGCTGCCCTCATGGCAGTCGAAACATACCTGCGACTGACGCAGCCGCCTGAGGGTGACGCTCGTGCTCTCCTCCACAAGCAGCAAATCATGTCCATCAAGGCAGTCGAAGAAGCTCTGACGAACAAGGCACCAGCAGAAAGGGCGCAAGAAAATCGGGGTCGCCGCGACCGCGAACCCGCAGCGCTCGCAGCCCCAGCTCCAAGACAGCCGCGACAGCCGCAGCCAGGTGAAGACCTCCGCAACGTCATCACGCAGAGGACGGTAGACCGCAACCGCACCCAGCGGACGGTCCGCACACCCAATGCTGACGACCACGACGACAGCGACTTCGAGCCGCGCGGTGCCCCATGCTTCAGCTTCAACATCCGCGACACAAGAATGCCCAAGGGCTTCAAGCTCATAGCGGAAGCGGTCAAGTACGACGGAAAACAAGACCCGAGAGACTGGCTGGAAGACTACCTCATAGCCTGCAGTTGCCAGGGAGGTACTTCGACTACAGCCATGCAGTACATCCAGCTGATGCTCACAGGATCTGCACGCGGGTGGCTCAACTCTCAACCCAAGGACGCCTTCAGCACGTGGGACGAATTCGCGGATGCCTTTGTCAAGAGCTTCCTGGGGACGTACTCAAGGCCAACAACTTTCGTCGAACTCCAAGCATGCAAGCAAGGGCGGGACGAGCCGCTCCGGTCATACATCCAGCGGTGGACCCTGCTCCGCAACACCATGGAACCCACCTCGGAAGACCGGGTGGTGGATGCCTTCATGCACGGCGTTTACCGCCGCGACCTCCGCGAGGAATTTGGTAGGCTCCGGCCGAGAAGCATGATTGACCTCATGAAGATAGCCAACCAGTGGGCAGACGGAGAGGACTCGGTCCGTGATACTCCACGAGACGAGGCCGGACCAAGCAACTGGCAGGAAGGACGCCAGAAGAAGAAGCCGCGTTACCACAGTAATGACTCAATAGAGTTAGTAGCAGCGGGATTCGAAACCCCCCGCGAGGATGAAGCATACGACAACAGTCGCCAGTACAGGCAATACAGTCGAAGCGGCGATGACCAGAGTCGCCAATACAACCGAAGCAGTGGCAGCACCTACCGCGGCGATGGGAGCCGCAAGCGAGAGTGGCAGAGGCGCACGCTGACTCCGGAGGAAGAGCTGGAGCAACCCTGCAAGCACCACATGTTCAGGAACCCGGAAACGGGCAAGTGGGGATCCCGTCACCTGTTGAAGGACTGCAAGAAGGCACGCAGGATATACCAAGCAATGCAGAAGATCGTCGCCCCGCCAGCCACGCAGTTGGCTCTCCCAGCAGCACCCGCAGCGCAGCCAGTCGCGCAGTTGGCCATCCAAGCAGCACCCGCACCCGCACCCGCACCCGCAGTCGCCAACCCAGCACAAGCAGCAGGAGTTTTTTATCCGCAGCAGCAGCCGCAGCAAGAAGCCCCTGACGTGTATCCAGCGGCACGCGGACAGCTCAACATGATACAGAAGGGGCGCCCTTCAAACAGGACCCAGAAGACCATCACCCGCCAAGTCTACCAGGCTGTCACCTGTCCACCTGCAGTACCCGAATACCTGAGAGGGTCAGAGACATCGATCACGTTCTCCAGAGCAGACCACCCGCCTGCGGTACCACGACCCGGGCACGCCGCTCTGGTAGTCGAAGCTCAGATCGGGGATTACACCTTGAAAAAGGTGTTCATGGACGGAGGCAGCGGCATCAACATCATCTTCGCCGACACCCTCAGAAGAATGAACAGGCCAACAACAAACTTGACGCCATCATCCACCACCTTCCATGGCATAGTACCAGGGCAAGCAGTCACGCCCATGGGAGCAATCACACTCGACGTCATCTTCGGCACACCCGACAATTTCCATAGGGAGGCGATCGACTTCGAGGTAGTCGACTGGAAGTCGCAGTACCATGCGATACTCGGGCGCCCGACCTTTGCCAGATTCATGGCGATACCTCATTACGCCTATCTGATGCTCAAGATGCCTGGACCCAAGGGCGTCATCACGGTGCACGGCGACTTCAACCGCTCCGACAGCTGCGACCGCGAGTTCAGCGAAATCTCTGAGTTCTTCGGAATGGAGGAGCATCTTGCGATGATGGCGGTCGACAACGACAAAACCACCTTCCCGCCACTCAAGAAACCAGCCAAGGAATCTTCCTTCAACACGACTGACGACACAAGAACCCATCAAGTCCACCCGACGGATGCCAGCAAGACAGTCAAGGTGTCAGCAAGCCTGCCTATCGCATAGGAAGGCGCGCTCGTCGAGTTTCTACGTGAGAACTGGAATATCTTTGCCTGGCAACCTTCTGACATGCCAGGCATACCCAGGGAACTCGCCGAGCACTCCTTACGCGTCCACAAGGACGCCAGACCCGTCAAGCAGACCATGCGACGCTTTTCGGGTCCCAAACGAGACGCCATCAGCAAGGAAATCGACCGGCTGCTCCACGCTGGGTTCATCCGAGAGATCAAGGACTCGGACTGGGTAGCGAACCCGGTCCTGGTGGAGAAGAAGAAGACGAAGAAACTCCGCATGTGCATCGACTTCACCGCCATTAACAAGTGCTGCCCCAAGGACCATTTTCCGCTCCCGCGGATAGACCAGATCATCGACTCGACTGCAGGCTGCGCGCGCCTATCCTTCCTGGACGCCTACTCCGGGTACCAGCAGATCAGGATGAAAGTCGAAGATGAAGAGAAGACTGCATTCATCACACCCCATGGTGTGTTCTGCTACCAGATGATGCCCTTCGGGTTGAAGAACGCTGGAGCCACATACCAGCGCACGATGCAAGCTTGCCTGAAGGAGCTAATAGGAAAGATCGTACAAGTCTACGTCGACGATATAGTCATCACCACTCGAACGGAGGACAGTTTAATTGCTGACCTCCGCAAAGTCTTCGCCGCACTCAATGAGTATCAGATCAAGCTGAATCCGGACAAGTGTGTCTTCGGCGTCCCAGCCGGAGAACTACTCGGGTACCTCGTCTCGGCAAGAGGAATCGAAGCCAACCCTGAGAAGGTGCAAAACATACTCGCAATGCCAGCACCAACCAAGCTTCATGAAGTGCAACGCCTAGCCGGCCGAGTCGCAGCTCTCAGCCGGTTTATTAGTAAGCTGGGAGAAAAGGCCCTGCCCTTCTACCAGCTGATGAAGAAGACGGATAAATTCGAGTGGACAGAAGAAGCGCAAGACGCGTTCGACAAGCTCAAGCAAACCCTCACGACTCCTCCGGTACTGGTGGCGCCACTGGAAAACGAGCCGCTGTACCTATACGTGTCAGCCACGAACAGAGTGGTTAGCACAGTACTCGTCGTCGAACGAGGAGAAGAAGGGCACAGCCACCCCGTTCAGCGACCCGTCTATTTTCTCAGCGAGGTGCTAACCCTTTCCAAGCAGCGATACCCGCATTACCAGAAGCTAGCGTACGGAGTCTTCATGACATCAAGGAAGGTCGTCCACTACTTCTCCGAGCACACCATCACGGTGGTAAGCTCCTCTGGGCTCTCCGACATCCTCACCAACCAAGCCGCGACAGGACGAGTCGCCAAGTGGGTTGTGGAGTTGGGACCCTGGGGGCTGAAGTATGCGCACCCGAAGGCAATCAAAGCTCAAGTCCTTCCAGAGTTCACCACAGAGTGGATAGAGGCCCAGCTGCCAGACGTACCAGACTTGTCCAAAGCATAGACAATGTACTTCGACGGGTCCAAAAAGTTCAGATCAGCAGGGGCAGGAGTCGTCCTCATCTCACCCAAAGGCGACAAACTGAAGTATGTACTGCAGATGGACTTCCCATCAGCCTCCAACAACGAGGCAGAGTATGAAGCCCTGATCCACGGCATGCGGATGGCCAAAAACTGCGGCGCCACTCACCTCATGATCTACGGAGACTCTTACCTTGTCGTGCAGCAAACCATGAAGCAATGTGACGCCATCGCCGACAACATGATAGCCTACAGGGATCTGTACAACCAGCTGGAAGGCACCTTCGACGGCTACGAGCTGCGGCACATCGGCCACGAGAGCAACGAGGAAGCCGACACCCTCGCCAACCTTGGCTCAGACAAAGCACCGGTGCCACCCGGAGTCTTCCTCGAGTGCATCAAGCAACGCTCCATCAAGCTCCGGCCTGCGCCAGCACCCTCTACACCGACAACGAGCACCAACAACCCGCCCAGCACGGAGACGGAACCCATGGAGGTAATGCTGGTCGAACCAACATGGACAAGCCCATATCTGGCATACATACTGCACCAGAGGCTGCCAACAAGCTCAGTCGAAGCCAAGCGCGTCGTCCGCCGCTCCAAGGCCTTCACCGTCATCAACGGGGAACTCTACAAGCGAAGCATCTCAGGAGTCCTCCAAAGGTGCATCGACCCAGTCGATGGCCAAGCTATCTTACTCGAGATCCACGCCGGCATCTGCGGACACCACGCCAGCAGTCGAGCCTTGGTGGCCAAAGCCCTACGAGCAGGGTTCTACTGGCCCACCGCAATGCAATACGTAGAAGAACTCGTGAGGAAATGCATCGGCTGCCAGGAGTTCGCCAACAAGCCACACGCACCAGCATCAGCACTAAAGACAATACCACTCGCATGGCCCTTCGCTCAATGGGGGCTCGACATCGTGGGTCCACTCAAGAAGTCTTCTCCGGGCGGACACACTGTAACAGCCCCGATTTGGTACCCTGAAATATGGGCCAAATTTTCACTTTTTGTTCTGCATTGCATCATGGCATTCATATTTAAATTGCTAATTCTAAATAAAGCAACACTTGGAAGTTAAAACTAGGGAAGCCAAACCCTTCCAAATTCTCCAGACCAAATACAATACTCAATTTGGTAAAACCAATTATTCTGAGTCTCCAAATTGTTCAGGAAACTCAAGGATATATTTTATAAATAATTGCCAAAGGCTAGATAATTAACAAGCAGTTAAATAAAAATTAAGAATTCATCTTGGTTCAATTCCATTTATAATTTGGAACCAAGTTAAACTTCCCCAAAATTCACAATAAAATTATGGGGTGCTTCATTATTATAAAATGAGCCTCCATAAATATTTTACTATTATTGGAAATGCCTAATTGCTCCAATTAAATGCTTTATGCAAATTATCAAAAATGACCTAAACTAAACCCTATGAACAAAGGTTGTTCAAAACAATTTAGCTTGCTACCCAAATTTTTGTGGAGCTTACCCATGACCTAGGGAGCCCACATGAATTTTTCCATAAATTCTGAAAATGTTTAAACGGCTCTTCTAAATCGCTAAAGCCTGCTGAGGACCTTTCTGCAATTATTTTAAAGATGGCCAGGGGGGTTTTCATGAAAAACTCATCCCCTACCTCACTGTGGCCATAGTGGCCGGCGCCATGCCGTCCTGCCGGCCTTGGCCGCACCATGTCGTGGCCCCCTGGGGGTAATGAGCTGCCCACCGTCGCCCAACTGCCCTACGCTCCTCTCTACTCCTCGTCCCTCCTCTTTTTCCGGATCAAGAGAAGCCGTAGCCTCCCCCGTGCTGCCACCGCGGAGGCGTCTCCGTTGCCGCCGATTCCCCGCCGTTTGGAGCTTCCCCGGAGCGAGACGAAGCCGCCATCTACTCCGCCGCATCCTCCACTCCCTCCCCGTACGTGGAATCGAGCCGGGAGGCCCGGAGCTGACGGAATCGTCCTCGATACTGTCCGCACCCGGCCGAGCCCGCCGAGCTCGATTCGGTCGCCTCGGTCCACCACCGTCGCCGCCGAGTGCACCCCAGCAACGAGGGTGAGCCCCTCCTTCATTCTAGCCTTCTCACGCTCCATTTTTTTCCCCTCTCGCGCTCGCGCCGTTGGCCGCCGTCGCCGCCGGTCATCGCCGTTCTGCACGCGTGCGTGCGTGCTAGCAGCACCAGCGCGCCCGGCCTGCCCCCCCCGGCCTGGCCGGCTCAGTGGCCGGGGCCTCTCGGGTCCCTGCCCGGCCATATGGGCCGGCCCAGTGGCCGGGGCTCCTCGGTGTGTGGCCCGGCCATAATGGTCGGCCTGCACCCGGCCTGGCCGGCCTGCCCGGTTTTTTTTTTTTTTTTGATAAAAGCAGAATTTTAAATATTTGATATCTCATTGTTTAATAATCCAAAAATTACAAATAAAATACCAAAGTAATCAACATGTCAAATGCTATCAAACCTTACACTTATCATGTCATGATCACAAACTTTTATTCAGTGTTATTCATAATTTGATTAAATGAGTTAAATTCTTTTATTTAATTAATTTTTGCTATTCATTCATCGGTGCTCCGCAAATTACAAATAAATTACCGAAACGATCGGAAGAACGAAACCTATCCTTTCATGTCATGTTCATGCATATTTGACCACTTCTCTAATAATTCAAGAATTTATGAAGAATGTGGCCACTAAGATGAATATGGGGTTGGTTCCGAATAAGTGAACTAATTATTTGGCTCCTCATTTAAAATTTGCTTCTAATTTATATAATAATATGGTTGCATTAATTGGACATGACATCATGTGATTGAGCATTGCATTTTGAGTTCGTGTGATTTATGTGTGCTTTGTATTTCTTTTGGGTATCGATAGATTCCGGAGTCGAGGGTCTCTCTACTTACCCCGAAGAGCACTACTCCACGCCCGGGCAGCAAGGCAAGAGATAACCTAACCTTCTTGGCATATAGCATCCTATGTTTTGATCAAATTATTTTATCCACCATAATATTGCATGCGGTTCAAAGGTCTCTTTTGGTAAACATAGAATCCTATGAATGCATGTCTCTTCCCCGAGCCAATCACATGTATTCCTACCTATGAACCCTAGTGTTGATGTGTTGGCCGGATACGAATTATAATTGTTGGTTATATGCTTAGCTATGCTTAGCCATGCTTACCTAGATGCTTTATGTCCGTTGTTAATTCCTTTATTAATGATGTTGATGGAACGATGCGGACTTGGTGGATAATGTTGATGCTTAATTAAAATGCTAAGACGGCTTGGGTGAGTTGCCATCGGGGATGGTGTTTTGTCTCACTCTAGCCCCTAGGTGCGAGTTCTTGTCTCTAGAACCAAGATCGAGCGTGCTTCCGGAGGTGGGGGCATATGGAACCCCCTTTGACCAAATAAGTTGTGCGGGCGTATCCAAGATTCCTCTAGTTCGGTTTTCCATTTGCGTGTGAGTATGTGGGTGGAAAGAATGATGTGGACGGTGGTGTTTAGGGTGTGGCGATGGGGCAGGGTGTTGAAATAGGCACTGAACCTGTCCTGTGGCCACATATGACTCTTGGATAGTCTCGTGCCATGTAAAGGTCTAACCGCGCCCACTCGCCGGCCTTCCCCGGAAGAGGGCCAACTAGGTGAGCCGGACGGTACCGATGGATAAGGAGCTGGGGTTCCTGCGGAAACCTGGCGACTTCAAATAGTACACCCCTGCAGGGTTTAATCTTTTCGAAAAGCCGTGTCCGCGGTTATGGACGACTTGGGAACGGATATACGAGACCATAGATAACTTTTAACCTAATTGATATGGCAGCTAGAGGTTGCATAACAAACATGAGATAAAGGTTCATTTCCTCGAGGGTGAGTCGAGGGAGTGCCTTTGTGTGAGATGAGTGGTGATGGTTATGAGTAGGTTCGTCGAGAACCGAAGATGATAATGATACTCTCTTACCCCTTTGTAAAATACTCTGAGTAGACGAATGCCATGGGTCAATTATATTTCGGTTTATTAAAATTAGCTTTATGCAAAAGAAATACATAACCAGCTTTAGAGCCTCCGTCAGTCATTGGGCCTATATCGCCCTACTAAACTTGCGAGTACATCGTACTCAGTCTCTCTTTGCTGCCCTTATGTATTTGTATTTCAGAGGGGGACGACGCCGAGCAACTAGGTGGGTTCTTCGTTGACGTCGACTACTAGTCTGGGGTTCCCAGGTGGCAGCTTGGGACCGTGGAACAAGCTGGCTGGGATGATGTTTATTGTAGGCCTCTTAGGCCATATTTTGCTTCTTGTTGTTAGACAACACTACCCGTTTCCGCTTGTTGAATGGTTGGATCTGTGATCCTTTTGTTTGTAATATTTGTATTCTTCTCGTTATATGAGTTGCTATATAAATGTTTTGTGTCGTAGAGTCATGCTTTGTGCCAGTTCTGTTCCACAAGTCTCGATCTTTGTTTTATACATTGATGGTTGTGTTGACTACATAGCCTCTCTGTATAATTCCGGGGTCGGGGCGTTACAAGTTGGTATCAGAGCAGGACTGCCTGTAGGAAACCCTTTCTTTTGGTCGATGTCGAGTCTAGTTCGTGAAAATTATTTTTAACCTAAAAATGAGTTGTGAAAACCCTCCTAGGATTCTTTTTACTCCTTACCCAATTCACTCTGATCTCGGTGTCATCTTACCTCTATTTGATTTTAACGGTTCTTCTGATCATCGGCAAAGTTCTAAATCTTTAGGATCTCGGGGTTTGGGTTCCTACCTTTAATTACTAGTTATCCTTACTCCTCTGCCAAATCTAAAAACATGAAGAAAGAAAGTATAGTGGTTCGTCAAGATATTTCTTGCTTTAGTCCAAGATCTTGAACCGAAGGTCCCGGATTGTGCTAGGGCTCCGGTGTAATGATTCATGGGGGTTGTCACCCTTGCGAGTATTATGCTATTGTGGGTCCCAGTGCATGAAGCTGACCTTTAACCCAAGATCTTTTCCGTTGAACCCTGGTGCTAATGATGAAACCATACATCAGGTTGGCAAAATTGGAGTTAGTCTTCAAGCTCGAGGTTGCAGCCGTAATTGTTTTCCTCGACAATACTCTTCTTCGTCACTAGCTTTGGCTAGGCTCTCTGCTTTGGAGCTATCTGAATCACGACGGGATTGCTCTTAGCGAGTTTTCCGTCAATATTGTGATCCTTCCGGTAACACCTTTTCTGAAATCCTTTCGGCACTAGTTGTTGGAAGAGTGCTAGCACGGGCTTCTGCAATATCCTAAATTGTTGTTAGCCCGTTTCTTACTCTATATCTGTTGTCCGACCTCTATCTGTCTGTTGACAGTCAAGTTTTATCGTGCATTGGGGTGTTCTGATGCATGTTACTCTTGTGCTTCGTCAAGGCCTTCCACGTCGGGATGTCAGGAGAAACAAACTCCAGTACCTCTTCCATTTCAGGAAAAGGGTCAAAGTTTTGTGATTCGCAGAGTAAAGGCTTGTCTAGCTTTTGTTCCGTTCCACCTTGGAGTGTCATACTCTTTTATATCAAGAGGTCGTGCTTAGTCTCATGACGTACTGGATGAAGTGATGCTCCTACCCTTCCTTATCCATCTACCTCCGAGCTTTTCGGGCTCGAGAGTATTGAGGATGAATATCATTGCGGTAATCGGAAATTCTTAGCAATTGTTATTGTTTTGAAGTCCATTCGTTCAGGTGCACCCTTCGGTCAACAAGTTAGACCCATGTCGAAACTCTTAAGACCACATCTTTTCCTTGAAAATCACCCACTATCCATGAGTATCATGGGTAGTTTATCCTAATAGTTCCCCTAAGGTCCTTCCTCTATCTTCAAGTATGATTTTTCGCTTGAGGATTGATTGAAGGCTATTCTGAAGCCGGAGTGTGATGTCTAGTATCTCAAGGAGAACCTCGCTGCGGAGTTGCAAATATCTATCGGTCAATCCTCCTACTCCATCTATCTCGTGGCAATATCTCGTTATGAGGTTTTACCTCTCTATCTTATTGTGGATCCAATGCTATATCCTTCCCACCTCGGTGAAATCAAGGTTTGCCCAATCACACGGACGTTGGGTCATTTCACCAGTCACCTTAGGGCCAAATCCTCAATCTTATGGAGATCTCTTGTGTATCTGAAGTGTGGAGTCCAGAAGATGCCTTCTCCTCACGGTGCCAAATCTCTACGGTTTACCCAACGGATGGTTTGAAGTGATGTCTTGGTGATAGGCTGTCCTATCCTCGGCTCGACCTTTGTTTGGTCAAGTCGTTCCTTTTCCTCTCGATAACCTATGCTTTTGGGCAAGAGTCATTTTGTCTAACGCCTTTAGCTATCTCCTGTTCTTTCCGCCTTTGTGGCATGTCTTGTTAGTTAGCCAAATCTCTCCAACGAGGAAGATGTGTGTTGCCAAGTTTCTCTCATCCCTCTTCCTACTCTAGAATCTCGGGACGAGATTCCTGTAAGGGGGGTAGAATTGTAACAGCCCCGATTTGGTACCCTGAAATATGGGCCAAATTTTCACTTTTTGTTCTGCATTGCATCATGGCATTCATATTTAAATTGCTAATTCTAAATAAAGCAACACTTGGAAGTTAAAACTAGGGAAGCCAAACCCTTCCAAATTCTCCAGACCAAATACAATACTCAATTTGGTAAAACCAATTATTCTGAGTCTCCAAATTGTTCAGGAAACTCAAGGATATATTTTATAAATAATTGCCAAAGGCTAGATAATTAACAAGCAGTTAAATAAAAATTAAGAATTCATCTTGGTTCAATTCCATTTATAATTTGGAACCAAGTTAAACTTCCCCAAAATTCACAATAAAATTATGGGGTGCTTCATTATTATAAAATGAGCCTCCATAAATATTTTTACTATTATTGGAAATGCCTAATTGCTCCAATTAAATGCTTTATGCAAATTATCAAAAATGACCTAAACTAAACCCTATGAACAAAGGTTGTTCAAAACAATTTAGTTTGCTACCCAAATTTTTGTGGAGCTTACCCATGACCTAGGGAGCCCACATGAATTTTTCCATAAATTCTGAAAATGTTTAAACGGCTCTTCTAAATCGCTAAAGCCTGTTGAGGACCTTTCTGCAATTATTTTAAAGATGGCCAGGGGGGTTTTCGTGAAAAACTCATCCCCTACCTCACTGTGGCCACAGTGGCCGGCGCCATGCCGTCCTGCCGGCCTTGGCCGCACCATGTCGTGGCCCCCTGGGGGTAATGAGCTGCCCACCGTCGCCCAACTGCCCTACGCTCCTCTCTCCTCCTCGTCCCTCCTCTTTTTCCGGATCGAGAGAAGCCGTAGCCTCCCCCGTGCTGCCACCGCGGAGGCGTCTCCGTTGCCGCCGATTCCCCGCCGTTTGGAGCTTCCCCGGAGCTAGACGAAGCCGCCATCTACTCCGCCGCATCCTCCTCTCCCTCCCCGTACGTGGAATCGAGCCGGGAGGCCCGGAGCTGACGGAATCGTCCTCGACACCGTCCGCACCCGGCCGAGCCCGCCGAGCTCGATTCGGTCGCCTCGGTCCACCACCGTCGCCGCCGAGTGCACCCCAGCAACGAGGGTGAGCCCCTCCTTCATTCTAGCCTTCTCACGCTCTATTTTTTCCCCTCTCGCGCTCGCGCCGTTGGCCGCCGTCGCCGCCGGTCATCGCCATTCTGCACGCGTGCGTGCGTGCTAGCAGCACCAGTCCGCCCGGCCTGCCCCCCCGGCCTGGCCGGCTCAGTGGCCGGGGCCTCTCGGGTCCCTGCCCGGCCATATGGGCCGGCCCAGTGGCCGGGGCTCCTCGGTGTGTGGCCCGGCCATAATGGCCGGCCTGCACCCGGCCTGGCCGGCCTGCCCGGTTTTTTTTTTTTTTTTTTGATAAAAGCAGAATTTTAAATATTTGATATCTCATTGTTTAATAATCCAAAAATTACAAATAAAATACCAAAGTAATCAACATGTCAAATGCTATCAAACCTTACACTTATCATGTCATGATCACAAACTTTATTCAGTGTTATTCATAATTTGATTAAATGAGTTAAATTCTTTTATTTAATTAATTTTTGCTATTCATTCATCGGTGCTCCGCAAATTACAAATAAATTACCGAAACGATCGGAAGAACGAAACCTATCCTTTCATGTCATGTTCATGCATATTTGACCACTTCTCTAATAATTCAAGAATTTATGAAGAATGTGGCCACTAAGATGAATATGGGGTTGGTTCCGAATAAGTGAACTAATTATTTGGCTCCTCTTTTAAATTTGCTTCTAATTTATATAATAATATGGTTGCATCAATTGGACATGACATCATGTGATTGAGCATTGCATTTTGAGTTCGTGTGATTTATGTGTGCTTTGTATTTCTTTTGGGTATCGATAGATTCCGGAGTCGAGGGTCTCTCTACTTACCCCGAAGAGCACTACTCCACGCCCGGGCAGCAAGGCAAGAGATAACCTAACCTTCTTGGCATATAGCATCCTATGTTTTGATCAAATTATTTTATCCACCATAATATTGCATGCGGTTCAAAGGTCTCTTTTGGTAAACATAGAATCCTATGAATGCACGTCTCTTCCCCGAGCCAATCACATGTATTCCTACCTATGAACCCTAGTGTTGATGTGTTGGCCGGATACGAATTATAATTGTTGGTTATATGCTTAGCTATGCTTAGCCATGCTTACCTAGATGCTTTATGTCCGTTGTTAATTCCTTTATTAATGATGTTGATGGAACGATGCGGACTTGGTGGATAATGTTGATGCTTAATTAAAATGCTAAGACGGCTTGGGTGAGTTGCCATCGGGGATGGTGTTTTGTCTCACTCTAGCCCCTAGGTGCGAGTTCTTGTCTCTAGAACCAAGATCGAGCGTGCTTCCGGAGGTGGGGGCATATGGAACCCCTTTGACCAAATAAGTTGTGCGGGCGTATCCAAGATTCCTCTAGTTCGGTTTTCCATTTGCGTGTGAGTATGTGGGTGGAAAAGAATGATGTGGATGGTGGTGTTTAGGGTGTGGCGATGGGGCAGGGTGTTGAAATAGGCACTGAACCTGTCCTGTGGCCACAGATGACTCTTGGATAGTCTCGTGCAATGTAAAGATCTAACCGCGCCCACTCGCCGGCCTTCCCCGGAAGAGGGCCAACTAGGTGAGCCGGACGGTACCGATGGATAAGGAGCTGGGGTTCCTGCGGAAACCTGGCGACTTCAAATAGTACACCCCTGCAGGGTTTAATCTTTTCGAAAAGCCGTGTCCGCGGTTATGGACGACTTGGGAACGGATATACGAGACCATAGATAACTTTTAACCTAATTGATATGGCAGCTAGAGGTTGCATAACAAACATGAGATAAAGGTTCATTTCCTCGAGGGTGAGTCGAGGGAGTGCCTTTGTGTGAGATGAGTGGTGATGGTTATGAGTAGGTTCGTCGAGAACCGAAGATGATAATGATACTCTCTTACCCCTTTGTAAAATACTCTGAGTAGACGAATGCCATGGGTCAATTATATTTCGGTTTATTAAAATTAGCTTTATGCAAAAGAAATACATAACCAGCTTTAGAGCCTCCGTCAGTCATTGGGCCTATATCGCCCTACTAAACTTGCGAGTACATCGTACTCAGTCTCTCTTTGCTGCCCCTATGTATTTGTATTTCAGAGGAGGACGACGCCGAGCAACTAGGTGGGTTCTTCGTTGACGTCGACTACTAGTCTGGGGTTCCCAGGTGGCAGCTTGGGACCGTGGAACAAGCTGGCTGGGATGATGTTTATTGTAGGCCTCTTAGGCCATATTTTGCTTCTTGTTGTTAGACAACACTACCCGCTTCCGCTTGTTGAATGGTTGGATCTGTGATCCTTTTGTTTGTAATATTTGTATTCTTCTCGTTATATGAGTTGCTATATAAATGTTTTGTGTCGTAGAGTCATGCTTTGTGCCAGTTCTGTTCCACAAGTCTCGATCTTTGTTTTATACATTGATGGTTGTGTTGACTACATAGCCTCTCTGTATAATTCCGGGGTCGGGGCGTTACACACACTCATCTCCTGGTGGCAGTCGACAAGTTCACGAAGTGGATCGAAGCCGCGCCCATCACAAGTTCGACTGCCTCCTCGGCAGTTAACTTCATCAGGTCGATCATCTTTAGGTTCGGTGTGCCACACAGCATCATCACCGACAACGGCACGAACTTCACAGCCGAAGAGTTCAAGGACTTCTGCTCTGAACAAGGCATCAAGCTCAACTACGCGTCCGTCTCGCACCCGCAGTCGAACGGACAAGTCGAGAAAGCCAATGGCCTAGTCTGCAAGGGCGTAAAGAGGCGCCTGCGAGTGCCACTGAGGCGCGCCGCAGGTGCCTGGGTCGAAGAACTGCCATCTGTGCTGTGGAGTCTGCGCACCACGCCAAACAGATCTACCCAATACACGCCATTCTTCATGGTGTACGGTGCTGAAGCGGTCCTGCCATGCGACATCAAGTTCGACGCCCCCCGAGTGGTGGCCTACGATGAGTCTGATGCAGAGGAAGCACTCGAAGACGACATGGACACCCTAGACGAAGCACGCGACATCGCCCTTACCCGCAAAGCCGTGTACCAGCAAGACCTGCGCAACTATCACGGGCGGCGACTCCGGCCCAGAGCGTTCGTCCCTGGTGATCTTGTCCTCCGTCTTAAGCAGAAGAAGGTGCACAAACTTGCCTCCCCTTGGGAGGGTCCATACATAGTGACAGAAGCAATCGGCGGCGGAGCTTACCGCCTGAAGGACTCGAAGACGGGGACAGTCTGCAGCAACCCGTGGAACGTTGCGCAACTGCGCCGTTTCTACGCCTGATCGACCCCAATCTGTAATAATGTACAATGTCAAGAAGCGGCAGGTTTCAGACGCACTCTTTCCCTCGCCAGGGTACCTGAGGGGACTGGAAGGGTTTTAATGAGGCGGCCTGCTCGCAAAAATCAATAAAGTGATTTGAGGAACAAGCTCTCCCCTGTACTTTTATCAGCAAGCAGCCCAAAAATCCTCGGCCGCCACCCGAACCACTCGGGGGCTGCGCTGTACAGGTCTAAGTCAAAACCTAGGCCGCCACTCGACGCACTCGGGGGCTGCGCCACACAGGTTCCACTCGAAAAATCCTCGGCCACCACCTGAATCACTCGGGGGCTGCGCTGTACAGGTCTAAGTCAAAACCTAGGCCGCCACTCGACGCACTCGGGGGCTGCGCCACACAGGTTCCACTCGAAAAATCCTCGGCCGCCACCCGAATCACTCGGGGGCTGCGCTGTACAGGTCTAAATCAAAACCTAGGCCGCCACTCGACGCACTCGGGGGCTGCGCCACACAGGTTCCACTTGAAAAATCCTCGGCCGCCACCCGAATCACTCGGGGGCTGCGCTGTACAGGTCTAAGTCAAAACCTAGGCCGCCACTCGACGCACTCGGGGGCTGCGCCACACAGGTTCCACTCGAAAAATCCTCGGCCGCCACCCGAATCACTCGGGGGCTGCGCTGTACAGGTCTAAATCAAAACCTAGGCCGCCACTCGACGCACTCGGGGGCTGCGCCACACAGGTTCCACTTGAAAAATCCTCGGCCGCCACCCGAACCACTCGGGGGCTGCGTCGTACAGGCCTAAATCAACCTCGGCCGCCACCCGAACCACTCGGGGGCTGCGCCGCACAGGTCCAACTCCAAAAACCTAGGCCGCCACCCGAACCACTCGGGGGCTGCGCCGCACAGGTCTAACTTGAAAACGCCTCGGCCGCACTCGAAAGCACTCGGGGGCTGCGCCGCACAGGCCTAACTCGACACACCTTGGCCGCACTCGACCCGCTCGGGGGCTGCGCCATACAGGTCTATAGAAGTCTACGAGGCACAATTTATTCACTCGGAGGTTACCCCTACCTCGGCATACATGCACTCATGCTCCTACTTGGGAAAATTGTCTTTTACAAACTAATGCTACATAACAGCAGTCTGGTAGTCTTACTCTACAGGCTCATCCTTTGGCGCATCGAGTGGCCCTACAAGCTGCTCACTGAAGGCCTGGACCTGCTGAATCATCTGACGCGCAGCCGCAAGAGTATCGGCGTAGTCATCTGCTCCAGGCAAGCCGTCAAGCACCTTGTCCAAGGGAAGATGAGGCCGGTGCATTCGAACGTACGCCAGCGCCACGTTCGCCCCGGCAACAAGCTGGGTGTGCACGACTTCCTTCAACGCCTTTCCCTTGCCCTCGCGGTACCTCTCTAGCAGCGTAGGCAGTCCGTTAGGCTGCTCGTTGTGCGGAAAGAACACCTTGTTGATCTGCAGGAGGGTCCTTCTGCAACCTTCCAAGAGCAAAGCAGCCCGCCAGGTGCGATCCAGCATTCTAGCCAGTACACTGCCCTTGGGTTTGTCAGACCAAAATTGACGAGCTTCGAGTGAGTCATTGGCGGCCTCCCTTTCCACCCGCTCGTTCACTCGAGCCTGCTCGGCCTTCCAGTCAGAACTTATATCTGCATCAAGATCCAGCACTTAGAACAGTGAAAACATGAAGAAGCCGAAGCAAAGCGCTGGAAGGCCAACCTTGCAGCTGTCGACTGATCAAGTCCACCTGGCCAAGAAGGAATTCCTCACGCTGGGAGAACGGCGCAGCGGGCCGCGACCTCAAGCGCTCCAACTCCAACTCGGCGGCCTTCAGCTTCGACTCGAGCTCAACAATCTTGTTCCTCATGTAGGCGAACACTCGTTGATCATTCACGCTTCGCACAGGGGCCGGAGGAGCTCGACGAGGATGGCCAGTGGGTGCAGCTGAAGAGGTATCCTCGTCCTCACCCGCACCAGCGGCTCCAGCAACCTCGGGAGTCTCACCCATCTCAGGCTGCCAAGTTCGACAGTGTCAAGCAAGGAAAAGAGCACATTCTAGCAGAAAATATGACAGAAGACTCGAAGGCACATATTCACATTTCAGAATCAGCTTGTCCGCTGCCAGAAAACCCGCAAACTATATGGTTCATTACAGGCCGAGACCAAAAGAAGAAGCTTAAAATAAAGAAATCTACATCGCAGACTCCGACCGAGAACGGCTCTTCCTAGCAGCCAACTCCTTAGCCTTGGCGATCTTCCTCTCGAAGGTGGCTATCAACCTCTCAGCCAGCTGACTCGCCTGCGCCTTCACACCGCTGAGGGACGCGGTTTTGCCATCAGGCCTTCGAGGGAAGTCGCTGACAACCTTCTCAAAGTCACCTGCGACTTGGTGACCAAGTAGGAGCTGGAAAGTGAGCTCTGAGCCGCGTACCGTCTGAGCACGCGTGTAGTCCGCCATGGTGGTCGCGTCGCCTTCGAACGGAGCCGCAAGTGCGTCAACAGCGACCGGCGACGGCTGATTGGGGAAGATGCTCCGGTGCACAGTCGCCAAGGCGCCTGTCGACTTCTGCAACGCCGCCGAGGCATATGCACAGACGCGATCGACGAAGCCGACAGCCTCGGCCAAGCTGACATTGGCACTGGAAGTTCCTTCGGGAGGAGCACCCCCGTAAGTATCTGCTCCAAAAAGGACCACGCTGATAAGACACCAGAAGTCGTCATAAGAAAAAGTAGGCAAACAGCCGAGATACTTACTTCCAGTAGCGTCGGCGAGTGAGAGCAAGTGCTCAACCTGGGCCTTCTCCAGTTCATCCCGGGCTCGCTCACGCTCTTGAGCTTCGCCCAGTGACTTCTCCAGCTCCGCGACCCGCTTCGCCAGGCTCTCCCTTTCGCCTATGGATCACCGGAGCAAAGTTAACAATGAAGACAGTCGAAGCACCTCTTGAATGCAAGGGTTGGTACTCACTGTTTGATTGCTCCAGAGCAGTGCGGAGTCGACCCTCTTCCTTCTCCAGTCGCACGAAGGCCGCGGCTCCCTCCAACAGCTGACGACAAAACGGCTGTGGAAAGAACAAGACATCAATCTGCGCCCGACTATGCTAGTCACGCACATCTTCGGGGGCTACTCCCATCGGGAGCGTTGTTCGCGCACCCGATACAGATCTTACAGACTGAGTTAAGGAACACCTACATGCTCAAGTAATCCAGCGTCCACCGAGGTCGCATCAGCAGTCTTCTCTGGCACGGAGGAGGTCGAAGCCTTCAAGGTCGACGCGCCACCCGCCTGCGGCTCTCCTTCGGTCGCCTTCGCGGTCTGCTCGAGCACGGGAGCAGAAGTGTGCTCCGTCTCTGGAGGCGAAGAACCGACAGCGCCAGTACGGCCACTGCGGCAAGATAATTCAATTCAAATACTCGCAAAGGCAAAAAGGGCACTCGACAAAACAAGGTGATGGTTGCAAGACTAACCTGGTGACGTCCACATCGTCATCGCTGCCCAGGGAGACGGAGGGCATCCTCGCGAACCCGGTCGGCGGCGCAGAGCTAAGGGGAGGCACGACCAAAGGCTCCGTCGGGTCGCTCGTGTGCTTGGCACCCGAGGACGACTCGCTCGCCTCATCCACGTTCTCCACCTCCACCTGCTTTGCGGGTGACGAAGCCGAAGCAGATTCGCCACTCTTTCGTTTCTGCCGCTTCAGCAGCGGCTCCTCGTCCTCGTCATCCTCCTCCAAGGTTCCACTCGGAGAGTTGGTGGAGGGAACTTCATCGTCATCAACCCCTTCATCCTCAGGGTACTCTGCCTCTTCATGAGGTCCATTCTCCATCAACGAAGGAAGGCTGGCAAAGCTGGAACGACCCTGTCGAAAAAATTCGGGTTAGACCAACGAGAATTTCGGCAGAGCCTACAAGACAGAAGCAAAGCAAAAATGAAGCTTACCTCAGGCACGGGGTTGTTCGGCCCATACGGCTGGACCGGGCACTTGACGTTGCACGGATCGGCGGCTCGGAGACTGGTGATGCTCCTCACCTTCGACTTGACGGCGTCATCATCGAGTTCATCGCCGGCGGCATCGCGCGCCCACATCGGTTGGACGCGAGCGCGGAGCGGCTGCACCCGAAGCCTGAAGAAGGTGGCAATAAGGTGCACCCCACCTGTCTCGCGCCCAAGGCTTGTCAGCAGGCCACGGAGAAGCGCCAGCAAGGGTTGAGTCGCCTCCCTCTCCTCCTTCGACAGTGGGTGCGCCCACACCTTCGTCTTCCGCAACTCCCGATTAGCTGCGAAGGGAAGAAGTCCCTCCTGGTCGCACCTGACGTAGAACCACTTCCCTCGCCAGCCTTGGACGGAGTCGGACTTCTTCATCTGGAAGAAGGCGGTGTCGCCGCGCACCTGGATGCATAAGCCCCCCACAGGGTACACCTGCCCGCTCTTCCCCACGTTCCTCCGAACGAGGAACAGTGACTTCCACAGCGGCCAATGGGGTGCGATCCCCAAGAAGCACTCGCAGAGCACGATAAAGCTCGCGATGCTCAAGACGCTATTGGGATTCAGGTCGTGGATCTGAATCCCATAAGCATAAAGAAGACCACGAACAAAATCGTGGAGGGGGAACCCGAAACCCCGCGGAAGAAAGTCCACGAAGCATACGCGTTCCCCCTCGCGAGGGGCAGGGAATACCTCCTTTCCTGGAGCGCGCACCGCCGCCTGGTCCGCCGGCGGCAGCAGCCCCTGCGCGCGGAGGCCCTCCAGATCGGCCTTCTTCACCGACGACTTCGTCCAGTCGCCCTCGGGCTTCTTCATCAAGCCAGCCTCGGTGGCGGCGACGGCGCCGGCGGCAGACTTTCCCCTCTTCATCGTGACCTTGCTCATGGTGGCTGGAGAAGAATCTAGCAGAGGAGAAGCAATGGAGGAGAGAGCAGTTGAGACGGCGGCGAAATGGAGAAGAGATGAACTGATCCCCACCGCGGTGAAAAGTATATACCGCGGGGTCAGTTCATCCTGGCCGTTCCTCTCGAAACCGCTCCCCGCAACCTCATCTGGCCGTCCACGCGTCGCGCAGAGATGCCAACCGTCGCCGCCCACGCCGCCCACTACGCGCGGGAATCGAGGCGCCATCATCATGCCGCGAAAATTTCGCGCCCAACGGTCAGAACAGTCAATACTGACACTGGGACCACCCTGTCACGTCCCATCGGATGCAGAGCACGCCGAAAACATCAGCACTGACGTCATCTGTGGAGGCGTATCAAGTAAGCCAACGGGCTGATGGAGCACCCGGATAATTCATTCGAGTGCGACAAGTTACAGTAAGCTCTGACAGCTGAGTACACTCGACAAGTCCATTCGAGTGCAAAAGAAATACAGTAAGCTCCACGAGCTGAGCAAACTTTAGTAAGCCAAACCGGCCGAGTACAAAGTAAGTCATGCAAAGCAAGTTGCGACTCCGTCAATTCGAGTCCCTTCTTCACTCCCATCGGGAGCGGGCTTTTCGACTAAAGGAAAAATTGAGTTTAACCTCAATTGCAAGCAATTCAGCTTAATCTCGGGGGCTACTCCCATCGGGAGCGCTGTTCGCGCTCCCGAATGACTCAGAACAATCGCAGTCGAAAAATCACCGACCAGAGCAACACTCGCAGTCGATGTTTCGACTAAGGAATCCTCCATAAGCCCTGAACGGCCGGAGTCGACAATTTTATTTGTTCCTTTCAGGAACCTGGTGGCGTGCCCAGAAGGAAGGAGTCCTTTACCCGACTCTACGATTCGACTAAGCACTCGGGGGCTACTGTCGTGGGGTCACTCTTTGGTCACCCCACGGTGGTGATACCTGGGTCACGCCAAGACCATCAACCCTATGGCGAGGGCCCAAGGAAGGCCCAAGGAGGATGACGTGCGGCCCAAGATAGTCGACGATAGGTCATCGGAGTCGTTCATCCTGTAAGTGCCATCGGCACCGTTCACCCGAGACCCGGCCTATCATATAAAGGCCGGGAGGGTCCCTCGTCTAGGGTAAGCAAGCAACTAGCAAACACCAACTCATAGCCGCCAGCTAAACCCTAACGAGATTGCCATCTCGCCATTGTAGCCACCTTGATCATAATTCCAGACAAGCAGGAGTAGGGTGTTATCCTCCGGGAGCCTGAACCTGGGTAAATCGCCCCCTGTTAGCCGTCGTGATCACCAACGTTCATCTTCCTCCCCTTCAATCAACCCGGGGTACTCAACCCAGGGATTTGCCGAGCCCTAACCTCGTCAACCCCCCTTTTCTTGTTTTTATTGTTTCAGGAGTTTCGCGGACTCAAATAATTAAAGGAAAAATACCACGCCAGTTTTTCATCAGGAGAAGGGTGGAGGAAAGAAGACCGAAGACAGGAGGGCCATGAGGGCCAAATGGGGTGGGCCCACGCGGCCCATGTACCTGGCCGCGTGGGACCCACCAAGTAGGCCCTCGAGCACCTCCTCGCGTGGGGCTTTTTACCAACACCTTCGTCTTCGCCGAAAAGGGACGCCCTAATTTTCCCCGAATTATCTGAGGCCGTGGCGGCGGCGGAGCTCCTGATTCTCTCCGAAGGGGGTCAGATCCTGTTGCTCCGGAGCTCCGAAGAGGGGGAAATCACCGCCATCATCATCACCTCTCCTCCTTGGCGTGGGAGGAGGCCTCTACATCACCGTCATCACCATCACCAGCACCATCTCCATCTCCATCTTCGTGATCCACTCCGTTCCACTCATAGTTTGAGAGTTGCTATACCCTAGATCATTGGCTAGTGCTCCTATTCATGTTTGTGATTGGGTACTTGTCATTATTTGGTGGTGAAGTATTTATTTCAGATTGTTTTGTACCCTTTATGCCACTGATTATGATCATGTTTGCACGTTGTGAGTAGTTCCCATATGTTCCTGAGGGCATAGGATGAATTGGCAATGATTTATATATAACATGTGTTGGTATTTTGTCAAGAGTTTATCTTTTATGTGATTCTATGATGGTGTTGTGCGAACGTCGACTGCACAACACTTCACCTTTAAAGGGCTCATAGGAGAACAACGTAGTGTAATGAATTGAGGAAGACTTGGGAGGACAACTAAGCCCAAGACAGAGTCATGCAGTTATATTATGTGGGTAGTAGTGTCGGGGACCTTAGAGTGTAATGCTATGGTGGGACTTTATGTCTTAATAATTCTTGTGCAAGTCATTAAATTGGCCACATGATCCATCATAAGGGGTTGTAGTTTAATTATTTAGCTATGCCTAGTTATGGCTCCGCCCCAAGAAGATTAAAACTTGACAAGATATGCAACGTGTTGTTTAATAAATCTCTATGCCTACTGATATCCATGCCGCCCTCGGGAACGTTTTCCACATATAAGACACACATCACTTGAGCTTGTCCTCTAGCCACATAGAGGATTGGGCTTTCTCTCTCTTTGAGAGCTTTCTACTTGTTACTATTTATTTTAAGCATTTTTATTCTTTTGCATTTATACAACCAAAAATCCCAAAAACACTTGCATCTTTTATTGTTTTATTTATCATTCTTTCTAACCAGTACCTTCAGCTCCTCGTGGGTTCGACAATCTTTTCTCATTGAAAGGTACTACAATTGATCTCCTGCACTTGGGAGTCATCAAGAGACTTTTCTGGCGCCGTTGCCGGGGAGCGTAGCGCTATTGGTAAGAAGTTTGGTAAGGAAACTTGAAATCTGAATTATATTTGTTGTTTTATCTCATTGCTACTATGGCACTTAAGAATCGTCCCGCGCTGTACCTTACTCTTTTTGAAAGTGCTTATACCACTACTGCTAAAGTGGTTGAAACTGCTGTGTCTAAGATACCTGAAGTGGGATTTAAAATTCCCACTGGGCATGTTGAAAGAGTTATGAAGAATGCATTTTCAGGAGATGGAACTAAGACTGCACGTGAACACATTGAAATGATTGAAGGAATATGTGGCTTATTCAGGATCCCTGGTATTTCTGAGGACTACGTGAAAAGGAAGTTATTATTTATGTCTTTATCTGGTAATGCTCGTATTTGGTTCAGGTCTTTGGATGAAGGAGCCACTACTGAATGGAGTGTATTGAGGAAGATTTTCTTTCTTAAATATTTTACTCCTAGAGAAGCTTATGAGAGTCGCTGCTATATATTTAATTTCTGGCCACATCTGGGAGAGAGTATTACTCAAGCTTGGGGGAGACTGAAGGCACTCCTTCGTGAGAATCCTTGTCATGATCTTACAAAGAAACTTATATTGATAAACTTTTATGTGAGGCTACCTATGAAGCATAAGGAAATTTTGGACAATTCATCTGGTGGTAGTTTTATAAATAATACTGAAGAAGAAGCATGGAATCTATTGGAAACTATTTCTGAAAATACTGGACACTGGGAACTTGATAAAGGTAATAAACCTTATTTTGATTATGGATATTCATGTGTGGAGACCTTCTCTACTTCTATCTTGTTTAAAAATATGAGTGATACATTTAATCTTGATCCTTATGGTATACTTGAAATAGCTAAATCTTTTGCTGAGCATATCTGTATTCCTAAAAGTGGGTTTGAAACTTATGTTGAACCTGTTAAACAGTCTATTGTTATTCCTAAAGTTATTAAACAGATAGAGCCAGTGTCATCTGTGAGAATTGAGGAGTATGTTGAGCCACCCCCATATCCAAACCAAGTTAAGAAAAATTTGCTTACTACTGTTACTAACAAGAGTAAAAGGAAATGTCCTAAGCCATATGAACAGGTGGAAGTCAATACTCAAATTTCTGTTATCAAACAATTAAATGAAGAAGATCCTGTTGATGTCTATCTATGTGAAGATGCTACTAAAATTATCAGAGGTAATTCGACCAAGGTGGGAAAACCTATAATCTCATGCTCTATTGGAACTTCAAGTTATCATGGTCTATGTGATATTGGGTCAAGCATTAGTGTCATTCCATATTCTCTCTATCTTCAAATCAAGCCTGATATTGATCCTATTGTTATTGAAGGGACATGTATGACAATTCAACTTGCTAATAAAGAATATATCTGTCCTTTTGGAATTGTTAGAGATATTGAAGTTTTAGTTGGTAAAATTAAATATCATGCTGATTTTATTGTGCTTGGTTGCCCTCAAGATTCTTTTTGTCCTATCATTTTTGGTAGACCTTTCTTGCGTACAGTTGGGGCTGAAATTAATTTGCTTAAAGAGAAAGTGTTTATTAAATGTGATAGTGAAAGACTTGAGTTCAATTTTTCCAAATTTGCTGATAAACATGTTGTGAAAGAGCCAATTTCTGAAGATATAATTGAAACTCTTGCTTCTATAGCTGTAGCTTCAACAGATATTGTAGAACGTTATATGCTTAATCAAGATGAACCATTTAATGATGTGGAAAAAGAGGCTCTAGAACAAATACTATGGCAGCAACCACCACAGTTACAGTTGCATATTCCACCTGATAATTTAGGAGTGTTACCACCACCTAAAGGGGATCCTAGTTTTGAATTAAAACCTCTGCCTGACAATTTGAAATATGCATATTTAGATGATAAGAATATATATCCTGTCATTATTAGTGCTAACCTTTCAGCTGAAGAAGAAGAGAAACTACTTGATGTACTAAAAGCTCATCGACCAGCTATTGGATACTCTCTTGATGATGTTAAAGGTATAAGCCCAGCTCTATGTATGCATAAAATTAATTTGGAAGAGGATGCAAAACCTGTTGTTGATTATCAACGCCGTATCCATCCAAAAATGAAAGAAGTGGTAAGAAAAGAGGTAATAAGACTCATGGAAGCTGGTATCATTTATCCTATAGCTAGTAGCAAGTGGGTTAGTCCTGTCCATTGTGTTCCTAAAAAGGGTGGAATGACTGTAGTTCCAAATGATGAGAATGAACTTGTGGCTCAACGTACTGTTGTTGGTTATAGGATGTGCATTGATTACAGGAAATTAAACAAAGCAACTAGAAAAGATCATTACGCATTGCCATTTATTGATCAAATGTTAGAAAGGTTATCTAAACACTCTCACTTTTGTTATCTAGATGGTTATTCAGGTTTCTCGCAAATTCCTGTCCATAAGGACGATCAAGAAAAGACCACTTTTACTTGCCCATTTGGTACTTTTGCTTATAGAAGAATGCCATTCGGTTTATGCAATGCTCCTGCTACTTTTCAAAGATGCATGAATGCTATATTTGCTGATTACATTGAGAAGATAATGGAAGTCTTTATGGATGATTTTCTGTGTATGGTACTTCTTTCGATAATTGCTTGTTCAATCTTAACAAAGTTATGCAGCGTTGTGAGGATCAACATCTAGTTCTCAATTGGGAGAAGTGTCACTTCATGGTTACTGAAGGAATTGTTCTAGGACATAAGATTTCTGGAAATGGAATAGAAGTTGATCCAGCCAAGATAGAAGCTATTGAGAAGCTACCATACCCAAAGGATATAAAAGGTATAAGAAGTTTTCTTGGGCATGCAGGTTTTTACCGCAGGTTTATTAAGGACTTCTCCAAAATATCAAAGCCTCTAACCAATCTTTTGCAAAAGGATGTTCCTTTCTCTTTTAATGATGGTTGCATTGAATCTTTTAATATTTTGAAGAATGCTTTAATAACTGCTCCTATTATTCAACCTCCTGATTGCAAATTGCCCTTTGAAATTTTGTGTGATGCTAGTGATTATGCTCTTGGGGCTGTTTTGGGTCAACGGGTTGATAAGAAACTGAATGTTATTTATTATGCTAGTAGAACACTTGATGCTGCCCAAAGAAATTATGCTACAACTGAAAAAGAATTTTTAGCAGTACTATTTGCTTGTGACAATTTTAGACCTTATATCACTGATTCACAAGTCACAATTCATACTGATCATTCTGCTATTAAATACTTGATGAACAAGAAAGATGCTAAGCCTAGATTGATAAGATGGGTACTTCTTTTGCAAGAATTTGATTTACACATTGTTGATAGGAAAGGAGAAGATAACCAAGTAGCTGATCATCTCTCTAGAATGGAAAATATACCTGATGATCCTATTCCTATTAATGATAGCTTTGTTAATGAACAACTTGCAAATGTTAATGTTTCCAGTATTAAGGCTGCTTCTCCTTGGTTCGCTAATTATGCAAATTTTATTGTTGGAAAAGTATTACCTCCATACTTTACTTATCAACAAATAAAGAGATTCTTTTATGATCTTAGACATTATTTTTGGGATGATCCTTTCCTCTATAAGAAAAGTATAGATGGTATTATTAGACGTTGTATACCTGAGCATGAACAACATGCTATAATAAGAGAGGGGCGTTTTGGTGCCCGGGCTCATATGAGCCCGGTTTTGTTTCCGATTTTTTTTAAATACTAAAATGGTTCGAAAAATACTGAAAAAAATTGGACATGAACATATTGAAGTATTCAACACTCGTGTAAAATTTTGACAGAAAATATCAATTTTTTCGCCCTGTGTAAAAAAGACAAATCTGTCTTTTGAATAGTGGACTGTTCACCTATTTTGTCTGTCAGATTTTTATTTTTTTTGCACAGGGCGCAAAAATTGATATTTTCTGTCGAAAATTTACACGAGTATTGAATACATGAATATGTTTCCGCATATTTTTTTTCAGATTTTTTTGAAACGTTTTTAAAATTCAAAAAAATCGGAAAAGTAGCCGGGCTCAGATGAGCCCGGGCACCGAAGCGGATTTCCGCTATAATAAGAGATTGTCATGATAGTCCATATGGAGGGCATCATGCAGGAGATCGCACAGCAGTAAAGGTTTTACAATCTGGTTTCTATTGGCCTACTTTATTTAAAGATTGCCATGAATATGTTAAATCTTGTGATAAATGTCAAAGAGTTGGAAACATTGGTAGGAGAAATGAAATGCCTATGAATTATTCTCTACCACTTGAACCATTTGATGTGTGGGGTTTTGATTTTATGGGACCTTTCCCAGCTTCAAAGACAAAGCATACTCACATTTTGGTTGCAGTTGACTATGTTACAAAGTGGGTGGAGGCAATTCCAACCAAAAGTGCAGATCATGCCACAACAATGAAGATGCTTAAGGACATCATTTTCCCAAGGTTTGGTGTTCCTAGGTTTTTAATTACTGATGGTGGCTCTCATTTTATACATGGTGTTTTTAGGAAAGCTTTGGCAAAATATGATGTTAACCATAGAATTGCATCTCCTTATCACCCTCAAACAAGTGGACAAGTTGAATTAAGTAATAGGGAAATTAAACTCATTTTGGAAAAGACAGTGAATAAGTCTAGGTCTGACTGGCCACTTAAAATTAATGATGCATTATGGGCTTATAGAACTGCATTTAAAAATCCTATGGGAATGTCTCCTTACAAAATGGTCTATGGGAAAGCTTGTCATTTACCTGTTGAATTAGAACATAAAGCTAGATGGGCTATTAAACAATTGAACTTTGACTTTAAGACTACAGGAGAGAAAAGAATCCTTGATTTAAACCTACTAGATGAATGGATGAATGAAGCCTATGAAAATGCTAAAATGTTTAAAGAGAAAGTTAAGATTTGGCATGACAAGAAGATTAAGAGAAAAGAATTCAAAGTAGGAGATCAAGTTTTATTATACAACTCTCGTTTCAAGTTTTCTGCAGGGAAGCTAGCCTCGAAATGGCAGGGACCATTAGTCATACAGGAGGTGTACCGTTCAGGAGCTATCCGTCTTTACGGTGATATGAAAGGTAAACCTCATGTGGTCAATGGACAACGTCTTAAACATTATATTGCAGGAAAAAGCTTCATTGGAACGTTGGAAACATTGAATTTACAAACACCGGAAGAAATAATAAAAGGGGGTCGAGCAGTTTCAGCAACTCCAAATCAATAAAAGGTAACTTTTGTATTGGAAAGTTTCTCGGAATTACATGAAATCTTATGGAAGTCATTTTTTATGGAAATAAAAGTTTAGGGAAAGAAAACTTGACAAAATGGAGTCCCGAGGGAGGAAAGAGGGGGCCCCACGCGGCCAAGTACAAGGGCCGCGTGGGACCACTCCTTTTCCACCTCGGAGACCTTTTTTGCCTCGTTTTCGATCCCGACGCTCCGTCTTGACCTAAAAACCCTCAATATATACCCCTCTCTGACGATCTAATCTCGCACCGAGCGTCCTCGAGCGATCTTTGTTTCTTGCTTTTTCTGTCTGCCAGGGTTTTAGCCATGTCTTCGGGGGACTCCTACCAATGTTCCTCCATGGATGACGATGATGATGAACTTGAAGGGCTCAGCCCCACGTCCCCATGGAAGAGGAACAGGAAGAGGAAGGACTACTCCGACAACGATGACATAGAGGAAGATGAAGAAGAATACATGGCTATCGTCGACTTCACGCCCCTGGAAACAACACCTCCATCGCCTGTTGTTGTAGCCAATGTGAGGGTGAACCACTCTCTTGGCAACAAGAGGAAGACGGCGCGCATCCAAACTGGAGGGAAGGTTCCTAGGCTCTCTCTTGCAAGCAAAAACGTAGCTTCTACTCTTATTGACAGGGAATCCCGGCGCTCCGCTCAAAGGAATTATCCCGGTGAGTGGGATCGTAAGATCCCCAACAAGAAGATATCAAGCCCCGAGTGGAAGCCTAGCAAGGAGACGGTTGAGAAGAACCTTATGGAGAAACTGGGAGAAGCTGCAAAAGAGTTTGAGAAAGCCTACAACCTCATGATGCAGATTGTTGGAGATCTTGAAGATCATTATTATGAAGGCACTAAGAAAGAAGAAAGGAAGTTCTAGCAAGACGTCAAGCTTGGGGGAGTTCCACCTAGTCTTTCTCTTTATTAGTCTCTTTTATCTATCTAGTTGAGGTGTGTTTTGCTTTTATCGTTTAGTTATCAATTCCTTTTAAGTTTGTGTGAGCTCATATAGCATTATCATGTATCCCTGTCTTGTGGTTTATCAATGAATATTAAAGTATGGTGTCTTCCATGGTTCTCTTGTTTTGGAGATTTATGGGTAAGACTCGT
The DNA here is from genome assembly GCA_012064385.1 of Puccinellia tenuiflora. Classification (NCBI taxonomy): domain Eukaryota; kingdom Viridiplantae; phylum Streptophyta; class Magnoliopsida; order Poales; family Poaceae; genus Puccinellia; species Puccinellia tenuiflora. Next base: position 208,894 of record QRDG01001387.1, read on the forward strand.
GCAAATGAGCGTGGCATATTTAGAGGTTTCAATCACATCTTACCTTGGACTTGATTAACTTAAGTATGTTGGACAACTGTAGAATCATATCATCAAAATATCAAACAATAAGCATGAAACATTATGACTAGTATTATGATGATAGTGGCTTGATAAATGTTTAAGGTTGGGAGTTAGCCAATATGTGATGTCACATGCAAAGCTTTCAACATGTTCCATCATTTATTTAGTTGATATCATGTACTTTTGTTTATGGATGCCTATCATGATGAAATAATGTGGAAATAGAGCAAGTTTAAATTAGTTTGTATAAATGGTAGACAGAAACTTGGGCCGCTAATCTAAGCCATGCATCATTCATGGTGGAAATTTACTTACATGTTGTTTTGAACTTCCTGTGATACACCCTGCAATAAAAAGCTATATCAATTGGTAAATAAAAAGGGTGTTGAGGTTGGTCATTATGTTTGTTTGTCTTGTTGTTGTGATGTGGGCTTGATCCATATCATGGGACAAGAGGTACCCCATTTAAGACTCTTGATAATACCATTATTACTTACAATGATAGATAACTTAAACTTGCTCTGTTTCCCAAGTTGAGTAATCATGGTGTAGGTACTTGTATTCAAGGGGCATGAGACATCTAACCTTTACTTTATCAAGGCCACTACTCATATTTGCTTTCACATTTAACTTTAATCATTCAAATGCTTGCCATAAAGAGCAAAAGCATAGGAAAAGGAATATGATTCAGTTGTCCAACATACAATGGTTATTTGCTTTCAAAAGTAAGAGTGGTTGCTAGAGCTTCTACTTATGTTGCCCTCATATGTATGAGTTTTAATTCATTAATCTTACATGGCAACTGAGTATGATGATGATACAATGCCCGTATTTATTTATCAACCATAAGTCCATCGATGCATATAATGATCTATGTCCTTATTTACTCGAGGACGAGTAAAGGTTTAAGCTTGGGGGAGTTGATACGTGCATTTTATATCATCATTTTTATATCTTATATTATCATATTGGTATGTTATTTGCATTGTTATATCGATGTTTTGCATGTTTTAGATGATTTATGGGACTTTCATACAAAGTCCCCATTTTTGGCATTTAACATCTGGGAGGCAGAATACCCCCCTTTTCTTGTTTTTATTATTTCAGGAGTTTCGCGGACTCAAATAATTAAAGGAAAAATACCACGCCAGTTTTTCATCAGGAGAATGGTGAAGGAAAGAAGACCGAAGACAGGAGGGCCACGAGGGCCAAATGGGGTGGGCCCACGCGGCCCATGTACCTGGCTGCGTGGGACCCACCAATTAGGCCCTCGAGCACCTCCTCACGTGGGGCTTTTTACCAACACCTTCGTCTTCGCCGAAAAGGGACGCCCTAATTTTCCCCAAATTACCTGAGGCCGTGGCGGCGGCGGAGCTCCTGATTCTCTCCGAAGGGGGTCAGATCCTGCTGCTCCGGAGCTCCGGAGAGGGGGGAAATCACCGCCATCATCATCACCTCTCCTCCTTGGCGTGGGAGGAGACATCTACATCACCGTCATCACCATCACCAGCACCATCTCCATCTCCATCTCCGTGATCCACTCCGTTCCGCTCATAGTTTGAGAGTTGCTATACCCTAGATCATTGGCTAGTGCTCCTATTCATGTTTGTGATTGGGTACTTGTCATTATTTGGTGGTGAAGTATTTATTTCAGATTGTGTTGTACCCTTTATGCCACTGATTATGATCATGTTTGCACGTTGTGAGTAGTTCCCATATGTTCCTGAGGGCATAGGATGAATTGGCAATGATTTATATATAACATGTGTTGGTATTTGGTCAAGAGTTTATCTTTTATGTGATTCTATGATGGTGTTGTGCGAACGTCGACTGCACAACACTTCACCTTTAAAGGGCTCATAGGAGAACAACGTAGTGTAATGAATTGAGGAAGACTTGGGAGGACAACTAAGCCCAAGACAGAGTCATGCAGTTATATTATGTGGGTAGTAGTGTCGGGGACCTTAGAGTGTAATGCTATGGTGGGACTTTATGTCTTAATAATTCTTGTGCAAGTCATTAAATTGGCCACATGATCCATCATAAGGGGTTATAGTTTAATTATTTAGCTATGCCTAGTTATGGCTCCGCCCCAAGAAGATTAAAACTTGACAAGATATGCAACGTGTTGTTTAATAAATCTCTATGCCTAGTGATATCCATGCCGCCCTCGGGAACGTTTTCCACATATAAGACACACATCACTTGAGCTTGTCCTCTAGCCACATAGAGGATTGGGCTTTCTCTCTCTTTGAGAGCTTTCTACTTGTTACTATTTATTTTAAACATTTTTATTCTTTTGCATTTATACAACCAAAAATCCCAAAAACACTTGCATCTTTTATTGTTTTATTTATCATTCTTTCTAACCAGTACCTTCAGCTCCTCGTGGGTTTGACAACCTTTTCTCATTGAAAGGTACTACAATTGATCTCCTGCACTTGGGAGTCATCAACATCCTAGTTATCATCTGCTTTATATTAAAGAGTTATGTGACTTGTTTGAGATTGCAGGTGTATCAAGAGAGGTAATCATGAGGAAATTATTTTCCTTATCACTTAAGGAGAAAGCATTGGAGTGGTATAGGCTTCTAGACAATTCTCACTTGTTGGATTGGAAGGAGCTTATGTCTCTCTTTTATTCTAAATTTTATCCTCTTCATGAAATTTATCGAGATAGAAATTATATCTACAATTTTTGGCCACATGACGGAGAGAGCATTGCTCAAGCTTGGGGGAGATTGAAATCATTAATGCTTAAATGTCCTAACCATGATCTTTCCAAGGATATTATTGTTAACAATTTTTATGCAAGGCTATCTCGTCATGATAAGGAAATACTTGATGCTTCTTCTATGGGTTCTTTTACAAGTAAGAAGATTGATGCTAAATGGGATGTTATTGAAAAGATTCAACAAAACATTGAAAATTGAGAGATCGACAAAGGTAAAGAGTCAGGTATAAATTATGAGTGATTGCATTAAGTCTTTTGTTGAAACTGATAGTTTTAATAAGCTTAGTGCTAAGTTTGGACTTGACTCCCATATAGTTGTTGAGATCTATAAATCTTTTGCTTCTCATATTAATATTCCTAAAGAGAAATGGTCTAAGCATCACGAACCTTTCAAAGACATTTGCAAACAAAATGAAATTGTTAATGATGAATGCAATAGACATGATCCAATCTCTACAAATAATGTTCCATATAAGCATGTTAATTTTTGTGGAGTGCATAGACCTTGTGAAAGCACTCGGGTTGAAGAAGATAAATATTGTAAGCAACATAAGCATGAAAGAACTAGCAAATGGCTTAAGGATTTATATAAATTTGCTAGAGAATTAAATGACCTCTATCCTTTTATGTGTGAACTTTGCAATGAAGAAGGTCATTTTAATTTCCAATTCGTACATTAATGATAGAATTATTAGCCAGTTTTGTGATAACATGATCACCTCTAGTCTTTATGATGAACTTAAATTATTTTTGGGGTGTGAAGAGTTATCAGAAAAAACTTCTAGGTTAGATAGTAGCACTTTTGGGAAAAATAGCATTCACAAGGGAGCTTATCATTATTGTGTTGTGAATTGCCGTGACAATGCTTACATTGCAAAAATTATAAATAATATCACTTCACCAAAGTATAAAAGGACAAATGTTTCTTATGTTGCCAATAATGAAAGGGAGAGATTCTCCCAAGTTTCTCCTGTCTTTTCTAATAATGAATCAGATTATGTGGAGAAGCTCCCTTTCCAACCACTCCCTCCTAAGGTGGTGAAGAAGAAGAAGAGAGGGAGGAGTAAAAATAAAGAGGAAATGGTATCATCCCCTAAGCATATTTCTCCCATCATGGTTGTTCCTAATGAGCATGAATAAAAAATTATTGAAGATGATCCACTTAATTGTATTCATTATTATCTTGATGTTAAGTCTATATGCACTATTGAAGAAGATTATGTTATGCCTGTTACTTATTGTGATGATCATGATTGGGAAAATAATACTACTTATGATCTTGAAAATCTTTTTGGCACCAATTTTGAAAATGATGATATTGATAATTGTTATACTGTTGGGAATATTCATGTTTCTTGTAATCATAATGTGGAAAACCCCAAGCTTGGGGATGATGGGTTTGAAAATCCTTTTGGTATTGAAAGTCACGATGATTTGTTTACAAAAATATATGCTTGGAAAGATGACTATCCGCTTGCTTATGATGATATTATGCCTTCAATTTTTGATGATTATTGTGATGATAACTATGCCATAAAGAATGATTTTAATCATCCCTACGAGGCTCATCATAATTATTACTCTCCTACTGAACATCATCTTTCTAATACACAATTAGTCTATCATGTCCAAGTTCTATATGATAGTCCTACTCTCAATGCTACTAATAATAAAGATTTTACTTATGTGGAGAGTAATAATAATACTTTTATGCATGTGAATCATGAGAAAAATGCTTTATGTGATGGTTATGTTATTGAGTTTTCTTATGATTCTACTGAAAGTTATTAAGAGAGAGGGAAGCGTGGTTATATAAATTTTCATCTTATGAAGTTTCCCCTCTTTATGTTGAAGGTTTTAATGTTGCACTTGCTTTGCCTTCCTATGCTTAATGCTTTATGCTCCAATGATTTATTTTCTTACAAGATGCCTATGCATAGGAAGAGAGTTAGACTTAAATGTGTTTGATATTTGCTTCATGATGCTCTCTTTTACGTTCCAACTCTTATTCTTATGAGAGCATCATTAAAATTATCATGCCTAGCTAAAAGGCTTAAAAGAAAAGCGCTTGTTGGGAGGCAACCCATGTTTTCTTTTCTTTCAGTTTGTTTTTGTTTTTCTTGAGTCATGAAGTTGTTGCCTCTGTAGCAATTTCATTGTATCTTTTTCTTTTGGTTTTTTGTGCCAAGTTTAGCCTCTAATGCATTGAAAGTGCGAGGTGTTGTTTTGCTGTCCAGAAAAAGAATTTTGTCCTTCACTGTTCGAAAATCTAAAAATCCTCTAAATTTTATCTTTTTTCTGAAATTTTTATACAGCAAGCCTGATACTTTTAGCTATCTTTCGTTAGTTTTGACGTTTCTTATTTGAGCTACAGAAGTGCCTCGAACAATTCGATCTTTACAGACTGTTCAGTTTTTGACAGATTCTGTTTTTATTTGTATTCGTCTCTTTTACTAGCGTCAAATGTGATACTATAGAAAAGGAGTGCCACACTGAGGCTTAGTAAGCAGTAGCTAATGCCCAATAAAGTTGTTTGCAATTTGTCTTGAGTTGAACACATGTGCATTTTTAATTTATGAGCACTAACCCTCTAATCAGTTTATGAGAAGTTTTGTGTGAAGGGAGTTTTTAAGTTCCAAAGGAGAGGAACATGAAGAAATTGAAGATGGATCAAAGCTCAAGCTTGGGGATGCCCCCATGGCACCCCCTCTGAATATCAAGAACCATCAAGCGTCAAAGCTTGGGGATGCCCAAGGCATCCCCTCTTCTTCATCGACTATCATGAGGTCGTCTTCGTTGAACTAAGTTTTTATCACTTTACATATTATGTGCTATGCTTAGAGCATCTTTTTACTTTCAGTTTTGTTTTGTTTGTTTGCTGGTCATATGCTTGTTGGATCCTTGCTTTGTTTGTGTGGGAGAGAGACACGCTTCGCTTTTTCATTTGAATACTCCTTTGCTTCGCTTATATCTTGTTGAGTATTCTTAGCTACTGTTTGTTTGCTAGTAAGCTCTCGCTTTTAGCTTTTATCTTGTTTAGAGCTGCTAGTTGTTGATGTTAAACTCTCTTATTCTTCACTCATATTTGTTAGAGAGTTGCTATGGTTGCTTGTTTAATTTGTTAGAGCGATAAAATGCTATCCATGTGATATTGGAATGAATGAAATCCTGCATAGTCTTGTAGATCATAGTGTGGATACTTGATGCTTCTCATTTGTTTTGAGATATTAGGATGAATGGTTAAACTTGCTGGTTATTTGAGTGGAATTGATTAGTAAAGAAATACTGTTAAAAACTTGAAACTATGTGGTGTTTCGTAGTTGTTAATTCTTTAAGCTAATCTTTCCATCAAAAGAATTGTTTGGTCAACATTGGAGATGGTGTGGAGCTTTTATGGTTATGATTGATAAATGTCTTATGCTACTCTGTTACCGGTTAATTTTAGATGTTTGCTTCAAATAACTTTTTTGCTAAGCCCAAAAATTCGTACTGAGTGTATGGTTCACTCGTGCATCCAAATCCCAAAGCCAAACTATCTTGCCAGCTGAGTCCACCATATCTACCTATGCATGGTATTTCCTGCCATTCCAAGTAAATTTGTCATGTGCTATCTTTAAAAATTCAAATACTCCTTTTTGTGCCTCTGTTTTTAAGCTCACGAGGGAGCAGTAGAGAGCTAGATATAACTTGTGACGAGCAAGGTCATTTCCCCCCTTTCACCCGGTGTCGATGGATTACGTCTTCACTTGAATCAACCCGAGAGCAGCTTAAGCAAAATATAAATATAACTCACCATTCTCCTCCGCGCAATGCAAATCTGAGAAATCAGCTCAAACATTGGACAGTGGTGAAACCAAGGAGAAAGAAGAGCGTACTCGCTCCTCTAAAAACCAGCTGCTCTCACAAGTCTAAAAGCCTTGCTTGTTATGGGGGACTAGATAGATTCTCTGTTGTGAAGTCGTTGACGAAAGCATGCATGTCTCAAAATTGTTTTACTTCTGTTTCATAAAAAATAAAAAGCTCTAGCACACGACTAATCCCTGCTTCCCTCTGCGAAGGGCCTTTCTTTTACTTTTAATATTGAGTCAGTTTTCCTCTTCCTTCTATCTCCACCAAAGCAAACATCTAGCATTGACCCTGGGTATCATTGATCATAGCATTGTCAGATTAAACATGAATCTTTATATTGACTTTACCGTTGGAAGTTGAAGCTTTTTGCTAAAACTTGCATCTTCTTTGTTTTGATTCTCAAACACTTTTGTCATGGAATTGTTAACTTTGAGAATTAATCAAATATGTGGATCACATTGCTTTCATGTCTTTAACGTACTATTTATGAAAGGTTTTGCTTGATTGATTCAACTTGGTTATTCATTGCTTTCTTGCTATCAACTATAGACAATTGTTTTGTATCACTTCATTCACATCCTATGCTTTACATTACTATCTTGATCAAGATTTTGTTGGTTGCATGTCTCATCAAAAATTATTTGTTATCACTTACCTACTCGAGTACGAGTAGGAGTTAAGCTTGGGGATGCTGATACGTCTCAAACGTATCTATAATTTTTGAGTGATCCATGCTAGTTTTGTGATATTATCAAATGTTTTTACTATCAATTATATCATTTTTATGCATTTTATCGGACTAACCTATTGACAAGATGCCCAGTGCCAGTTCCCTGTTTTTGTGCTGTTTTTGTTGCAGAAAGTTACTTTTGGGAAATATTTTCGGAATTGGACGAAAATTTACGGAGATTTTTTATTGAAGAAATGAGGAAGGGAGCCAGAAGAGCGACTCCAGGGGACCCACATAGGGCAGGGGCGGCCCCCTGCCGTGGCCTAGGGCCCCGTGGGTGGGACCTGCCCCTGCCCTGTGGGGCACCCCTCGGCCGCCTCCGACGCCTATAAAATCACATCCGACGCAAAAACCCTAACCCCCGAAGGATTTTCCCAAATACGCAACAGAGTTCCGCCGCCATCGCCGACAAGTTTCGGGGGGTTCAGAAGGTCTTGTTCCGGCACCCTGCCGGGACGGGGATCGACCGCCGGAGCCATCTCCATCGACACCGCTGCTTCCCGCGATGAGGAGGGAGTAGTCCCTCATCGGGACTGAGGCTTATACAAGTAGCTATGTGGTTATCTCTCTCCCATGATGTGATCTTCGTTGTGATCATGAGCTTTGTTAGTGTAGTTGAATACATGATGTTTCCCTATGTGTAATGGATATGATGTTGCTCAAGTGGTGTTATTTTGTACAATTTCCGGAGCCACCGTTGTGATCATGGTACCTCGGTGACAGGATGGGTGCCGTGTGTGAATCTATGGATAATAGATTGGAAGGATCTTTATCATGAGTTTGTTCTTTATTTGTTGGATTGAATAGATCATGAGGTTTCTTGATGCTTGTGTTATTGAAGAAAGAGACTATTCAAAAAATAGGTTGTGGTGTTTGTTAGTACTATCTTTGGATGCGGATAGTGACAGCATGAAGTGTCCATAGATGTGGAATACGAACTTTAAGGTGTGCTTTTCGTAGCCCTACGCAATTCTCATCCTATTTGATCCACAAAAGAATGATCTCCGAGTAACGTCTACCACGCATGTATTTTTGTGGGAACTATCATGTGTTTAATTATGTTAATGATGTTGAGAGTAGTCACTAGTGAAAGTATGAAGCCTATGCCTTGTTTCCAAGCATTGATACACCGTTTTTAGTCACTTTTGTCACTTGTTTGCTTGCTACCATTTTTATTACAGAATTACAAAATCACTTTTTACCATCCATATCACTTGCATTTTACCATCTCTTCGCCGAAGTAGTGCACCTATACAACTGACAATTGTATTAGGTGTGTTGGGGACACAAGAGACTTCTTGTATCTTAATTGCAGGGTTGCTTGAGAGGGATATCTTTGACCTCTACCTCCCGTGGATTCGATAAACCTTGGGTTACTCACTTAAGGGAAATTTGCCGCTGTCCTACAAACCTCTGCGCTTGGAGGCCCAACAAGTCTAAAAGAATAGAAGTGTGTAGTAGACATCAAGACTCCATGAAGAATAATGTTTTCCGCTTCCTTACTCTTTCAAGCTAGCTTCGTGCTATGCAAGTTGTAACGAATATTTTTTGTAAGTACTGGATCTGCGTGTAATAATTGATATAATGTTGTGATATTTCATCGTAAACTGTCTGTTCAAATGAAATCGATCCAGGGGTTTGCACTATACACAGGGACTTGTCTATTTTTAAGTGCAGGGTCCGCTACAATGTGATGCAAAAAACAGGCAAATAATCAGAAACTGGCACTTGGCACTGGATCAATAGGTTAGTCCAATAAATATGATAGAAAATGATATGAAAATTATGGCATAAGTGTATAACATTGATACAATATTAGCATAGATCATTCAAAATTTACGGATGTGTTTTGGACCTAACATAACCTTTTTGAATGTTCGTTCAAGATCCTTCAGTAAAGTCTTCACGTGGCACAACAGGTTAGGTCGGCGTTTCCGCTGGATGAGGGCCTTCTAATGGTGGATGTCACAAATGCTGTGGGCTCGAAGGGGTTGCTGATCCGCATACCGTATAATTACCTTCTAGACTCACTCACTTATTTCTGACAATAATTGTCTACATATATAGAAAAAAGTTGTGTGTGTATTAAAATATTTATGTATTTATTTTCACACATAATAACATTAGAATATTTCGGAAAGGTCATAACAACAATACAATCATGAGAAAATCATGGGAAATACTTATGAAAAAACTTGACATCAATATTTTCAAAGTAACAACAATATATCAACATGGATAATTATCATGTCTCTAGCAAATAAGACTGGTGGGAGCAATAATGTACATGGTAGTTCATAACAACAACCATACATGATAACGACCATCAAGGTAAGGTCAAGATCCATGACTTCCTTTATTTCAACGGGAGCACCATGACTGCTTCAAACAAGCACTCGCCAATGTGATGATCAATTTCCATAAACTCCCAACATATCACATTCCTCCAAATATGATATAGTGGCAAGTGAAGTAAGGATTTCAGTTGGAGGAGGAGGGGGTTGGTTGTCTTCAAATCATAATGAAAACATATCATCATATATCCCATCATGCATAGAATAACATTTGAGTGCGATGTTTCTTCTGAGCCACGTCTAGAGATTATTAGGCAACTTGTGTGTCTTACTCTTGTTCTTGAACACACTCACCTCCTGACACCTTCACAAGTCGAATGGTATTTGGAATAAAACAATGCTGATTTGGCACCAATTCCTAACTCACGTAATACACACATACATTAAGCATTTTTTATCACTCATCATACTATGAAAGGAAGCTCTTAAAGCCTTAAGAATCAATCACCTTTTTTGAGACATAATAATTAATCACCTACTGCAGTAACTGGAGCCTTTGAAAAATTGCCAACATTCGGTCCAGGGCCTTCCATTTGCCGGTCGGAGAGGCCCATAGAAGCCCACATGCGTTCGTCATTTGCCGGTCGGCAGGCCCATAAAAGCCCACATGCGTTGCTATTAAAAGAAGCCATTCTCCCAGAGCTCCGTGTCCAAGCTCGCTCCGCGCCGCCAAAGCTTGGAAGCCGCTATCTAGGGTTTTAGCTCGCCCACCGGTCTCAAGCGCCTAGCTAGGGTTTTGCTGTCGCGAGAGGGCGGCGAGATGCTGCGGCGGAACACGCGGCTGCGTCGGGAGTACCTCTACCGGAAGAGCCTCGAGGGGAAAGAGCGGCAGCACTACGAGAAGAAGCGCCGTGTCCGGGAGGCGCTCGAGGAGGGCAAGCCCATCCCCACCGAGCTCCGCAACGAGGAGCAGGCCCTCCGCCGGGAGATCGACCTCGACGACCAGGACCGGGCAGGTTTCCGCCTGATCCCTCCCCCCTTCCTATTTCCTTGTGTTTTGTAGCTCTTCTCATGGTTGGTTGATCGATCGATTGCAGTTCCGAGGAGCGTCATAGATGACGAGTACGCCGGCTCCACGCTCCGCGAGCCCAAGATTCTCTTGACCACATCGCGCAACCCCAGCGCGCCCCTTACTCAATTTGTAAAGGTGCGGTTTATAGGCTTTTTAATGTCTCGACCGGTTAAAATGGTGGATTGCATGGACCTGACATGTTGATCTTGTTCATTTGCTAGGAGCTCAAAGTTGTGTTTCCAAACTCGCAGAGGATGAACCGTGGTGGTCAGGTATAATGCAAATGCATTCCATGTCGTGTTTACTTTGGTATCAGAATGCACATTTTTATAAGATTTGGATGATATAAACGTGAACAAAAATTGGTTGGACTGTAAAAATTCACGCATACCATTTTTGAGGTTTTGTGTTCCTTATTGATCCAATTTTTCTATGGGCAGGTGATATCAGAAATTGTCGAGTCCTGCCGATCACATGAAATCACTGATCTTATTATGGTGCATGAACATCGTGGTCAGCCTGATGGTTTGATTGTCTGCCATCTACCATTAGGTCCGACTGCATACTTTGGGTTACTCAATGTGGTAAGTGTGCATGTCTGTTTTATTCATGACAATCCGAGGCGTTTTACAACATCGGACGCTATCTGGTGTTAAGTTGTGGTTCAATTTCGTGCAGGTAACACGGCATGATATTAAAGATAGGAAGCACATGGGCAAAATGTCAGAAGCTTACCCTCATTTGATACTGGACAACTTCACTACCAAGGTATTGCAGCCTTCCAAGCTTCTGAGCTACTTTGTTCTATGAAATGCATCTGTGAATGTTCACCTTATGCAAACATAAAACAGTTAGCAATAGCGTTCATGATTTGTGTATGTTCATTGTAATTGTTCCACCGTGTGTGCCCCTGCAAAGTAGTTTTTGTGTTGGCATCCATGTTAAAGAGTCGGGGTCAACATTTTGTCGCATTCATTTGTTTTTGTTTGTTGATTTCGCCCAACCTACCATGTAACAGTAGTCCATTCACACATGCATATGTGCTTACACTGCAACTGGAGGCTGCTGTGATGATTCTATCTTAGCATGGATTGCTCCTCTCTCTCTCTCTCACATACATTCTCTCAAGAAGAGCATTCGTGATAACATTTTTTTTCGCAAATATTGCTATTTATGATGAATTGATGATGATTTCATGATTATTCATCACATTCTGGGAACCTCCAGTTCCACCGACTCTTCTGCTATTGTTGTTGCTGGAATATTTGTTAGTCTTGTTTCCTCTGCAGCTTCTCTCTTTGTCACTATCTGTGGTTGTGTTACATGCATAACTACTCACACTATAAGTAGTAACTTGCATCTTTTGTTGGCTGCAATGATGGTTTTCTCGTTAACCTGAGACCTTCTATGAGGACTATATATATCCATTCAAAACTATGTAACTGAGCAGCTTTGGTATCGGTTGTCCTTTATTGTTGAAAACTGTCAAGCTGCAGCTATTGGTTTGTTTGCTTATCTTTGCTCAGACAATGTTTGTTGGCTGGCTGGCTGGCTGCAATGGACTTCTCGTTAACCTGGGACCTACCAAGGATAAAATATCCAGGTTTTTTTTTTTGAGAAACTTTCCTGGTACAAATATTTGGTTTGCTTATTTTAGCTCAAAGAATTGGTGATCCTTATATCTCGGTGGCTTTGCGTGTAATGATGGTCTTCTCGTTAACCTGAGACCTATGTCCAGGATAATATTTACCCTCATCCTGTTACATACTACAATACCTCTTTCTCTAGTAATGTTTTGTTTTCAATTTTCAGTACTGTTCATCCCAGCTTGTGTACATCATTATTACAGAGTTTTTTTTTCTGTTGTTTAAGTTCGTTACAAAATTTGGAGGCTGCTGTGATGTTCTCTCGTTAACCTGAGAATTTCTTACTATGAAGATAAACTCAAACCATTCAAACATTAAACTGAGCGCCTCCACTTCTAATCTTGCTTAGAGGAAGAAAACCTTTTTGTTCTCTTTTATGTTTCTGTTTAAGCTTGTTACGGAATTTTGCGTCTGCAGTGATGTTTTTCTCGTTAACCTGAGAAGTGCCTACTGTTATGAAGAGAAGCTCGAACCATTCGAAACTATTAAACTGAGCTATTCCACTTCTACTATTGATAGAACATAAATATTTCTTATTCTGTTCCTTTTCTGTTTGTGCTTGTAGTTTTTAATGAAATTTGGAGGCTGATGTGATGTTTTTCTCGTTAACCTGAGAATTGCTTTCTAATGTGAAGACAAACTCAAACCATTCAAAACTATTAAACTGATCGCCTCCAACTCTATTCTTGCTTAGTTAAAAATTCTTTTTTTGTTCAGTTCCTTCTTTGTTTATTATGATTTCAGTTTTTTACAAAATTTGGAGGCTGTGGTGATGTTTTTCTCGTTAACCTGAGAAGTGTCTACTAATATGAAGACAAACCCAAACCATTCAAAGTTATTAAACTTAACGCCCCCCCTCTATTCTTGCTTAGAATAAAAAAATCTTTTTTGTTCAGTTCCTTTTCTGTGTATGATTTCAGTTTTTTTCAAGGAATTTTGGAGGCTGCAGTGATGTTTTTCTCGTTAACCTGAGAAGTGCTTACTATTATGAAGAAAAACTCAAACCATTCAAAACTTTTAACTGAGCGCTTCCACTTCTATTCTTTCCTAGATTTTTTTTGTTTGTTCAGTTCCTTTTCTATTTATGATTTCAGTTTTACGAAATTTGGAGGCTGCAGTGATGTTTTTCTCGTTAACCTGAGAAGTGCTTACTAATGTGAAGTCAACCTCAAACCATTCAAAACTATTAAACTGAGCACCTCTACTTCTACTCTTGCTTAGAAAAATAAATCTGTTTTGTTTACGATATTTGGAGGCTTCTGCAATGTTCTTCTTGTCAACCACAGATGTGCTTACTAATCTGAAGACAAACTTACACCATTTATAACAATTTAACATTTCTAATCTTTGCTTTCTTGAATTCCATTTTTTGTCATTAACACTTTGATATCTGGTTTGGCACTTTAAATATTGGTATGTAGGATTTTTTCTGCTTGGTCCTAAATTAATTGTTTCTTGCATTATTTGAAAAAAATGAAATCCGTGGGCATTAGCACCCAGGACTTTTTTTATAGAAGGATCCCACCCGGGTGAGGCTCCAGAAATCCGCTCCCGACGGGAGTCGAACCCTGGGTGCGGGGATGCGCCACTGCGACCCTTGCCACCAGGCTACTGCCTAGTTCTCTCTTGCATTATTTGATACTGTATTAGTCTATCTTTACTATCTTATATTCTATTAGACAAATTCTTGTCGAGTTCACTTCACTGGAAGAGCTTGCTTTTTAACACATAGTTTTCTTTGTTATCTTTCTACTTTTGCTTTATTTGGAAATGCAAGTTGTCTCTGTTTGACTAGTTTCAATAATTGCAGACTGGTGAAAGGACGGCTAACATAATGAAGCATCTCTTTCCTGTGCCGAAGCCAGACTCAAAGCGACTAATCACATTTGCCAACAGAGATGACTACATCTCTTTCAGGTTAACATCTTACTCTGTTGTCATGCAAAGCCTCCTAGTCCAGAATATAGGCAGACTTCCCATGTATCTGAATTTTATTTCTATGAAACACACCATAAACTGATGCTCTTGGCTCTGTTGTAATCTTTCTTTTGGTCATGGAAGACATCACATCTTTGAGAAAAATGGTGGCCCCAAATCCACTGACCTGAAGGAGGTTGGCCCCCGTTTCGAGTTGCGACTCTACCAGGTGAAGAAATGCCTCCATCTGGCCATCGTTGTACACTATTAGAATCACTTTATAGATCTTGTGCTGACTATCTATATCTTGCTGTTTGTCTGAACAGATCAAACGAGGAACTGTGGACCAAAGTGAAGCGCAGAACGAGTTTGTGCTACGGCCATACATCAATACTGCTAAGAAGCAGAAATCTCTTGGGGTCTGAATTGATTTTTGACGTGCACAGCAATTTTGAGTTCTGTTTTCTACCTGTCCACTGTATGTGTAACATTATAGCCTGATGCTTTTGATGCATCCACAAAATTCCTCCATTTAAAAGCGTGTTAAAAGCTTGGTTGGGGTGTTGAGTTGTGATATTTATCAGCGAGAGAATGTGGAGCATTTGTTAGGTATGGTATTTGAAGGTCCAGCAGAATAGGGTGTCTGAAGTTTTTCTATACAATGCTTATGTACTCCCTCCGTATCATAATATATGATGTTTTAGCTATTTGTATGCGGACTACATATATGTATATAGACATAATTAGTACGTAGATTCACTCATTTTGCTCTGTATGTAATCGCACGGAAATAGCTAAAACATCATATATTATGATACAGAGGGAGTATATTACTTTTAGCCGCCCAGTACTGGCCCTATCTAAGGATATCTCAAGAACCTTATATCTAAGGACATTTTATCATGTTTTCTATCTAAAATGCTTGTTGGAGCTTATAGATTTAAGATTTCCATATCCTTGATGATATAGGTATGTCTGTTATTTTTTCCTATTTTCTTATTGAATCTTAGGAATCTTGCTATTAGAATCAAATTTCCCTTAGATGGTATAGCACCCCTAGGGAGGGAAGAGACCTTTGTCCAGAGCAACCAGCCTCTGCACCTCTACGTAGCTGCATAGACGTGGGGATAGGCCACCACATGGCGGAGGAGCACCGACAAAGCCAAGACTTCACTGTCGCAATTGTTCAAAGTACATAGAACCATATGTGATTTTGTTAATAAATGAAAATCACCATGGACTAATGGTTTTACTGAGTTTTTATTTGAGGGGTTTTCTATAGGTAATGCTTGAAAACCATGTATTGGATTCAATGCTGGATGCCATGAAAATATTGTTATAAAAATTGAGATTTGGCATCAAGATTATTGATAGAGATGACTTGATATGATCAAGAGGAATAAAGTGAAGTCGAATGGAGATGGGGTTCTTATGTGGAACTCAAAGAAAGTCTTGCTATAGCTTAGAAATAAGCCATGGAGGATCAAGATTTTGAGAAGATGATTATGAGAGAAGAATTCAAGATATGTCTCTAAGTCGGGGTCATAATGGACTCATATGTTGAGTCATGCTTGACCAAGCCATGGAGCATGCAATCAAGTGAAAAATTCATTGTGCATCCCAAGAGATTGTGATATAGAGATGAAGATCAAGTGACGACCAATGTGATGTTGTGATCCGAAAGATGGCCATGAAAGAGTTGAGACTATGGTGAGCATGTCTTGAAGAATAAAAATTAAGTGAGCATTCAGTTTTCCCCTTCAAGATATCATTATAATGAAGAGAGGACATAAGATACAATGTTGACCAAGTGAAAGTGTAACAAGTTGATTCAACTTGGTCAACACACAAAGCGAAAATGATGTATGGATCAAGTGATCTCGTGATATGATAACCAATTCTCAATCGTGCTTTGAGTACTAACACATGATCTATATGTTTGTGTTTATATGAAGGCTATGTATCTTTCATGGGTTGCATCGATTTTTTTATAGTCCACTAGTGGAAAACATCAGTGTGATCGTCATTAGGGTTGAGAAGTGCAAATTCAAGATGAACATATTGAATTGAATATATGCTTGAACCTTGCCTTCCATTTGGTGATAATGGACATTTGAAGATACGATCAAGTGAAGCTTTTCCATCGTGATTATGGGGATGCAATTTGTAAATCTTCATCAAATGAGCGTGATCAAAAAGAGTGTTACAACTTTTGGCAGACATGATCATCATGTTCAAGATCAAGTGGAATGCTCAAGTCTAATATTTCCCTTCTCTAGATTTTTCTAGTTTTACATGTCTTAAGGCGGTGCTTGGTGGGAGAAGGTGTTAGATAAAATTTGATACTGATAACTCCGGTTTAAAATATTAGATATTTTTTAAATCCCAAATGCTTAAAAGCGCAGCTGCGCTATTTGGAGGAGTTGAGCGCTCACTTTGCCGTCGCGTCGCGCGTGACTGAGGGAGCCTATCCGTCGCGCCGAGCCGCGGACCAGGTCGTGTGGGCCCGAGACGAGAACCCCCCCCCCCCCCCCCAAATCCGCCCCCATTTCGCTCGTGCTCCCATTTTCCCGTGCGAGTGAGAGAGGCGGAGCGAGAGAGGCGGAGTGCGGTGGAGGAGGAATCTCCGGCGTCCGCGAGCTCTCAGAGGAGAGGGGACGAGGAGGGTCCGGACGGGTACACTCGAGCGCGCCGTCGTCGTCATCTCCTCGACCTACAGCAGCGGGGTGGAGCGAGGTGCTGAAGCAAGGGGGGAATCGCCGGTGCGCGTCGTCGACCAGTCCCAGGCCGGTGTCGTCCACGACTTCCGGATCGCCGTCGTCGACGTCTTCCGCGACCTACAGCAGCGGAGCGGAGGGGGGCGGAGCGGGGTGAATCGCCGGCAAATCGAGGTCAAGCGCGGCGGCGAACGGAACTACGGGGACGACATCAGTCGACGATTCGAAGTGAGCGACACCAGCATCGGTCGATCTGCGACGCGCGCGGCCTGTAAGTCCCTTTCCAGCGCACCATCTGCATTTTGTAGCACCAGATTCGGTTCAGATGGAGTTTGCTTCGTGGTACGTAGGGTTTCAACGGCTAGTTCGTTTGAGCTATGCGTTTCACGTGCGGTGCGTTTGTACTGGTGAAGATTTTCGTAGTTCAAATGTACGATTGGAATAGTTGGAATGATTGTTCGTCCAAATAGCGCAGCTGCGCTTTCAAGCATTTGGGTTATTGTTTCAGAGAAATTTGTTGTTCAGGAATTTGCTGCTTCAAGTAGCAGCACTAACTGCCACACAGTACTAGTTGCCTCAAACGCTAGCACTAGTTGCATCAAACATCATCACTAGTTTAGGCACCCACACAGTACTAGTTGCCTCAACTGACATCAATAGGTGCCACATCTCCAAACAGCAGTTTCCTAAGCTCACCTGAAATAATTGCCACATACCACAGCAATTGGAATGAACCATAGGCCCTGCTACTTTGCATCTCAAATTTTCTATCCTGGGGGTATATAAATGCTAGTTGCTTCACACATTTATGCTTCACAGCATAAATGTTGCCTGGTATAAACTTGACTAGAAAGTTGCCTGGTTTTTGTACATGCTAGTTGCTTCATTACATATTACCACTTGCACCTACAGACACGGCAGTTGCCTAGGAATGCTACACATCACAGGCACTAGTTGCCTGAACTGGCATCAATAGTTAGTACAACTCATGCCACCAGTAGCTTGTACTTTTTTCATTACCCAAATTTCCCTTCTGTATTTTTTGACTTTTTTGCTTCACTACATGCTTTCTTAGTTGCTTTTACTTACAAGGATGAATTGTTGTGGACTGATTAGTCAGGTTCCAAACAAAGATGGTGGGCACGATGGAACAGGAGATGGGTTGCCACCTAAACCCACAGATAACTCAGGTATAAATCGCAAGCACAAAGCTGCAGCAAATCGGGGTGCCCCACCGAAATGCCGCAAGACCAGTGAAGTACCAGGGAAACCAAGTGGGGATGGAAGTGACAAACCAGAGTCATCTAGAGCCGGTCCGAAGGGTCCACCTAAAGAAAAAAAAGTTGTGACAGAAGTAAGAATTGCTCCAAACGACATTTTTTTTATTCGCTTGCATGAGTTGCTGAAAGATTTTTGTCTATACTCAGGCATTTTCCACTTTATTCAAGTGGCTATAAATGGGTGCTCATCTGTCTTTGGTTTTCCCTTTTTTTTCCAGGGCATAAGAAACAGAGCATCACCCTTCAGGCTTCAATCTGTGAATGACGGGCTAAATCCTCAACAGAAAATAGCTATTATGGATACAACTCTTGGTGGTTTGTTGGAAATTGCCTCATCAATGCCAGTTGACCTCAGCCAGTGGGTTATGAAATGCTATGATCCTATCAAGTCTGAGCTGGTTATACCCAACAGGGGCAAGATCCCAGTAAATACTGAAAGTGTTAGCTTTATGTGGGGTATGTCAAGTGCTGGTTTGAGAGTCTGCTGGGACACGCCAACAACTGAAAAAATCCGGCAGATTCACGAGGAGTTTGGTTTCGAGGGCACAACTGCCCCAGATTTAAATACATGGTGTAAGATGATCAAGGACATGAATGGGGCAGCAGACAAGAAGTTTGTCCGGGCATGGTCTGGCGTGGCATTCAGCTGCTTCCTCGCCCCAACAACTGGTGTCAAAATAAGCCCGCGTTGCTACTGGGTTATTTCGGATCCTGATCTTCTCCCAAGGACCAACATAGCACAGTTTGTAATTGACCAGATAAGACAAGCTTTTATGGCATTGGGCAACAAGAAATCTGTTTGCTGTATGGTGTACCACCTTGTGGTAAGTGCCTTATTCATGTTGTTTCTTTTGTTGCTTCTTCCCCATACGGTAGTTGCGTTCAATTCATGTGCTAGTTGCTTATGTTCTTCATTACCTTTTCATGTTACACTAAGTAACTGCTGTTTTGGGATTTGTTTGGATGCAGCTTCTATACCTTGACTCTCTGGAAATTGATGAGATTATAAGCGACTGCATACCTCGTGCTAATGCATGGGATTGCAACTTGATAGGGAGAGTTATTCAGAAAGATTTAATTAGGCCGGGGGTTTTCGGGAAATTGCAGGTATAGAACATTTTTTTTGTAGCAACTATTACAACCTTTCTCCTCCCATCATTTACTTGCTTGCTTCTTCCTACTACCACCACGTATGACATATATGTAACACCTTTTTTCATTTTTTTTTCTTCACATGTGAAAAAGCTGAAGGAGAAGTTTAGGGATGTGGCTCAGGGTGGTCTTTTTGGGGGTCTGCTGAAGGCTGAACAATTTGTCGCTACAATTTTGCCTGCAAACTATGATCACACTGTAAGCATAGCAGCACATTTTTTGTGTTTTTTTTTGCTTGCTCTTATACATGCTAGCCCCTCAGTTGCTTTTCATTTGTTTTTTAAAATTGCTGTACAGTCGACCTGAAGCCAAGTTAAAGTTTGCTTTGTGTGCCACATGATAGTTGCTTAACTGATACAAACCAGTTGCTTCTCTATTAACTAACCATTTGCCACCAACCAAGCACCAACTTGATGCAACTAGTAAAAACAAATCCAAGATGTATGAAAGATGCTTATCCAATCATAATTTTTTTGCTTTCCAGTGCTAACCATTTTTACCTTTTTTTTCCTTTCAAACGTCACGCAGAAGAAAAGGAAGCTATCTGCAATGGTTCATGGTTTCTGCACAGATTTTGAAGAATCCATGAGCAAGTTTGTCATGGGGTTCGGGAAACTTGACCAAGGCAGTACCAGCGGAAGCAAGCCCAACAGGCAGGCTCCACCTTCTGCGAAGCAGCCACCATTGAAAAAGCAACGTAGGCAGCAAGTGGAAGACCTGGAGGAGGAACTATTACCTGAGGTTGAATCATCTGAAGATTCAGATGACGAGAGCAGCAAAAATGTGGTGTTAGACGACGACGATAGTGAGGATAGCAGGCAAGTTGTTGGTTTCACATTTTCTTTTGAAATTCTTTCTGTCTCCACTAAACCAAAACTAATACCTTTTTTTGCTGTCAACATTATCAGCAACTTGCCATTTTCATTCAGGACGATGTTTTCTTATACCTAACTGTCATTGTTTCATCAAACAGGGGAGACAAAGAACAGGAAGAACACATCGAGAGTGAAGATGACAACCAAGAAGAAGAAACAGAGGCTGACAAGGGGGATGACGGAGACGACGATGATGACCCTGATGGGGAGGATAAGGATAACAGTGGGGAGGGTGATGACGATGACCAACCTGCAGACGACAATGGAGGGGATGGTGCTGGTGGTGGACAAGAGGGCAGTGGAGACGATAACGGTGCAGACGGCAACACTGGTGGTAGGGGAACTGGGGGAGACCATACTGAGCAAGCCAATCATTCCAGCAAAAGCATGCCTGACACACATAAAAAACAGTATCATCTGAGGAAGAGGAAGGGACGTAACTGCGAGGTTGGGGAATGTATGGAGGGGTTTTATTATGAAACCCGACCAGATTGTGTGGATAAAGAAAATATGTCCTTGCTGGATATGTGCAAGATGGAGAAGAGAAGCCGCTTGCCAGATGTCCCTGTGCTAGAACTGCCGGTCATTTTTGATGACACCCCAAGCTTTTGGATGAGAAATCTGAAGTTGCCAACCAGCAAAACAGTGCCATCCGAAACAGGCGATGCGGAGTTGCCACTGTTGGATGGTGTTTGCACTGCATCAGCGTACAACACATGGTTTGAGGAGTTGCATGGCCTAAGGCATCCAAACAAAGATCTACCAGCGCATACAGGTGGAGCACCAACAAATGCTGCCACAAACCAGAGGCACACACCAGGGAATATGGAAGCAACTGTATGCACACAAAAAAATGGAAACCAGGCAACTCGTACTGAAATCCCTCCAACTCATAAGCCTGCTCCAGCAACTTACCAACCTGCTCCAGCAACTCAGGGGCAGCAGCCAAAGGCTACCCAAGCAACTGCTCAATACTTCATGCAACTTTAAATGCCTTTCCAGCAAGTTCTCCCCTGAGTGATGCATCTCAACTACATCGAAGTCTAGGCCCAAAGAAGGAGACACCTGCAGATGCGCCAACTCAAGTTGGGCAATATCAAGCTCCAATAGTTGCTCACCACCTATTAAGCAATGTCCCAACTGTCCCTTTCAGTCCACCAACTCGTCAAACTTGCCCACCACCTACACCTACCATGGACAAACAGCCGGTCCTCACCCAGGACCAGGTGCACGAAATCGTCAGCAAGTTGCTTTTTCCGCATATTCAGACGCAAAAAATGACACGCAGCAAGTCAGCAGAGCTCGTTATGGATTCAGGGACAGAAACCTTCAAGGTGCCTGCCAGAAGCAACTCAGGTAGTAGTATAGGAGAAGGTTATTGCGATGCTCCAAGCTTTGATTTGGGGCCTGAGTTTGACATGACACCAGTCCCACCATCAAGACCTGGGCCGCAGTTTGATGAAACGCCTGTCCCACCATCAAGGCCTGGGCCGCAGTTTGATGAAACGCCTGTCCCACCATCAAGGCCTGGGCCTCAGTTTGACATGACACCAGTCCCACCATCAGGACCTGGGCCTCAGTTCGACAGGACGCCTGTCCCACCCATTGATGATGATGCTGAAGTGCAAATCCTTGATGAGGCAGAGTACAATGAGATGGAGAAGGTATGCATGGAAGCTGAGAGGAATTACAGGACACAGAAGCCATTGACAGAGACTGAGAAGACTGAACCCCCAAGCAACTTTCAAACACCATTAAGAACACCTGACAAGATGGATGATTGCAGCGCTGGTGGCAGCGACAGCTCTACTGCTCCTAATCAGCACGCGAGGAGGATCATAAAGCCCACTGCAAACATGCGTTCACCGTTTGACAGCTGCAAGAAACAGTTTGGATGTACAACCGACATCAACAAGCTTTATGCACTAGTTTTACTTCACGGACGCAGACCAACTAGGGGGCAAGGATGCCATGATAGCAGGTTTTGTATTACCTCCATCTGAATTGTTGCTCCATTATCCATGCAATTTTCTGTTGCTTTCATACTATGTGCATCTGCCTAAACCGAACAACACTAGTTGATCAAATATTTGTGACACAAATTCCTATTTTTACTCGGATTTTTTAGTTGCTTCATTACATGTAATTGGTTGCTCCAGCATGAAACATTTTTGTGTTTGCAGCTGACAACATTACTGTCATCACCACTAACTTTCCTTCTTCTCAAAAAACAGCAAACATATAATAAACTTCGACAAATTTCATGTCACTCTAAAAGAACTCGCTGAGTCAATGAAACCCGGAGGATGGGTTCACACTTCAATTATGGAAATTGGCATCTAGTTTCTCATGAAGACCATTCCATCTTCATCAAAGAAAGTTATCATGCCATTGAGGATAGGAGTAAGTACATATTTTGCCCTTTTCTTTTTATTTTTAGTGCTAATCATATCTAATCACATGAACCTTGTTCTGACCCCTTCATCCTACAACGCAGACTCGTATGCAGGAAATGGTGTGGGATGGCGCTGAAATTAAGGAGTTGTTCAGCAAGGAGAAGCGCTTAGACAAACAGGACATGGTACGAACATTAAAAAATGCCCCTAATTATTTTTTGTGCCTATTTTTTCTTGCATTACTGTTACTACAGAACCATTTCTTTACTTACTTGCGCCACCATAGGGAGCCAACATAGGTACTTGCCCATCTGTACTTACGTACTTGCTGGAGGATATCACTTTTAGTTTGTCTCTATGTCCTATGATTTTTATACTCAAACAACTTGCTCCATCACCTTATTGCATTTGCTTCTCCTCTGCTACCATAACATACACCAGTTGCTACAAAACTCAATACGTATCCCAAACGTCGCTCCATATACACCACTCAGTTGTCCCCAAGACACTTCTGTGCATTTGGATACTACAGTAGTTGCTCATGTTGCTTCTCTATTTTTTTGCATGATAGATGCATGTCCGATGGATGCCAGTTTTTTTGCTTCAAATCCAATGACTAATTGTATTCTAATAGTTAGTTGCTCCATTACAATGATGTTATTCCTTTAAAAAAAAATACATGCAACTTACCTTCATTCATTTTCTCTTTTTTCTCCAGATAATGATCCCGGTTATACAGGCATTGAACCCAAGTGCTGAAGTGGTTGTGAACCACTACTTCATGTTGAACATAAACATCAGAGATCGAAAGTTTGAGGTACTAGATTCATGGAGGACCATTAAGGATGCAGCGCTGAAGGAGTGTGTGAACAAAATTATCTCAACAACTTTCATCTTATGGGACGAAAATTACCCCTCATCCAAAGTGCAGATTGACACATTCAAATTGGAGGAAATACCTGTGCCACGACAGACTACCAAGTAAGTTGCTTCAATTTTTTATGTCCAAGTCCATGATGCAGGTTGCTTAATTTTAGAGCTGTTAATAGTTGAGCTTTTTCCAGCCAGATTTTTTCATAACTTGGACTTTTTCTGTGTATTAAAAAATGCATACAGTTATGATTGTGGCATATGCACACTGATGAATGCGCAACTATGGCTGGGAAGGTCGATCCCAGATTACACCGGAAAAGATTTGCCCAACATGAGGAAGTTACTGACAAATGGATGGGTTACCATAGAGCTCAACAAGATTGACTGGAAGGCTACACTAAATCTGTAGGCGAGCAATGTAAGATGATAAGTATTTTTTTTGTATTTTCCCCTTTTTTTTGCAACTGCTTCAACTACCTAGTATTTTCAGCAGTTTTATGTTAGTTACAGTCATACCTGTTGCCATAGTACCAGCGACACCATTTATGTAAAGGGAAACTTGCTGGGAATAAACATGCAAATTTGGTAGTAGCAACTATTTTTAGTTGCTGCAACCTTACACCAATTATTTTGATAACATATTCAACACATAATCAGACATTCAGACAGCAGAAAATAAAATTTGGAACAAACTCTAGTATTTGCTTATATAACACAAACCAGTTGCTAAATTTACACCACCTCTCTGTCACTTAAAATAACAACCAGCACTTTAAAAAAACAAAAAAATGTGCAAAATCGCAACAAACTAACAACAAGTTGCTTCTATAACAATGAGTGTTGCTTTATCCAGCGCCAACCAGTTGCTCCAGATCCTGCAACTAACGCATAACCCTAGTTGGGCATGTAGCAGAGTTGTGATCACTAGAACCACACAAACTGCATTTGATCTTCTTTTTAGGGCGCAGTTCAAGGGCCGACTCTGTCCGGTGTGACTTCGTCCTTCCCTTCGTAGTCGATTTCGGTGGGTCTCTAGGGACTGTACTATCCACTGGTGCACTGGTTGACTGCCCAGCTGGAGCACTTTTCCTCTTGCGAGACTTGTTCAAGTGTGCAATCTCGGTTGCAGCTGCTCGTATGTGCTTGTTCAGTATAGCAGTTGCAGGTTCGGACGCACTTGCCACTTTCGCTACTTTCGAAAAATTCATGTTCAGGTTGGCGTGTCGAATCAACTTCTGTGACTCTGGAGGCATCTCATCTGGTGGTTCATCATTTGTTGCTGGTGCTTCACCTGACACCGCACTTTGGGTCCACCGTTTCAGAATGTACCGTTCTGGTATCTCGTCAATCCCAAGGTGTGTGAAAATTTTGAGGATGTGGCAACAGAGAATACCATCTTGGTCCATCTTAGTACACTCACATGAGTAGGTCCCCTCAACCTGATTAGCAGCCACCAAGTAAGTCCTGGAACCATATCTTGCACAGAAGCTTCTGTTTGGCTCCAACCTGTAGTAGTTGTCGCCAAAAGGTCGTACGTTGTACCTACCTACCATCTCAAACTCATTCCGGAACCGCAAGTATATGTCCCTGGTGTAGACTTTGAATGCTTGCATCTCAATGGGGAAATCTGACCATGGACGCAGTTCCAAGAAGTCTGTCCGGTAGTCGTTCCCCCCCTCCTTAACCAGTATGTGCACCTGGATTTTCTCATATTGCTTCACAAAGTTGAGAACTGACTTGTGTGGGTTCACATAGCGTTTCAAAACAGCGTTGAAACCCTCACTTCGTTGCGTGGACTGTAGGAAGGGGAAAAACCTGTGCTTGAAGTAGCATGGCACCCATGTAGACCTGATCTCATACAGTGCAGCAAAATGAGGATGTGCAGCAGCAGCTGGCCACTTGCCCAAAAATAACACCCACTTTGCTTCAAACTCTTCGGGTGAGAAGCTAAAGTCAACAACAGCATTGAAATCCTCAGACAGTCCAGGATTCCTACCCAACACTGGACCAACTTTCCCTTGCGCCTTGGAAATTATATGCCACCGACAGTTGCGATGGACCGAATCTGGGAAAACTTTGCTAATAGAAGCTTTCATTGCAATGTCTTGATCCGTTATGATGTTGTCTGGTTGACGACCACCCATTGCTTCAAGGAAAGTTTCAAACACCCAATCAAAGCTTGTTGCCAACTCCTGCCTCACAAAGGCGCAACCCAACATGATAGACTGCCCATGCCTATTGATTCCAATGAACGGGGCAAATGGCATGTTATACATATTGGTTAGGTATGTTGTATCAAAAGATACACAATCATGGTAAGCCTGCGCGTATGCCCTGCGTGCAGCGCCATCAACCCAGAAAAGGTTCTCAACCCTGTCCTCCGCATCCATTTTTATCCGGAAAAAGAAATCTGGATCTTTCTCCTTTTGTTCTACAAAGTAGCTGATTACTTGGGCCATGTCGCCATCTCTTGTCTCTTATTTGCAACAGAAGTTGGTGATGGTCTTTGCAGTGTATGGGACAAGCAACTCAGTCCCATAGTATTCTGACATTATGCTCATCATCTTACCTATATAGAAAAAGACGCACAGGTTACTACAAAAATCGGTATTGTAACTCCATGAAGCAACTAAACAAACTCTTGCAGCAACTACCATGCAGCAACTAAATGAAGCAACCAGCACAAAGTCATGCGCAAATAACTGCAGAATCATGCAGCAACTGCCACAGAGCTCATGTAGCAACTAATATTACCACAAACAGCAACTAACTTTTGAACATGCAGCAAACTACAAACAAAATAAAGGGCAGTAACACCAAATGGAATTAACACATAACAATACCCATACCTGCAGGCAAATTTGTGTTGTGCAGGTTCTTCACAAATTCCTTCTCTTCAGCGGGTATTCCTTGGTGAGACCTCAAGTATTTCGTGAGAGAGGGTTTAGTCACAAGTGGATGGTTATGCTCTTCTACAAACCTAATCACCTCCCATCTGCCATCCTTCAACTTGACAACCATTTTTGCTTTGCAATAGGTCTTGATTATTGTTTCCCTCTTTCGTGCTTTTTGTTTTTTCTGTTTGGGACCCTGAGCAGCAATGTCCGCAATCACAGAAGCAATTTCTGCAGCTTCTTCATCTATTTCGTCAACAGGCTCAGGGTCTGGTATAGGGCCCACAGCAGCTTGCTTATCCGGCATACCATCATCATCTCCTGGCTTCCTAAATTTGTTGCACACAAATTGTTGTTTGTCCAGCAATCCCGTGTACGCACACCTCCTTGACGTGTTCTGTTTGATAGAAAACCCTTTGACAGCAGCATAGGCATTGTAGTGTGCTTTTGCTTCTAGCATCATGTCGAAACGCATACCAACATAGGGAGCATTAGGCTGCGATGAAGCCTCATCATCATTAATCCCATCTGCAACTGATGTGGTATTTGTAGCACCCATGGAACCACCTATTCCAGTGGTTGTTGCTGCTGCCTGCACGCAAACATCGTGAATAGGAGCGGTGATGGCAGGCAGCGGCGACTCTCCAATAGCCTCACCAAGTAGGTTGGAGAAGTAATTGGGCGGCACCACGCCAATGTCCTCCATATCTAATGGGCTGTCATTGAGAGCAAAGTTCCCACCAATACCCTGCATATAACAGAAGTAGAGTCACAGTTGTAAGATAAGATGGATGAAATTTTTTGCCACTGTATTTTCTATCATACTACTACATTTTTTTGCTTCTATTGCAAACCGTTAATCATTTGTACATTTTATATTTGCTCACATTTGTCTCCCATTTTTTCCCCAGATAAATGCAGCTACACAACAAAGAGAGAAGCATGTGCTCTACATAGGGGGACGCAGATTCAACTTGCCAGTTGCAGAAGAACATGTTTCCATCAGAGATAGCAAACAGTCTATTAATTTCCTCTATTACCATTGTTATTCTTGGGAGCTTCGAGAAGCTACCACTGGTGAACTTGCACAATCGTTTTTGGATGTACTATGGTTTTGCTGCTACTTTGCATCTGTTGCTTATAAAATGCTAGTAAAATTCCTGGTATATAAATGCTAGTTGTTTCTCATATGCCTATGACAATTTGTGCTCTGTTCATGCTAGTTGCTTCATTTACATCTTACCACTTGCACCATACAGACACGGCAGTTGCCTAGGAATGTACATGTCAATTTACATCATGGTACAAAGTAAAGCTAGTTCTTTTACTTGACTTTGGCTACAGGTAATGTTGCTTACATAGGCATATTTACTTGCTGATGTAGGGGACTATTTACTTTTCCTGATCCAGCATCAATTACTAACACATTAGACCCATTAAGTAGTAGCTGATGTAGACACAACAATTGCTGGCCAGCAACAAAAGAGTTGCATCATCTGCTTACATATAGTTGCTTACCTAATACCAAACTAGTGTAGAACCTGATCCCCCCAAAAAATCAAGTTTAGTTGCTAGTCTAGTTACACTAGTTGCTGAGCCACCATCAAATAGTTGCATCATGCTGCTTCTGAACTTGTTTTTTTTCGATCTGGGAGCAACTCTAAAAGGCTGCTTGATACACACAGGGAAGGGAGGTAGGGTGTTAGTGCAGACCTGATTCAAAGGCTCCCATTGCTGTCTTGTTGGGGAGCCGTTCCTGGATGTTGTTGCTAGTGGGTAGGTAGCAATGGATGAAGCCAGAAGCTGGGCAGCAGATCCGGGGGAGGCTGCCACGAATTGTTCTCCTGTTTGGGTCCAGTGCCTCGAAGTGCTGGCTCCTGGGTCCATGGCTGATGCCAGGAGTCGATTCGCAGATCCTGGTGATGAAGCCGTGGATACAGAGGATGATGGGCGAAGGGTGGTGGCGGCGGGGAGGAACTGGTGATGGGGAATCGGGAGTAGGTCAGGGACAGGGTCCCTTGATATAAGGGGAGCACGTGATGGTGGGGACCGTATGGGCCACGTGATCCCAGGGGAGGACGGTTATTTCCCGCCAGTTTTTTCGGTGGTATCGCTGGGGGTCGCTGGGTGGGCGCTGTATGGTTTTATTCGAGCGCTCACGTCGCTTTCAGTGGGGCCAAACGTCCCTTTCAGGATCTGACGTGGCTCTCTATATTGTGAGCGTTCCAGGCAACCATCGGGCGCCCAGGCGCTCGCTAGACGCGTCCTTTTTTAAATAGGGTATTTTTTCACCGTTTCATAAATAAGGGGTAAAAATGGAATTTACTTTTTTGTTGCAAAAATACTCTTTTCTTTATTGAGTTATATGTATTTCTTGATTGTGTTGGAGGGTTTCTCTAATGCTTTTTAGCTGCAATTAACAATATTTTTTTGTACTAATTGAAAACTCGGTATGAACACGATGTTAATTAGTTCTAGGAAAGTGCTAATTATAAGGCCGATTTGTCTGGTAACTCTCCGCAACCGTTGGACCGTAATTTCCTGCCGACCGGCCGAAAGAAAATCCTAGGTCCTTGGATAGAATCGTCCGATCTCTGTCGCAATGTGCCAACTGCCAACCACGCGGAGCATCCCTCACGTTACCTCTTCTGACCCGTAATGAAAAGGAAAATGCTTCGCTCAGGCCGACCTAACGCGCGCGCGTAGGTCGCCTCTCGCTGGCTGGTTCGCTCGCTCACGTCCATCATGTGTGCGTGCTTTTTTTACGGCGCGGACGTTGCGTGGAGTCCATTGATGTACAGGTACGGCTGGTACACGCTCATAGTTTTCTTTTTTTTACTTTCACTTCGATCATCACTTGCTGCTAGCTAGGATGTATGCATGTCCGTACTAACTAGCTTTTTTCTTCTTCTTTTTTCTTTCACGCTAGCTAGTTTCTTTGGTTTTTGTTGTTGTGTGTATAGACTCCCATCTTCCTATGTATCTAACTTTTTTCTTTTTGACGTGTCAAAATCGCAAGCCAGTGTTGTCACCGTTTTTTAACTGTATCTGTTCGCCGTAAGAAGGCCGAGCGCCGCCGACATGGATGATGGTATAACTATTTTTTCTTTTTGTTTTTTCCAGTGTTGCATTGATTTTTAAATTTGTAACAAAGTTAGCACTTTTTTGAATTTTTCGATGACGTTTATCAAAATATTGTAAACAATTTTTTTTGTCGTCGTTTGTGATTTTTGTTAAAATAGGTGATAATTTTTGTTGTAAATAAATCTATAGAAATTTTTTTGTTGCTCAACTACATTTTTTTTATTGATGCAAACTTTTTTTTTGTTGCAATAGATTGTGTTTTTTGTGAAAATAGTTGGTTTTCTGAGCGTTTGCAAGTTGGTATGTTTCCCTATTTTGGACCGATGTGTTTTTTACGTACTCTTTTCCAAATGTTGCAATCATATGTTTTTGTTGTTGTCGTCGCTTGTGTGTTTTGTTGAATTAGTTGGTTGTTTTTGTTGCCAACAAATCTGTGGCAAATATTTTGCCCATCCACGTTTTAATTGGTGCATACACATGATTGTTGTAATAGTTTGTGATTTTTGTTGAGATTGTTGTTAATTTTTGTTGCAAAGCAATATGCAGTAAAAAATGTTGGTTAACCACTTTTTGTAACATTACTTTTTTAAATGTTGTAATGATTTCTTACAATAATATTTTTATTGTAATCGTTTGTGATTTTTGTTGTGACTGTTTGTATTTTTTTGTTGTAAATCAATCTGCAACAAATAATTGTTGTGTAACAACTTTTATGTAATACAAATTTTAAAAAAATATTGTGATGATTTGTTGTAATAGTATATATTTTTTGTACACGGAGTGAGAAAATTTGTTTCAATACTCTGGAGTTTGTTGCGATACTCAGAGTAAATCATCACGATGGCATTTCTGCAGTAAATATCGAGAAGGTCGGGGGCAACCCGATATACCCCTTCGTTTAAGTGGATCTTGTATGTACTGCGGGTTTGATTTTCGAAACAGTGAAGGGCTAAAAAGCAAAAACGCGTGGTACTGATTTCTGAACGTAGGATGACGATCCAACGGCTTGGGAGGGGACCTAAGTTTCCCCTTTTCTAGGGGGACCTACGCCTAGCACTGCCCGAATGAAAAGATCCAATTTCGGAGGACTGACCTCCTACCGCTTCCACGCCACAGTCATTGCCGATGTTCTGAGCCGGCTGCATGAACGAAGAGCAATCACAGGTCCAGCGGACATCAAGCTTGCACGACAATGTGATCTCTTTATGTGTATGGCCCCGCCATGATTTTTGCTGGCGCATGGCCCCTCCTTCTCCATCGGAACTGTCGCACGGGATGTCGTTGCCAAACAGGGCAACCCTAGCTACCTCTCCCTCTCAGCTCACAGACCGGAGGAGGAAGATGAACAATAGACGTAGGGATTTTTCCGGCCGGCGCACGAACGCCGCCGTGGGTGCACGAACGCCCTAATTTTCTTTGTATTCACAATGTCTACATGGTGCTCTGGCTCCCGGTGCCACCACGAACTGGTTACAAGCTGGCTTTATAGCCCTGGTCGCAAAATATGCCTAGTCCTTTCAAGCCACACCAAGAAACCAAAAGGCAAATACCTCCATTAAGTGCAAATGATTCTATGACCGGGTTTATCTTCCTTAAATGTATCGCGCTGCATCAACAATACTAACATACACAATGCACAATTGTATGAATCTTCACAAAATTTATTAGCTTTTGGCAATGAAGGTTAGGTAGTACCAAGCTGCAATGGCCAGGAAAAGCATAAATAAAGGGAGCACGAAGTCCATAAATGTGTTTGGAGGAGGAGAGTCTTTGTTCCTTTGCATTGTTTTGGAATTTGGCGGCACATCACTGACGCCAATTGCTGCGCCCTCAGATGCAGTGGGAGGCACATAGCCCTCCATGCTTCCGATCAGGTAGCTGCTCATCATGCTGATGGCTGATGTGCTGTGGCCGACATCTTCAAATGCCTCCGTGGCATCTCCAGAGGCTTCAAGAATTGATCAAACACAGACGAAACAAAGTTTAGCAACTCATCAGTAGTTTTTGGTGTGTCCATTTTCAGATGGATCACATTAAAATCCATGCCAGATGCGTAAATATTACCTTCTCAGCCACTAGTTAAATTATTATAACATGTGCAATCTAAAGGCAATAAGTTGTAATGGAATCAGTGTGGCGTAGCAAAAATCAAAGGTTAGTGTGATTAATGAGGCTATTGAAGATTTAGGGGAACACAACATTTGCTACAAGAAAACAAAATGTGCCACTTCCGTAAGCTGGTTTCCCTATATATTTCAAATATTGTGATTTACCTTTTCCAACTACTGAAGTTATTATATATTGGTTCCCTTAAAACAAAACAGAAGTAGTAACATAACAATGAAAATAAAAGTATCGCCTATTCTATCACTGGCGCTAATTTGTGCAGTGACGGTCTGATGGATATTCTGCAACAGACCGAAAATAAAAGTATCGCCTATTCTATCACTGACGCTAATTCCAGTGTATCTACCAGTAGTAAGATGTAACACAACATGAGTATGCTAAGTATTTTAGACAAAAATGATCTATCATCATGAGGGCATGATGCTTCTTTTTAGAGCGAAAGGGACCTCGTCCCTGGTTTCATTGCATAACAAAGAAACAACATCTGATACAAATTAAAAATCTGAAAGGAAAAGCCAGTGGCCTAAAAAACAAACGAAGAACTAGAAAGGAACTAGAATCATGAGGGGATGTGGGTTTGGTGTAATAACACAATACATGAGTGATCAATTTCAGTGCATCATTGCATTTCCAACGTTCCCAACTGTTGTGTTTCCGATACGAAATTCACTTGAAACTCATTAATGGTTATTTTTCTTGCAGGTAAATTCAGTTCATGTAGCACAGTTGGTCTGGAGAGAACAGCTACATCATGGGTCATAACAACTCACCATTCACAAAAGTTTGTTTTGTGGGGAACTATTGCTAAAGTATGAAGTTATCAGAAATGTAACAGAACTTGTAGTAGTGTAGAGTGCCAATAGGACTACAAGAGGCAGCATTAGGAGTTGAAGTCCAGAATTTAATCAGAAGAAGCAGATAATAGATAAAAAAAAAGTTAGATTAGCAATGAATGGATGAATCTGCTTATACCAGATACATGGAGCAAGACGTCCTCGCCACCAGGGTGGTCCTCCAAGAACTTGGTGACATCGTACACCTGAAAAGCAACGAAACCCAAGGAAAAGGAGAGAGATTCAGACCAACAAGCAAAACAAGAAACCAACTCAGATCTCCTGAAGCTAAAAATAGGAGAACAGGTTACTGTCCCGTTCCTGACCAACCTTGCCATGGATGACGACCCAGCAGTCCTTCCTGGATGCGTGTGGCGAGACATCTGACAGTAAGAATAGCTGCTTCGTCTGGTTCTCCTCCTCCATGGATAGACCACGCTCTCTTCAATCGCAGTTCCTGCTGGGGAGAGCGGTGAGGGATATCGATGGGAAGAAGATGACGCCGCTGGACTGAGATAGAAAGATGCAATCTCGGAGGAAGCGGAGTAGAGCAGAGCTGAGCACACCAAGAGCGCTTGCGGCTAGTCTTGGTCCGCAGTTGGTCGTCAGTTGGTGGCTGCTCGGACACGATGAGTCCAAGACGATCGTTGGCGAGAAGGAAAGATAATCGAATTAATTGGGTTTCCAGATCGGTAGCAAGGAAAAAAGAAAGAGAGGATGGGTGCGACTACACCGAGGTCAGCCTAGATTTAACCTAACTCGAGGTTAGTCCGACAGCGTGGCAGACTTTCCGTTTCTGGAAACCGGGGACCCGCACGAAGACAGTAATGGCAAGCCCGGGACCACGACCCCCCCCCCCCCCCCCCCCCCGTCCTGCAGACGATATGGCGGGAAACCTCGATCGGTTCCCGCACAACACGACGGCCAGATCGAAAAAAACTGGGGAATTCCATCCCCGTCTCCTCCCCACCCCGAAACCCTCATCGACGGCCAGATCGAAAAAAACTGGGGAATTCCATCCCCGTCTCCTCCCCACCCCGAAACCCTCATGAATCCAAGCTACAAAAAAAAAAACCGAGAAACCCAGGCAAATCTGCCAAAAAAGAAGTTCCATCCCTCTCCCACCCCCGCCCCCAGTTCTTCAGATCTTCCTCTTCCCCGTCCCTTCACAAATTCCAGCTGATTCATAGTTCCTAGAAACAAAATCTGGACGAAAGTTCCAGGTTACTGCAGCCAGAACTTGCATCAGCTTATCTTCCCCTTCAATCCCTCCTCGTTGCCAACAGCTGTTGACTGGTAAGTAACATCCCAGATTCTCCCCCTCTTCTTACTTTCTGAATTTCCATGTACGACCTGAAAACAACAAGAAGAGTAACATCCCGTTCCCAGATTGCAAAATCAGCAACTTGTTTTCTTTCTCTCTGTATTTTTTACCCCAGTTCACAGATGGAACTTGATTATGCAAAAAATACCAATGTATCATGCTGTGTAAAACACAAACTAGTAACATCACCAAAAACAAAAGCAAGAAGTTGCATCTTCAGTGAAAATATATGCCAGGAACAAGCAAAAGTAAAAGTTGCATCTTTAGATAGGGAGAAACACGAACACCAATGTCATGTAAGATTCAGAGAACATTGTGAAAAACACAAAAAGGATGACAGATTCATGGTAACGTAGTGATGCAGAAAAGACATCTTATGTACACATTTTCCACTTAGACTGAACATTGTGAAAAAGTTCCATTGTTGTCATCATGGTAGTTTTCGCCTTTTCCCCTGTCTTCAGATAGGTCTTCTACTCGATGTCATGATTATCTCTTCACAAAAAAGTAACATTGTTGTTAATAAAGAAATGTCATACAAGTAACATTGATTTTTCATTGCATTTGAGTTCTATCTGACCAAAACAAATTGTTTATGCAGTTGGTGGAACACACACAAAAATGAAGGATGCTGGGTGGTGGTTTGGTGGAATTGATCTGAACAGAACAATTGATGGGCATGGAAATGATGGAGGTGGTCAGAGTTTTGATGATCCTACTGATTGGTTTGGAGAAGGTGCAGGTTTTGCTGGTACTGATTGGTTTGGAGAAGGTGGAAGTTATGCTGGTCATGTTGTTTGGCTTGGGTCTGGATATCACAATGATGGAGCTGGAACTTCAGCTGACCCTGCTCCGGGTTCCAATCTAGGTAATGTTGTTGTTCCATCAAGAACAGCACCAACTGCTGGTGCAAGTCCCGCTGGACTTGGTGGTCCAACAGCCGGTGCAAGTTTGTAGCGCCCCGACCCCGGAATTATACAGAGAGGCTATGTAACCCACATGCTATGCTACACAATCGAAGGGCAATGGGGTTACCGCTCCCACGCAACACCTCGATCATGCCATAAACACTGGCATAGCTATCAATGCATAATAAGGAGATCAAGACTGTGGAACAACTGACACATCACAGACTCTACGACACAAGAGATCATAGTTCAACTCATATAGCGAGAAAGATAGCAAATTACACAACAGAGGTCACAGACCCAACATTACAACAAGCTGAAGAAAATTAGTTGTCTAAACAACAAAATCCAAATTATGGCCTAAGAGGCCTACAAATAACAATCCCAGCCAGCTTGTTCCATGACGTCCCAAGCTGCCACATGGGAACCCCAGACTACTCGTCAATGTCAAGGAAGAACCCACCTTTCTGCTCGGTGACGTCCTCATCTGAAACAAAATAATAATCAACAAAGTAAGGCTGAGTACGACGTACTCGCAAGATTAATAGGGCGATATAGGCCCAATGATGATTGGCTCTAAAGCTGTATAGTAGTTGTTTTGCATAAAACTAGTTTTTCTTTTTTTTTAAAGACATGACTCATGGCAACGACTACTCAGAAGGTTTTCACAAGGGGATGAGATAGTAAACTTTCTTTCTTCGGTTCACTTTGAACCAATAGTAGCCAGAATCCACCACTCATCTCCACCAAGGCACTCCCTCGAATCACCCTCGAGGAAATGAACCTTTTAACACTTGTTGCCAAATTTTAATTAGGTTCATGTTTTCTATGAGCTAATCCGCCTTTCCCAAGATTTGTCCATAACCGTGGACACGACTTTTCGAAAAGATTAAACCCTGCAGGGGTGTACTTGTTTTTACCACCGGTACCGTCCGACCCCTTGCCTGTACAATTAGCTCTCTTCCGGGGAAAGCCGGCAGGGCGGGCGCGGTTAAACCTTTACCTTGCATGAGACTATCCAAGGGTCATCGTGACGACAGGACAAGTTTTCCCAGCCTGTTTTAGCCCCTGCCCCCATCGCCACATCCTAAACACCACCGTCCTCATCGCGCCTTCACCCAACCTGCAACGCACACGCAAATGGAAAGCGCAAACTAGAGGACCCTTGGATACACCAGCACAATTTATTCGGTTAGTAAGGGGCCCATACCCCCACCGATGGAAGCACGCTCGGTTCTTGGTTCTAGCTAAAAGCACTCTCGGCCTAGGCGACAAGAATGAGGCAAAACACCATCCCCCGATGGCAACTCATCCAAGCCTTTAAGCATTTTATTAATTACCACAAGTCTCCACTTTGTCCGAACATTCCACCAATTTCATAATCATGGAAATAATTACCGGACAACTAAGCATTCGACTAAGCATGGCTAAGCATATAGTACAACAGTTATATCTTTAACTCGGCCCAACACATCAACCTATGGGTAATAGGAGGGAGACATGTAATGGTTTAGGGAACATGCAATTCATAGGTTACTCTATACATTGACCCAAAAGTTGACATTGGAACCGAATGCAATATTATGGTGGAGAAATATACTTGTATAAAACAATAGGATGATATATGCCAAGAAGGTTAGGTTATCTCTTGCCTTGCTGACGGGCTTGAAAGCACGGATCGTCAAGGTACTGGGGTGGAACCTCGACTCCTGAATCTACCGATACACAAACAATAATAGGAGAACAAATAAATAACAGGCATACAAGAGGTGCAAAGCACAATCATGCTGACATGTCAAGTTTATGCACTGATATCATCATTTAATTTATCTAACAAATTAAATGGAGTGTCAAATAATTGGTGCAATTATTTGGAGGCAACCCCATATTTAACTTAATGACCACATTGCTTATGAACTATTACATTACTAAATGGTGGTTTAAATATGCATGAGAATGACATGGATAGATAGGTATTGTTCTCCTGAGAATTTTGGTACCTTGTTTGCAAGTTTCCGAGTAACGATGAATAAATGGTGAATTAAATGATTATTCAAATTTAATTCTTTTAACCATTTCAAGAATAACATCAAAGGAAAAGTTGTTGTCATGATGTGAAATTAGCATAACTAGTTAGCTTTTGCTTTACTGATCAATTTGGTATATCATTTGCGAGATTTGGATTAATAGTTATTAAGTTATGAATTTTCCCCAAAATTAACTTGTTGGGTCGGTACTTCCGGCTAACTACCCGGTAGTACCGGTCAAGGTCGGTACTTCCGGTAAAACTTCCGAGCTACTTCCGGAAATTAACAGAAGGTTCCAGTACCGAAACAACTCACGGTCGGTACTACCGGCTAACTACCCGGTAGTACCGGTCAAGGTCGGTACTTCCGGTAAAACTTCCGAGCTACTTCCGGAAATTAACAGAAGGTTCCAGTACCGAAACAACTTGTGGTCGGTACTACCGGCTAAGAGCCCGGTACTACCGACCAAACAAATTGAGCACGACCGGCGCGCGATGTCGAGCACGGAAACGACGACGTAGGGCGCGAGGGAAAGGGCTAGGGGGCTCATTCGCCTCGGGGATCTACGGTGGACTCGAAACGGGCGGCGCAGTCGACCATTGGTCACCGGAGCTAACCATAGCAACAGCGGCGGGCGACAACCGACGGCGAGCTACGGTGAAGGCGAGAACTATAGGGAGAGAAGGACGGCAAGGATGCCCGGAAGATGCATATGCTCACCCTGAGTACGAAGAGCTCGTCGGCGAGGAGTGGGGAGGTCGGAGATGACGGCGAGCGAGCTTGACGGCGGTGGCCGGAGGGGGAGAGGAAACGGACGGCGGCGACGATTCCGAGCTCCCCGGCTCGATTCCGCGGGCGAGGAGGTAGAGGGCATCGCGGCGGAGCTTTTCCGCCACTTCGATTTGCTCGGGGAGGCTTCTAACGGCAGCGATGCGACGGCGACGCGTCGGCTCCATGGCGGCCCGTGCGGGGAGCTAGGGTTCGGGAAAGGGAACAACGGGGTGGGGAAGGAGTAGGGAAGCAGGTGAGCGTCGTGCTGGCGTTCTCGTCCACCGAGGGAGCAGGTAGCGCGGCACAGGAGCGTCAGCGACATGGCGGCATGGCGGCCACTGTCGCCACAGTGACGAAGGCTCCTCGGTACTACCGGCTAAAGCCCGCTATTACCGACGAATCCATCTAACCAGAGGCTTGCTATTTTAATTGAGGCACCTAAACAACCCCCAAAATTCTATAAAAATTTAGGGAGGCTCTCCATAAGATAAGGTAGCTCCCCATATTTTCATTTGAAATTTTTGAACAGCTTATCATGGTTTCAAAAATAGGAATTGATTTGAACCAATTTTGAATTCCCAAATTTATTTCTTTGCTTGACAAGCAATTGCCTTTGACAAATATTTATAAAAGGTATTCCTGGAACTTCCTGGACAATTTGGAAGTTCAAGATAATTTGTTTGCCAATTAAAGCAATGCATTTGGTTTGGAGGTTTGGGAAGGGTTTTGCTTCCCTTTTAATTGTTTTCAAGTGTTGCTTGTTAAACTTAGAAAATTTAAAAATGTATGCCATGATGCAAACATGAAATGCAAAAGTGGAAACTTTATTCATATTTTCAGGTACCAAACTGGGGCTGTTACAAAGTTCCGCTGGACTTGGTGGTCCAACAGCCGGTGCAAGTTCTGCTGGAGTTGGTGGTCGAACATCCGGTGCAAGTTCTGCTGGAGTTGGTGGTCCAACAGCCGGTGCAAGTTCTCCTGGTGGCAATCCTCTTGGTTCTGCCACATTTGGCTCGGGTGTGAGAACTGGTGTCACGCTGTCTAGTGAAGACAGTGGTAGTGATGGAGAGGTACAATCAACTCCAGAAGGTTTTGTTCCAAAAACGCCGTTTGTTGGAATGAAGTTTGACACAGTTGAAGCCGCTCTGGTGCACTACAACAAATATGCAAAGCATGTTGGCTTTTCAGTGAAGATTGAATCATCCAGAAAGTCGACCAGAGATGGAGAGAAGGACAAGAGTGTATTTGTTTGCAACAAATCTGGGAAGAATTTGGAGGTGGAACCTCCTCCTGTGAAACAAAGGAACCGTACTATCACTAAACTAGCATTTTCACAACTTCTGAAGTTGTGTGTACATTAAAAAAATGTAGGAAGCATAAACTTGCAACTTTCACTTAATCCCAGTAACACTTAATCATTTTTTTGGCTTATAAAAATTCCATCTGTAACTTCCTGGATAGCAAAAAAGGCTAACTAAATGGACATGTAGATTAAACGCTTCAATTTTAAACACTTCAATAACTAAATGGACGTGTAGATTGCATGGTTAAGTTCCATCTATAATTCTTAGGTTCCAGATACTCCAATCATGAAAATTACACATTATGTATGTGGATGTTACAAAATAAAAACTACATATACCATGGTTCGAAAACTTCAATTTAAACACTTGAATTGCTTGAACACATACATGTCAATCACATTATTAAAAAGTTCCATCTATAAAAAAC
This sequence comes from Puccinellia tenuiflora, assembly GCA_012064385.1. Taxonomy (NCBI): domain Eukaryota; kingdom Viridiplantae; phylum Streptophyta; class Magnoliopsida; order Poales; family Poaceae; genus Puccinellia; species Puccinellia tenuiflora. The sequence goes on from QRDG01001387.1 coordinate 248,190, forward strand.
TTAATTCCAGTTACTCTCATCATGCAAAAAAAAAAAATAGATGTTACTCTCCCCCGCATCACCATATGAAAACTACATCTACCATGGTACAAAACTTCCATTAAAAACACTTGAACACATGTAGGATTGCATGGTTAACTTCCATTTATAAAATTCTTACGTTCTAGTTACTCCAATCATGAAAATTACACATCATGTATGAGAATGTTACAGATAAAAACTACATCTACCATGGTTAAAAACTTCAATTTAAACACTTGAATTGCTGACACACCGACATGTCGATCACACAGTTAAGTTCCATTCATGAAAACTACATCTAAATATGAAAAGTACATCTACCATGATACAAAACTTCCATTTAAAACACTTGAACACATGTAGGATTGCACGGGTAAGTTCCGTTTATAAATTCTTAGGTTCCAGTTACTCCAATCATGAAAATTACACGTCATGTATGAGAATGTTACAGATAAAAACTACATCTACCATGGTTAAACACTTCAATTTAAACACTTGAATTGCTAACACACCGACATGTCGATCACACAGTTAAGTTCCATTCATGAAAACTACATCTACATATAAAAAGTACATCTACCATGATACAAAACTTCCATTTAAAACACTTGAACACATGTAGGATCGCACGGTTAAGTTTCATCACTAACTTTTAAGCTGCAGTTACTCTAACCACATAAAACACAACATGCATTTTGATGTTCTTCCCCACTGGCAGCAGAACAAATCTACATCTATCATGGTTAAGTTCAATCTGTAAGTTTTAAGTTCCAGTTTACTCTAAACCAAATAAAACACAACATGCATTTTTGATGTTCCTCCCCCTGGTTAAGTTCCCATCTGTAACTTCTAAGTTCCAGTTACTCTAACCCTAAACACATTAGAGATTGTTATTAATTACTTCATGCATAGCAAAAACTACATCTAGCGAATACACCACAGGATCATCACGGATGAAAAACACAGAAACAAAAACTCGTTCGATTACTCGAGGTGTGACACATGAATGTAGCATCGTTCTAAGTGTTCAAAGCAAAAACCCTATCAGATGGGGACTAACCTGGTGTCTCTGGATGGAAGACGACTTCAAAATCGAACAGAAACCTCTCCCCCGGAAGCAATGAACTAGCCGAAAAAAGCACCCCCCCGTCCCCCCGCAGTAGCCGCGCAACGAGAAGAGGAGCAATCCCCACCACCCCTTCAGGTCCTGACCTGCAAATGCCGCGACGCGCAAAAATGACTCCTCAAAACGCGAATCCGGCAACGAGCGGGACAGGAGGATGGGATTTACCATTCGACGAAAAACGACTCCTCAAAATCCGCTCGAGCGATCTGTCGTCTGGTCCAAAAAGCCCCGAAAAGCGCAAGATCCCCGTTGTGCGTCGCCAGCAGAGGAACTCGCGCTCGCCGTCGACCGGGGGACGGCGAAAAGTCGGTCACGATTTGGAGGGAGAGAGAGGGAGGAGGAAGACGATGGAGATGCGGGGAGGGGAAATGAAGCTTATCTCTCTCCAACGGGCACGGTTATCGAAATTTGAAATGCCCACTACGCGTACACGACGTCATGTCCACGGGGGGACCGGCACGGGAGGCGCGCGCCGTAGGATCTTGATCGCTCGGCCACGACGTCCGACCTCGCGTTTCGCCAGAACGAGGTCAGTGGATAAGTAGAAATTGCGATAGTAAAAAGGAGTCGAGATTTGTTGGAGATCTGGTCAGATAGGTTTGGTACAGTTTGACGTGAAAAAAAACAAGGGAAAAAGAGGGAGTTTTTTTTGTTGATTAAAAATGGAGGGAAAATGCAAAACCACACATATGTGGACGTCCCCCGCTTATCCGGGACGTCAAAATGTTTTAGGATTCGTGCACAAATAGTTAATGATTTTACAAATATCAATGTATTATCAATAATTTTTGGATTTATATACTAACAAGAAATTTGCGGACATGCATTAACAAAACTTAAAATCATGCATTAAAATGAATTTTCTTTTTATTAGTACATGAATTAGTAGGATTTATATTCTTCATTGGATGCACATTCGACGTTTAAGAAAAAAGAGACATCCATATATGTGTGAAATTGGCGCGTTGAAAAAGGAGGTAGTTGTTTTGGGTATGATCTATTTACCGATTTGTGGGGCTTGCTTACTGGCCTAGTGGCCTTGGATTATGTACCCAGAAGTTGGTTATTGGTTATTTACCCATAAGTTAGTTATTTATCTATAATTTGGTTATTTATCTAGAAGTTCACTGGTCTTGGATTTTATACCTAAAGTTGGATATTGTCGCAACAGTGGAACACGGGGTTTCCCTGATGCGGTCAAAGTGGGTCCACCGCCTGTGGGCCCACCAAGAAGGCGAACAAGGCCAAGGTTTAAGACTGGTAGATGGGCCCCCATCTGCCCCACGGCGACCAGGCAAGCACGGCATTGACAACCATGGCCAAGGACCAGGGGACCTTCCGGGGCCCCTTCAACCCGACAGACGACGCGGAGGTCCCGGGGACCCCGATGCCCGGCAGGAGGCCAGGCTCATCCCCGGGATCCAACCTCCGCACACGCGAAGAGGATAGGCTTGCCAGCTCCGGCTGGAAGCTCCTAGAAGACTTGGGCGCCAAGAAGATGGAGGCGTCGTGGGGGGACGGGGCCGGAAAAAGGTGTCAACCTCTGTCCGTCCGCCCTGCAAAAGGTGGGCGACCACACCTAACCCCCCTCAGAAGAATACTTGGACGAGAAGAAGCCACGTCACCCCCGAAGAAGAACCCGGAGGGGTTTTCCCGCCAAAACCCCTCCGCCCCCAAAGGTGCACCTGTGGGATCCCCTTAGCCTATAAAAGGAGGACCAAGGCACCAAAGGGAAGGGACGGGATTTTCCAGAGAGTCGGAGGCTAGGCTAGGTAGCGCACAAGACGAAGAGTAGCATAGGTGAGAGATGACCTCCTCCGGGTCAGGATCTGCTCGTCTTCAACCTCTAGCCGACACTTCCCGGGTTGGCACCCGCAACCACCCCTGTAAAGCTACACCATGATATACCACTCAATCCAGACATGCAGGAGTAGGGCTGTTAGCCTCCGAGCGGCCCGAACCTGGGTAAACTCCTTTTGTCTCTGTGTTGCTTGCTAGTACGTAGATCTAAGGCGTAGACGAAGTCCTCCCGGCGGAAGACGTTTCTCAGCCTCCTTCGCGCCCCATACCGAACCTAAAAAGGGGGTATCCTTTACTCCCGGTGTCCGTGATCCAAGACACGACATCTGGCGTGCTAGGTAGGGGGTGCAAGCGCTGGATCCATCTTCATCGACTTCGAGATCTTCGTCGAGATCTACCTTAAGTTCTGCACCGACCTCGCCGCCAGGTCCTTCGGCAAGGTCTGCATCGACCTCAAGTTCATTGACAAGGTCTGCATCGACCTCGTCGCCAGGTTCATCGACAAGGTCTGCGTCGACCTTGTCGCCAAGTTCGTCGACAAGGTCTGCGTCGACCTCGTCGCCAGGTTCATCGACAAGGTCTACGTCGACCTCGTCGCCAGGTTCATCGACAAGGTCTGCGTCGATCTTATCGCCAAGTTCATCGACAAGGTCCGCGTCGACCTCAGGGTCATCGACAAGGTCCGCATCGACCTCAGGGTCATCAATAAGGACCGCGTCGGCCTCAGGTTCATCGACAAGGTCTGCGTCGACCTCAGGTTCTTCGACAGGGTCTGCGTCAACCCCATCGTTGTGTTCATCGCCAGGATCTGCCTCGGCCGCATCGCCAAGCTCTGCGCTAGGGATGGCGCGGAAGAAAAAGGCCAAGACTGACGTGGAGTATCTTCAGCACCCGGGGCTTGGCTTCAACCCTGAAGAGTCCTCGGCGACGCGTTCAATCCAAGGACAAGCCCGCGGGATTCAGTTCGTCCCCCTAGCAGCGCATGCCAACATGTTTGCCAGTGGAGATAGGCCTCAAGGAAGTGCTACCGACATCGATGTACCTCCTTCCCCACGGATGCGTGGAGTGAAGGAGGAACTCTGCTTGGAAACACCACCTGCGGCACTCCTCCGAGAGGAGGAGAATCAAGATTTGGACGCGAAGAACGAGCTTCTCGATGAAGATCCCCACGTTTATGTGCCGCAAGAGATCTAGATCCCTTTGGGCGAAGATGGTCAACCAGGACCCTGGTGCTCGTTTCACCAATCCGATGGGCATAATGTTGATGACTACCGCGAGCTCAAAAAGCGCCCGAGAAGCGGGGAGTGCTACACCTGCGGGGAACTCGGTCACCTCAGCAGGGACTGTCCTCTCAACCCGAGACCAAAGAAAGCCAAGAAAAAGAAATCTCAGAGAACTTTCGCCAACGTTTCCACTCAAGCCAACAATCTCGACGAATCCTGTTCGCCACCAGCAACACAAGGAACGCAAGAAAGTCAGCGAATGACTGTCACCAGTTGGAATCAAGCTTTCTTCTACGAAGGCCTCCCCGGAAAAGAATGGGATCTGTCGGATCACATCGTGACGATACACTCAGGACCAAGTGGACCTCCCCAGAAGTACTGGATCGCTAAGTGGATGGCCTCCGAGCGTTAAGGATAAAAGAGCCAGATCGGGTCTCCGGACCGGCACCATAAGAGTGTCAGCAAGGCGGACGTGCATCCAAGCGGCGTCGGAAATAAGAAAAATTGGATGGCCTCCGGGCGTCGAGGATAAAGAGCCAGATGGGGTCTCCGGACCAGCACCATGAGGGTGTCAGCAAGGCGGACGTGCCTTCAAGTGGCATCGGGAACACAAGGGTCTCCGAACCGGGGTCAATAAGGTCCTGTTCCAGTGGAGGCTGGCTGGGCAGGCGGCTATTTCAGCACGGGTCCCTGACCCTGCGGGTAACCGCAGGCAGGGCAGAGTTATGTCTTAAAAGCGGCATAGAAGACCCGCCGTGGCGGCAGCGGGACGAAACAATTGCTGAAATAGTCAAAGGAGGTCGACACTGAGCTAAACCTCAAGATAAGTGATTTCAATTTCATGAGCCTCAATTCTTGCATGCAAGCGTGTTATCCTTAGCAACCCGTAAGCAGGGGGTTGATATTTGCCGGTGGCTGACGGGTTGAAGCGCCGCTAGTGGCCTCACGGACAGGCACCGCCGCCCGATCGTGCCGTACTGCCACGGAAAGGAGGAATCGGGTAGTGCTGTGGTGAGACAAAATTCACCACAGAAATGTACTATTAACTGTGCTTGCAGTTTGCTTCGGATAACGAGCTAGCATGGTAGGAGAGAGGGTCCATTCTTTTCCTACTGAAAGTTTGCTATGTGCAGCTCCTTCCCGGGATAGGATCAGGTGGTGGAACGCGACCAAGGAGCTGGGTACCCATGAAGGACGGGATGGATCAAGGACGCGGCAGGAAAACAGCTAAGTCCTTGCATCTGCATCCTGCACTTAGGCATAACATCTCGCTCGGAGTCAATATACCATCGACCTGCGCATGCTTGACGGTTGATGAGAGCCTTTGCGGGGGTATGCTCTGTAACGCCCCAAGATCGGTACTATGCAGATTTTAGCGTTCCAGCCAAATCCGCATAATAACGATCCTAAAGGACGCCCACCAGGCATAACGTGCACGTCGCAACACACACGTTATGCGGGTGGAATTGTGATAACATTACAACAGTTCTCGATGGAACCCACAAAAGAACATATATACAACAACGACTCACCGACCGAGTCAAGAGCAAAGATACAATACAAAGATCCAAAATAACAACGGAAGCGGGTAGCGTCCGGCTACGGACAAGAAACAAATTGGACTAAGAGTCCTGAAGATAAACGAAGGCACCATATCCCTGCCCAGGCCAAGCCGGAGGGATTCCCAAGCTAACGTCGTCAGACTTCAAACCTGTTTGGCTGCATTGGAATAGCAGCCCCGAAGGGGTCAGTACTAGTAGAAGTACTGGCAAGTAATACTCACAAGATATCAAAACTGGAATTCCGGGGAAAAGGGTTAGCGATTGAGGCGGCAAGCAGCACTAACAACTTATGGAGACACACTACAAACAACTTTCGTCTATCAGAGAAAAGGTAAGAGAGCGTATAAGAAACCAACTGTACTACTCACCAAACAAACCCGCCCTAAAACGACTCCCTCGTATCCTCGGCCCACGAGGAAGAAGTCCGGGCACTCACACGGTGGTCAAGTTTTATGGGTTATTATTCAAGTAATCTATCTTACTAGTCAAGTTATAATCATTAGGTGCAAGTTGTCTATGATCTTTTTAGCCAGCGCATTTCACCAAGTCGTCCATAACCGCGGACACGGCTTTTCGAAAAGATTTAACCCTGCAGGGATGCACCAATGAACCCACATGCATCGAAACACTCGCTTAGAGGTGTACCGGTGGAGGTTTCGACGCAATACTTCCCTTCAATACAAACAAGTCCAGGGAGCCACCAAGCTAGGACTGATCCACCTTGAGATTCCGGCCGAAGCTTCGAGGTGGGCCTAACCGTTGCGTGAACGGCTTCAGGAGGGAACACTCATATGATTGCCCCTCCTTCCACATGCGGTTAACGCCCATCCCGCAACAACTATCGAAACACCTGAACTACTTGTGGCATCCTGGACAAGTTTGAGGATCCGGTAATAGATTGCGGGGAGGCCCATAGAACTCCCACATGTGGTTAGTGCGCTCAGTCTTGGATCAGCGGAAAAGAACTCGGGTCCTAGGCGACACTAGTAGAACAAATCACCACGTTTGCCCTTCCACCGGTGCCTTATCTTTATTAAGGTATCCCATCGCAACAGAAAATAAAAATTACCATTTTAGTTGAGACTAGCTATCATGTTATAAGCAAGACTAGACAAAAAGATAACAGGACTGAAGCAAAGCACCTAAGCATGCACTACGACTCACAAGGCTAACAAGGTAAACAAGCAACATGGTAATAGGATGTGGAGGTGTGGCTATATCATGGCTGCCAGGTAAACATGCATATAGGATCGAGACACAAACATCGCGGCATAAGGCTAGCAAGGAACAAAAGATAGGACGAGTGAGAGATAGAAAACAAGCAAAGATATCAAGGGAGTATCACTTGCCTGCAATCCGGTAGAGGTAGCAGAACTTGTTGTTGCTCACATCAACTCAACGTCCTATTCCCGAAGGAGCAACGAACACTGGGCAACGGAAAATATGCATTTACTACTACGGCAAAAGAAGCAGCATGTTGATGACATGATGCATGACAAATTAAAGGTTGTCCAATTTTATTCCCTTACACATGGCAAAACATTTTAAATGGGATCGGTGCATAATATAAATGCACCGGACAAACCCCATAATTAAATTGATTTAATTTGACTAAATGGATAAAGGTGCGATGTTAATTAATGATGCATGATTTTATAAGATACGCATATATGGTAAATAGGGCTAGGGTTGGGGTCACACATCGGATTTGGAGAATCTTCGGATTCGGAGAGGAAGTAGCCGAAGTAGTCGTTGTAGTCGAAGTAGTCGTTCATCCGGAGTCGAAGTAGTCGAGGTAGTCGACGTCGTGGAAGTAGTCGTACTCGGGTCGTCGTCGTGGCGGACCTTGGCGTTCCGGGCTTCGGGGTCGACGGGGTCCGGGGCGTCGGGGTTCGGACACCGGTCTTCTCAGACACGCACGAAGGCGGCCGGCACAAAACACAAACGATGAACTTGGCGGGTTCCGGTCGGGGAAGTTCTTGGTGTATCCGTCTTCGGTCGTCGTGGAAGAAGAACTCGTCGTATCCACGATGGTTGAGGAAGACCTTGGCGTAGCACGTTTCACGGTCGTCGGGGAAGGAGAACTTGTCGGTCCACGTGTCGGGTTGCGCTTCATGACGGGAGGCGCACACACGCATTTTCACGACGGGAAACGTTCGGGGACCGTCGGAACATGGCACCGGGGAATGGAAGAAGGTGTCAGAGAGGCTTCATGACGGGAAACGGACGCCGGGGAACACGAGACACACGGAACCACACTACTTGCACAAACAAGAGGAAGGCCGCACGTGCTTGCTGCGTCCAAGCAACAGAGGCCACGGCAAGGAGGAAAACGGGCTGGAGGAGAGAAGCACGTGGTGGCGGGTGGCCGTGGTCGAGCAGCTCGGGGAGGCGGAGCGGAGGCCGGCTGGTGGAGACGAGGGAGCCCGTCGGGGAAGCAGCAGGCGAACAAGCGGACGGAGCTGGGGGCACCGAAGTCGAGGGCCGGCATGGGGCGCGACCGGAGCAAGGATGTCAGCGACGGGGGCGTGCGAGGACGGCGGACGAGGCGCGGGCAGAGGCAGGGGCGGCGGCGGACGGCCGCGGGGGAAGAGGCAAGGAGAGGAGGAGAGGAGGGTGTTGGAGATATGCCCAAGAGGCAATAATAAATGTTATTGATAATCATATTTCCCGTTCATGATAAATGTTTATATCCATGCTAGAATTGTATTAAGCGGAAACAAATACATGTGTGGAATATAAACGGTAATGTGTCCCTAGTCTTTCCTCTTATGACTAGTTCGTTTGATCAAGGGATGGTTAAATGTTTCCTAACCATGGATTTCTGAATCGCTTAATAAACGAAGTTTGTATCATGGGTGATGATATAATGGACAAGACTCAAATTAAATAGATGTCAAATATAGTTTCCTTAGACCATGAGATTATGTCACTCCCGCTTATCGGAGGAGTGCTTTGTCGACATCAAACGTCACTTCATAACTGGGTGATTATAAAGGTGGCTTTCAGGTTCTCCGATGATAGGTTGTTGGGTGGCATGTTTCAAGACTGGGATTTGTTCGTCCAACAGTTGGATAGATATCTCTGGGCCCTCTCGGTAGTATAGCATCCAAACGCTTGCAAGCATATGACTAAGTAGCTAGTCATAAGGGATCCTATTCTATGGGAACGAGTAAAGAGAACTTGTCGGTAACGAGATTAATCAGATATGGAGATATCGGTGGATTGGATCTCGGACAAGTAATATATCGTGAAACAAAAGGAATCGTATATGGATTAATTGAATCCCGGACATTGTGGTTCGACTAGTAAAGTACTTCGTCGAATATGTAGGAATTAATATGGGCATCCCGGTCCCAATATTAATATGACATATTCACGAACCCGCAGAGTCACACACTTAACGTTCGATGTAGTTAGGGTTTGAGATAAATGATGGTGAGAACGAATATTGATTCGGAGTCCCGGATAGGATCCCGGACGTCATAAGGAGTTCCGGAGTGGTCCGGAGAATAAGATTCATATAAGGAAAGTGGTTTTCGGAGGTTTAGAAAGGTTCGGGAATTTATCGGTAAAGTACCGGAAAGTTCTAGAAGGTTCTAGAGGGGTCTAGAAGTGGGGCCATAGGAGTATGGGGCCCACAAGGCATGAAGGGGTTGTGGGCTGGCCTATTGGGCCAGCCGCACCATACCCTCAAAGGCCCACCCGGGCCAAGCTTCTAGAAGGGGGGGGGGGGGCGGCCGAATCCCTAGGGGTGGCTTGGGGGCCAAGCCTCCCCCCTTGCCGCCGGCCCTAGGAGGGGGTGGGGCGCATCCCCCTGGCCTCCTATATAAGGAGGGGACAGGGGAGGGCTGCCGCACCCGTGTGCTCCCCCCCAAGGTGCCCTAGCCGCCGCCCCCTCTCCCTTCCCTAGCCGCACCCCTCCTCCTCCTCTCTCCCGACACCGCTTAGCGAAGCCCTGTCGGATCTCCACCATAGACACCACGCCACCGTCGTCGTGCTGTTGATCTCGAGCCTCTCCACCACCTCTTGCGGGATCAAGAACGTGGAGTCTTCATCGAGCTGAACATGTGTATATCTCGGAGGCGTTGCTCGTGCGGCGCTTGGATAATACATCTCCTCGCGACTAGACTCACGGTTTTCTTCGAGGGTGAGATTCGATCTCCTTCTTGCTACCAACCTCTCGTAGATTGGATCTAGATGTTGGGTTTATTCCGCTATCTTTGTGTAGGAAATTTTTTGTTTTCTATGCTGCGACCCTTCAGAGGGTTGGCGACCACGGGCGTGGACGGAGGCATCGGGAGCGGCCGGGCGAGCTCGGGAATGGAGCACGACATCGCGCGGGTGGAGGAAGAAAAGGAGGTCGGGGATGGAGAGGAAGGAAGGAGGGGAGCACGGCCGAGGAGGGAGCCGGAGGGAAGGTGAGGTGCGGGGGACGAGGACGAGGTCAACCGGCCGAGGACGGGGTGGTGCACGAGGCAGGAGGCACGGGCCGCGTGGGAGGAGCTTGAGGCGGCCGGAGGGTGGAGTAGGCAGGGGAGCGGGCGGCCGGATGGAGCAAGGGGTCGGCGGAGAGAGAGAGAGAGGAGGAGGGAGAGAGGAGCGGAGGGGATCGAGCGGGTGGTGGTGGTGCGCTGCGGGTACGGGAGGTGGAAGAAGAGACCACAAGAAGAGAGAGGAAAAAGAAGAAAAGAAAAGGAGGAGATAAGGGAGGGACCTAAAAAAAGGAAAAAGGACTAAGCTGCGAGGTGGAAGGGCTGATTTGCGAAAAGCCAAATACGGAGAAGGGTGGCTGTAAGAAGGTAGGGGGTAGGAAAGGAAAAGCCAGGGGCAGGATTAGGGTTTGCTCTAGGGTTTGCTTAGCTGAGCTTTTGGGCCTAGCTAGCTGGGCTGCTCTCTCTCTAACTCAAAACATTTTTATTTTGTAAATTAAATTTGGCAATTTAATTTTCGAAAACGGAGATGACTGTCTCGGTAAAATATTTTTCTGGCAATTTTTGAAAATAAAATAGGGTTTAATAAAAATAATTTTGTTGCCAAAAATATGCGATGCGCATGATGCTGATGCCATGATGATGCAAAAAGAAAAACAAACAAAAATCTAATTTGGGAAAAACCCCGGGACATTACAACCGACACCACTAACAAGGAATCTCGCCCCGAGATCCACGCTACCGTCAGGGGGAGAAGAAGAGCAAGTTAACTATCGAATCTTCTTGAACCAGGTTGATCTTCTCGACACCACTAACAAGAGGTTCTTGCTCACGTCGATGGCGATGTACGTCTGTCGAGATCCTTCCGAAGATCGAACCTATTAGGATAAAGGCAGAGATCGTCCACCCACGAAGATGCTATAACCGGAAGATAGATAAGATAGAAGATTTAAATCATAAAAGGTAAGAGGGGAAAGAAATGAGAGGTGAGGAGTAAACAAGAATTCCTATTGAGATCTTTTCAAATAATTTTAGTAAAATAGTTTGGACACTCTAAAACAACGACCATTAGCTAGGGTATCCTACAGGCAGAATGGACCAGCGGGGTATCGAAAAACCAAAGCTCTGATACCACTTTGTAACGCCCCAAGATCGGTACTATGCAGATTTTAGCGTTCCAGCCAAATCCGCATAATAACGATCCTAAAGGACGCCCACCGGGCATAACATGCACGTCGCAACACACACGTTATGCGGGTGGAATTGTGATAACATTACAACAGTTCTCGATGGAACCGCAAAAGAACATATATACAACAACGACTCACCGACCGAGTCAAGAGCAAAGATACAATACAAAGATCCAAAATAATAACGGAAGCGGGTAGCGTCCGGCTACGGACAAGAAACAAATTGGACTAAGAGTCCTGAAGATAAACGGAGGCACCATATCCCTGCCCAGGCCAAGCCGGAGGGATTCCCAAGCTAACGTCGTCAGACTTCAAACCTGTTTGGCTGCATTGGAATAGCAGCCCCGAAGGGGTCAGTACTAGTAGAAGTACTGGCAAGTAATACTCACAAGATATCAAAGCTGGAATTCCGGGGAAAAGGGTTAGCGATTGAGGCGGCAAGCAGCACTAACAACTTATGGAGACACACTACAAACAACTTTCATCTATCAGAGAAAAGGTAAGAGAGCGTATAAGAAACCAACCATACTACTCAGCAAACAAACCCGCCCTGAAACGACTCCCTCGTATCCTCGGCCCACGAGGAAGAAGTCCGGGCACTCACACGGTGGTCAAGTTTTATGGGTTATTATTCAAGTAATCTATCTTACTAGTCAAGTTATAATCATTAGGTGCAAGTTGTCTATGATCTTTTTAGCCAGCGCATTTCACCAAGTCGTCCATAACCGCGGACACGGCTTTTCGAAAAGATTTAACCCTGCAGGGATGCACCAATGAACCCAAACGCATCGAAACACTCGCTTAGAGGTGTACCGGTGGAGGTTTCGACGCAATACTTCCCTTCAATACAAACAAGTCCAGGGAGCCACCTAGCTAGGACTGATCAACCTTGAGAGTCCGGTCGAAGCTTCAAGGTGGGCCTAACCGTTGCGTGAATGGCTTCGGGAGGGAACACTCATACGATTGCCCCTCCTTCCACATGCGGTTAACGCCCATCCCGCAACAACTATCGAAACACCTGAACTACTTGTGGCATCCTGGACAAGTTTGAGGATCCGGTAATAGATTGCGGGGAGGCCCATAGAACTCCCACATGTGGTTAGTGCGCTCAGTCTTGGACAGCGGAAAAGAACTCGGGTCCTAGGCGACACTAGCAGAACAAATCACCATGATTGGCCTTCCGCTGGTGCCTTATCTTTATTAAGGTATCCCATCGCAACAGAAAATAAAGATTACCATTTTAGTTGAGCCTAGCTATCATGTTATAAGCAAGACTAGACAAAAAGATAACAGGATGGCTGCCAGGTAAACATGCATATAGGATCGAGACACAAGCATCGCGGCATAAGGCTAGCAAGGAACAAAAGATAGGACGAGTGAGAGACAGAAAACAAGCAAAGATATCAAGGGAGTATCACTTGCCTACAATCCGGTAGAGGTAGCAGAACTTGTCGTTGCTCACATCAACTCAATGTCCTATTCCCGAATAAGCAACGAACACTGGGCAACGGAAAAGATGCATTTTACTACTATGGCAAAAGAAGCGGCATGTTGATGACATGATGCATGACAAATTAAAGGTTGTCCAATTTTATTCCCTTACACATGGCAAAACATTTTAAATGGGATCGGTGCATAATATAAATGCACCGGACAAACCCCATAATTAGATTGATTTAATTCGACTAAATGGATAAAGGTGCGATGTTAATTAATGATGCATGATTTTATAAGATACGCATATATGGTAGATAGGGCTAGGGTTGGGGTCACACATCGGATTCGGAGAATCTTCGGATTCGGAGAGGACATAGCCGAAGTAGTCGTTGTAGTCGAAGTAGTCGTTCATCCAGAGTCGGAGTAGTCGAGGAAGTCGATGTCGTGGAAGTAGTCGTACTCGGGTCGTCGTCGTGGCGGACCTTGGCGTTCCGGGCTTCGGGGTCGACGGGGTCCGGGGCGTCGGGGTTCGGACACCGGTCTTCTCGGACACGCACGAAGGCGGCCGGCACAAAACACAAACGATGAACTTGGCGGGTTCCGGTCGGGGAAGTTCTTGGTGTATCCGTCTTCGGTCGTCGTGGAAGAAGAACTCGTCGTATCCACAATGGTTGGGGAAGACCTTGGCGTAGCACGTTTCACGGTCGTTGGGGAAGGAGAACTTGTCGGTCCACGTGTCGGGTTGCGCTTCACGACGGGAGGCGCGCACACGCATTTTCACGACGGGAAACGGTCGGGGACCGTCGGAACACGGCACCGGGGAACGGAAGAAGGCGTCGGAGAGGCTTCACGACGGGAAACGGACGCCGGGGAACACGAAGACACACGAAACCACACCACTTGCACAAACAGGAGGAAGGCCGCACGTGCTTGCTGCGTCCAAGCAACAGAGGCCACGACAAGGAGGAAAACGGGCTGGAGGAGAGAAGCACGTGGTGGCGGGTGGCCGTGGTCGAGCAGCTCGGGGAGGCGGAGCGGAGGTCGGCCGGTGGAGACGAGGGAGCCTGTCGGGGAAGCAGCAGGCGGACGAGCGGACGGAGCTGGGGGCACCGAGGTCGAGGGCCGGCAGGGGGCGCGACCGGAGCAAGGAAGTCAGCGACGGGGGCGTGCGAGGACGGCGGCCGAGGCGCGGGCAGAGGCAGGGGCGGCGGCGGACGGCCTCGGGGGAAGAGGCAAGGAGAGGATGAGAGGAGGGTTGGCGACCACGGGCGGGGACGGCGGCATCGGGAGCGGCCGGGCGAGCTCGGGAAGGGAGCACGACGTCGCGCGGGTGGAGGAAGAAAAGGAGGTCGGGGATGGAGAGGAAGGAAGGAGGGGAGCACGGCCGCGGAGGGAGCCGGAGGGAAGGTGAGGTGCGGGGGACGGGGACGAGGTCAACCGGCCGAGGACGGGGTGGTGCACGGGGCAGGAGGCACGGGCCGCGTGGGAGGAGCTTGAGGCGGCCGGAGGGAGGAGTAGGCAGGGGAGCGGGCGGCCGGAGGGAGCAAGGGGTCGGCGGAGAGAGAGAGAGAGAGAGAGGAGGAGGGAGAGAGGAGCAGAGGGGATCGAGCGAGTGGTGGTGGTGCGCTGCGGGTACGGGAGGAGGAAGAAGAGACCACGGGAAGAGAGAGGAAAAAGAAGAAAAGAAAAGGAGGAGATAAGGGAGCGACCTAAAAAAAGGAAAAAGGACTAAGCTGCGAGGTGGAAGGGATGATTTGCGAAAAGCCAAATACGGAGAAGGGTGGCTGCAAGAAGGCAGGGGGTAGGAAAGGAAAAAGCCAGGGGCAGGATTAGGGTTTGCTCTAGGGTTTGCTTAGCTGGGCTTTTGGGCCTAGCTAGCTGGGCTGCTCTCTCTCTAACTCAAAAACAATTTTATTTTGTAAATTAAATTTGACAATTTAATTTTCGAAAACGGAGACGACTGTCTCGGTAAAATATTTTTCTGACAATTTTTGAAAATAAAATAGGGTTTAATAAAAATAATTTTTTGTTGCCAAAAATATGCGATGCGCATGATGCTGATGCCATGATGATGCATAAAGAAAAACAAACAAAAATCTAATTTGGGGAAAACCCCGGGACATTACATGCTCCACCCCGGCGAACGGCCTGTTTCCCTCTGGACTAGTACCCGAGGACAATGGAGAAGGACTCCGGGAAGGTATAGTCCTACTTAGGGGTACATCTATCGCGCATAAGTAGAGTGCTTGGCACCTAAGAGGCCTCCTCTGAAAAAACCCGACAGCACGTTACTGCAAAGGAAGATTTGGGAAATTACCCCGGGAGTTGAGTCTAGGGTTGCATTCATCTGAATTTACATTCTGAAGTACACTTCTGAATTTACATTCGGTTCTGCAACTACTTAAGCCTATGGTGCTAAGGCCAGCTCGGAGCTAAATCTCCTAGCTGCGCGCCCTTGTTTTCTTCATGCCTAACGGGAGAAATCTCAATTCCCGGGGACGCCTGGGGAAAGGGAGGGAACCCGGAAGGATTTTCAGGCGTCTCATGGCCTCCCTGCACGTCCGGGCGCCAGGCAGCGAAGCAGGGAGAGCAAGGAGCAAGAAAGAGAAGTGAGCCAGAAAATGCTGAGGAGCTGGGGGCTGGAGAGCCTTTTATAGGCCTTTCACTCCCCACTTGCCCCTCGACGATACAACTGGTGCAGTGATCAGGGCGCGTTTTGCAAAAAACCCGTTCTCATTCACACCAAGTCAACTCGAAGGCCAGGAACTCCCCGACGTTGGGGAACGTCCTTGTGAACCCTAGCGCCGGGTCCGCTATATGCGGGTCAGGCTGGAGGCTTGCGAGCCCCGACATGGGGGCGCCATCGGGAGCCTGCTCGGCCTCGGTGCCAAGTTCGGGGCGGGCCGCTGGTGTCGTGGTGGATAACACGGCATACCCATCAGAGATTGGAAAGATTGTGGGGTAAGGCAATGATGGTGTTCGCTCGGGATTGGGTGACAAGCACGCAGACACACGCGATGTACCCAGGTTCGGGGCCCTCTTTCTAGAGGTAACACCCCTACGTCCTGCTCTTCTAGTTTCTTATTGCTAGACCATAGAGTTCGGGCTACAATGGAGCTCCTGGAGTTGTTTCGGGTGGCAGCCGACTGGGATCTCTAGCCGGCTGGAGGTGGAAGATGATGATCGTCGTGAGTGTGTGTGGAACCCGCGAAACTTACGTGAATCTGAGGCCTGTCCCTCGTAGGGGACTCTAGCCCGTCTTATATAGGCAACGGGCTAGGGTTTTGGGTTACAAGGAGATTACATGGTTGCCCCTATGACATCAGCTAAGATTCGGTCCGGCTGGAGCTAGTCATCATGATGCCGCAGAGGGAGCTCCCGGCAGGGAGTACTGTTCACCGGCGACGGTTGCATGAGGCTGGCCCACGAGTACGGACTGGTCGGTTGGTAGATCCGGCTGCACCGAGCCAGATGGGGGCATCCTGAAGCCGGATGGGCGAAGCCGGCCTGACCTGGGCGGCTTGAACAGTCTGAAGAGTGAGCTTCTTTAGTATATCTGGGGATCATTGCCCCGACACTAGCCCCCGAGCTCGTGGAGGCTTGCTTGCTTGCTGGGAAGGCTTCGCGAGCTTTCCCCGATTCTTTGTGGTGCGTCGTTGAGGTTGAAGGGTTCGGCTTGCAAGTAGCCGGCTTGCATGGAGCTCTTGTAGACGGCTCGTCCGGCTGCGGGCAGCCGAAGACTGAAGACCTTGGCGATCTTGCTTGGAAGGCCTGAGGGCTTGGATCGTGGCCTACGGCAGCCACGTTCCCACATCCTGTCCGACTGACGGTTTTCTGCCCGGGATTCGAGGCATGACGCCTTGGCTTCATCGTGGGTTCTTCTGTGGCAATCTCTCGCTGGTGGGATCTTTTGCGAAAAATGCTAGCAACCGCGCGCCACGCGACGCGGTGTAGGGCGGCCGTTTCGCCGCACCCCTCGTTAAAAGGGAAGGAAGGGGGGGATGCCTCTGGTTACCGTTCCCCATTCTCGCGCTCTTCTTCTTCTTCCTCTCGTGCTCTTTGAGTTCTTCGTCTTCTCGCTGCGTCTTCATCATCGCCGTCGTCGCTTCTTCCTCGACGGGGAACCGAGCTTCAATGGCGAGTTCCGGTGCCTGGATGGGCTCTTGCATAGGCGGTGCGGAGCTCGGGAGGCTCCGCGGGAGGAGGTACCTCGGGCTGAAGGATGAAGTTGGGACCCGCTCCCCTGGCGCGGTCGAGATCTCGCCGGACCCGGGGGCGGACGAGTTCGTGGTGTTCTCCTCGCACTTGGCGAGGGGATTGGCGCTGCCGGCGAGCTCCTTCCTCCGGCAATTCTTGACCTTCTACGGCTTGAAGCTTCATCATTTGGGAGCTAACAACATTACGCTGCTCTCCTGATTCGTCACACTGTGTGAGGCGTATCTGGGCATCTGTCCCTACATGGAGGTCTTCGGCACTCTCTTCTTCCTCCGGGCGCAGACTACTGGCAAAAAGCTGCGTGACTGTGGGTGTGTTTCGATCTACACCAAGCATCCCCTCTTCCCCAAGGTCCACCTGCCGGATTCCGTCAAGAAGTGGCAGAACACATACTTCTATGTCCGGAATCTCACGGAGACGGACCGGGTCGGGCTTCCTGCTTTCTCCAACATGCCGCCTGCAAACAAGTCCTGGAACCGGAAGGTTCCTGTTGATGAGGTTCTGGAGGGGGCTGTGATGACCCGGCTGCAAGAATTGGTGGACGCCGGCTTGACCTCCGCAGACCTGACCCTGGCTTGGATGTCTCGTCGGTTATTCCCGCTACAAGCCTGGGAGCACAACATGTGTTTCTACTCCGGGGTCCGGGATCCCACCCGGGCTTGCATGGAGGCCTTCGAACCAAACGAAATGCGCCAGTGGGCCGCCACCGTGATCACTGACCGGGTCAAGTGGAACTGGCGGTTCGGGCTCGAGCCATTTTCGCGCGCGGAGCGCGCCCCTGAGGTCAGTTTTCTTTGTCGTCTTCTGCTTCGAGTTTCCTCTGGCCGGCTTGACTTGATCCGGCTGGCGTGTCCTTACAGCTTTGCGAGCTCCAAAGGGTTGAAGACCTTGACGCCGTCTTCGGGGAGGACCTAGCGGGCCCTCTCTCTGAGGAGCAGATGGCCCTGGCCGAGAGGGCCGCCTCCGCCGAGCAGGCAGTGGAAGCTGAAGATACCGCCTCGGAAGGAGAGGCGGGTGATGACGCCCCCGTTGCGTCTGATGCGGGGAGGTGAGTGGACAAGTGTGGCGACACCACGGAGTCGTCTGATGCCGATGTCGATGTTGATGTCGATGTCGTCGGTGGTGGCGGTGGCGGTCGAACTCCAGCGAGCCCTGCTCATTCGGCTGCCTCCGATTCCAATCCGGGTGCATACGAAGACTCGGAGCTTTAGAGCGCCGCTCCCCCGCCGGCTCGCGTGGTCGTAGATCTCTCTAGTAGTTCCGATCCGGACTCTGAGAGTTCCTCTTCCGTGCTACCCTCCAAGCCGCCCGTATCCAGACGCAGAACAAAGGTGCTGGAGGCGAACGCCCAGAAGGCTCAGGTGATGCCTTCCCCCCAGATTGTGAAGGAAAGGCGGTCGAAGGCGACCGCTGATTTAGATGCGGGCAAGGTCGTCCGCAGGCGGGGCGGCTCCTTTATGAAGAGGAGCGTGCTGCCCGCGGAAGAAGTCCTCGATGTCGAGTTGGCCAACCACTGCCGGCTTGGCGCCCTCTGGGAAATCGGCGGCGGAGAAGGAGGTGGCCGCAATCGAAGCCGAAGTTAGGGCCAGGGTGGACGCAGAGGAGGCGGCGAAAGAGAAGCAGGAGGCTCCTGCCGATGGGATCGGTTCTCAGGTGATTGGCCACGCTCCCTGGGCCGACCCCAATCACGAGTTGAATTTTGGTGACTTGATAAAGGCTTTTGACGCGTGTATGGCGCAGGCGGATTTGGCCATGGAGGCTATGAACGCCAATGTAACGGTGGAGCAGTTGGTGGCCTCCATGGAGGCTGAGGCGAAGGCAAAGGCGGACGCGTCCGCCATTGTGGCGGTGGAGGCTAAGGCTGGAGATGCGGCGACACCGGCCGCCCCAAAGCGATCGGTTGATGAGCCTGCCGTGCCTGTGAAAGGCGCGGACGCGCAAGCCGGCGGCGTGAAACGCCCGTCGGATGACGTGTCGGCTCCGTCCTCGAAGCGTGCGAGGAGGAAGAAGCCAGAGGTTTTGGGCACACGCGATGGGTAAGCCTTTGAGACAGGAGTCCTCGTTGTCCATGTTTCTTCTAGTGACGCTTTCGTTGTTGTGTAGGGAGCCGCTTTCACTTGGTGGGGCGAAACCTGATGCCTTGGTCAAGCCCACCTCCGAGTCCTCTCATGGAGCGCCCGAGGCGCAGGCGGCTAGTCTGCCTCCAGAGGCGGCGAAGGCGAAGGCGGACATGGCGTCGGACGGCGGGGTGCCGCCGGAGACAGCTCCCTTGGTGGTGGACCTCGATCCTTCGGCCTCCGGTGGTGGTGACGAGGTGATGGTCGATGCCTTCAAGGCGATTCCCCAGCCGCATGCGGAGGCCGAAGGCGGCAAATTCCTTCTCCCTTCTTCATCCGTGGCCGAGACGGCTAAGGACATGGTCATGACGGTGGCGACGACTTCGCTTCCCAGCCCGCGCTAGTCGACCTTGGTGAGCACTCCCCCGTACTCTGGGCCGAGGCCAGTCGGGCTGGACGCGTCAGGGCATTTTCCCCTCGCAGCGTTCGTGGAGAAGAGGGCGAGGGATCAGCTAGCCGACATCTCGCTGCTTCGTTCGTCGGTGGAGTACGCTCTCTCCGATGCCGCCAAGAAGATTACGATGCTCCAGCGGGAGCTTGATGCCGCTAGAGGTTTGGTTTCGTTTTCCTGTCGCCTTCCGCCTGTGGAAACCAAGTTTCGGTGGAAACCGGTGAAAACCACAAAAAAACATGATTATAAGTTTTGAAAAATTCTCAAAAAATGCATCACGTTGGGAAAATAAAGTTCTATAGGCTTGCGAATTTTTAAGTTGAAACTCAAAAAACTTTAGGAGTTATGAAAATGACAAAATCAGCAATGAATAGTGGCAAAATGCCACTATTCATTGCTGATTTTGTCATTTTCATAACTCCTAAAGTTTTTTGAATTTCAACTTGAAAATTTGCATGCCTATAGAATCCTACTATCCCAACGTGATGCATTTTTTTGAGAATTTTTCAGAACTTGTAATCATGTTTTTTTGTGGTTTTCACCGGTTTCCACCGAAACTTGGTTTCCATAGGATACTTTCTCTTCCGCCTTGGTGTCTTGTCTTTTCTCTTGGTTGCTTGACTTGGCGACGGTCCTGCCTCATTAGGTGACTCCTCCTCCCGTGCTGGCTTGGAGAAGCAGCTGGCAGCTTCGGTCCCTCTCACTGTGCTTAACGACAAGCTGAAAGAGAAGGACGTCGCTCATGCGCTGGTTGTGTCCGATCTCCAGTCGGTGACAAAGGTGTCCGAGGAGCGCTGCCTTGAGGTCGTCCGGCTGGCGGAGGAGGCGAAGAGGTTGCGGGAGGCAGAGAGCCAGAGGTTGGGCGAGGTTGAGACCCTTCGTAGGAATGGGGAAGACCCGAGGCGCAAACTGAAGGAAGCCGTGGATGCCCATGACCAGACCATCCGGGCGACCAAGGAGCACGAGCTCGAGCATGAGCAACTAGTGCGCGGTCTAGTTTCTGAGGTGGAGCGCGTAAATGAAGTTATCCTCGGTACGGGACGTTTCCTTCTTCTTTATCTTTTCATGTAGTTCCCTTCTTGATCCCATCGGCTTGATGCGTAGGCTTCTATCTTAAGGTGGACGCACAAATCCAGAGGGCGGCCGCCTCTGAACATGCGCTGCCGGAGTCCTCTGGCGTCACTGCTGGGGCCATGCCGTCTGCTGTCTCTCGTCTTCTCCGATTTCGCCAAGAATTCAAATTGTTGAAGGAGGCAGCCGACGGCGTCCTCGAGAACTTGTGGCCGGATGCACCCATACCTGATGCTCTCCACGATCTGTCGGTCCGGCTTGACGGAGCGCCGGCTGGCATAGACGAGCAGGTGGAGATGGCGGCTCGAGGAGGCACCGATATGGCGTTGGCCCTGGTGAAGTCCTGGTACCCTGACGTGAAGGTGGACATGCTGACGGGGGGCTTCCGTACTGGCACTTCCCTTGAAGGCTTGCGCCCGGAGATTCTCATGGCTTCAGGACGGATCGCCAAGGCAGTTGACCTGACGCAGCTTGTCCCTGCTGAGCCGTCTGAAGCAGCGCGGCCGGCTGAAGGTGCTGAAGCCGGCGACTCTGCTGCCGCGCTTCCTTGACTTTACTTGCTCACTCCCCGGGATGCCGGGCGTATTTGTAGCACTTGTTAGCTTGGATTGATAACTGGCCTGAACTGTTGCTCGTTGTAATGTGGATCTGTTCCCACTTTGTTAACTACTGCCTTTATGAATATCGCCTTTGAAATTGTTGAACTTTTGTGTGAGAACTTGTGTTCGACTTGGTGATGATATTCACCGTATCTAGCCCCCGAATTTCGGGTTGGCTTGAGTATCAAGTCGGGTCGAAATTTTATGCTTCTCTTCGTTTTGTGCTTCTTGATGCCGTTTTGACGGCGTGGCAGCTCCGGAGTCCCTAACTTGGGGAGTTGCAGTTATTCGTCCGGGTGCGCGTAGCCAGCTTGGCGGCTGCGCAGGCCCCGGGAATGCGCGGAGCCGGCTTGGCGGCTGCGCAGCCCCCGGGAATGAGCTTTCTGTCGGCTGACGGCGTGGCAGCCCCCGAGTCCTTGACTCGGGGGTTTGTTGTAGAGGTGCGTCCGGGTGCGCGGAGCCGGCTTGGCGGCTGCGCAGCCCCCGGGAATGAGCTTTCTATCGGCTGACGGCGTGGCAGCCCCCGAGTCCCTGACTCGGGGTGATGTAGAGGTGCGTCTTGGTGCGCGGAGCCGGCTTGGCGGCTGCGCAGCCCCCGGGGATCTTCGCCGTCTTGGTGTTTGTAGAGACCACATGTCGGGTTTGCTCTGGCCGGATTCCTGCGCTGGTACTAGCTGACTCCTCGGCTTCTCCACCCCGGATTTTCTGTGGCTGACTGATCGTTTGGATCTTTTGCGGTTTGTATCCTCTGTGTTGTTGGCCACGTGTCGCCTGGGGATGCGTTGGTGACGATTGAGTTACTCTTCTGCTCCTGTATAAGTAACTCCGCGGACGCGCTTGTTTCATTTCATCCTCTCCTCCTCGCTTTTCGTCTTCCCCTGCCATGGCGCCGAAGAAGGAGATTGGAGAGTCCTCGGCCGCACCGGCGAAGCGTGGGAGGGGTCGCCCGCCGAATCGAGGGCGTGGCGGCGGCGGCCGCCGCGGTGGCGGTGTGCGTGGTCGAGGCCGTGGTCCAGGCGTCGGCGGTGATGCCGCAGATGCGATGGGTGAGGGTGGCAGAAACTCTTCTCCTGCTCGGTCTGACTCGCCGATTGGAGGCTTCTGGGATGAGTTTCCCATCTCTGAGTTCGTGCTGACGCTGTATGCGCCTGTCACGCGTATTCAATGGCTTCCCCGAGCTATTGTTGATGCGCTGGAGGGTGAAGGTCCCTTTCGGTTTCTCCTTCACCGGATTGGTGCTCGCCAGGGGCCTTGGGAGGTCTTCGCTTGGGTCGTCATAAGCCATGAAGGTGGGGAGGTCCGCAGGCGGGCGGAGTTCTATAGCGGCTGGAAAGCCTTTGCCAGGTTTTATCATCTGGCGCCTCCCTTCATCGTTCGCTACCAGCTGAAGCGCCGGACTGGAGTCTTCTACATCAAGGTCTTCGACGGCTCTCTTTGTCTCAAGGAATGGGAGGAGAGCGATGACGATATGACGCCGCCTCCAGCCTAGGTTTAGGTCACCCAGTAGCCGGCTTCATTTGTGTGCGAGGTTGTCCGCCTGTGGATTCCCTCTTTTTGATTCTTGTATTTTGCTTCACTTCGCAGTTGCTTGTAATCCTTTGAATTCACTGCTATGTTTCCAGCTTAATGCTTGAAGTTGGATGTTGTTGTCCGTTGTGTCGTTGTATCTTTGTGCTGAATGCCGGCTTCGGGCTCCTGTTTGTATTCTGCGTCCGGTTTCCGGGCCTCCGCAGCCGGTAAACGGCGTTTTTTATACATAGAGCGGATGATGAAGCGGTTAGCTTGTTCAATTGGCTGTAGAAGTTGCTTTTATTTTGTTAAGCTCAGTTATCCGCTCGCCCGTAGCCATTCCTGCCGTAGTTCGCGTACACTTCACCGTCAAGCGGGATCGTGTGCACTACTGTAACGTTACGGTTCTGGTTATTAGGCCAGGGTTTTTTCAGCCGGCAACGAGTTTTGTTATTACGTTTTTCGCATACAGTCGGACTCCAGGTTATTCTCTTGCCGGCTTTACCGGATTCGAAGAGGTAACCGTTTAGCGTCGTGTAGTTAATCGTCCATAATAGGAGAAAAAGTTGCCGACTGCCGGCTTGGCCGAGTTTGCAGAATGATGTTTTTATCAGCCGGCACTACTTTCCTTTAAGCGTTTTTTCACGTTTTTAGCATCCTCCAGCTTATTCTCTTGCCGGCCTTAACCGGATCGAACGAGGTAGCCGTTTATTTAGATCTTATTCACGCTACCCGGCACGGAAGGAAGTTTGCCGGCTGCCGGGTGCCGGAAGATTAAAAAGGAAAAGCGAAAAAACTGCGAAAAATTGATTCATGTGCTCATCATTTCATTTCTTTATTGATAGCATAGGTGATACATACATGACACTTGCTCAAGTGTAGAATCGGTGCAAGAGTGAGGCATTCCATGGCCTTTCCGTTTCATCGCCTTCCTTGTCCATCTTGTCCTTCTTGTGCGCGGGCGTCGATCAGGTTAGTAGGCATTCATTGATGAGTGCTTTGCTCACGATGATGAACGGTCCCCTCCCAGGGTGATGACAGCTTNCTTCACTCTCAAATTCCAACCAAGCAACAAATGCTTTGGGGGAAAAGAGAGGAAGAACAAGGGATGAACACAGAGCAACCCCAAAATCTAGATCCACTAGATTCCCTCACTTAGAGGGGATTTTGATTGGTGGAATGGTAGATCTGGATCTCCTCTCTTGAATCCCTAAGTTTGGGCAAGAATCATTGAGGGATTGAGAGGAATCAAACTCACAAGGTTAACAATGTAGGAGAGAGGAAACAAGTGGCAAGAACCAGCAGCCAGGTTTTGGGGAAGAAGAGGCTTTTTATAGCCTCCCCCAAAAACTAGCCGTTGGGGCCTTTTCAGGCCGGAGACTCCGGTGTAAGTGGACCGGAGACTCCGGCCTGGGCCGGATATTCCGGCCAGGATCCGGGCACCTCGGGTCATTGGGGCAGGCCGGACATTCTGGCCAAGAGGGCCGGAGACTCCGGTCAACCTCCGGTGTCCCTCCGGACCCCTATCCAGTACCGCCCCACAAAGAGGCAAAGAGCTGAGAAAATCCTGGGGCCGGAGATTCCGGGTCCATTGGGCTGGAGACTCCGGACCATCTCCGGGGTATCTCCGGACCCCAGTCCAGTACCGCACCGTAGCAACATCAATTCGGCAGTGAAAAACAGGAGACTGGAGATTCTGGTCATTTGGGCCGGAGACTCCGGTGGGACCGGAGACTCCGGGACATCTCCGGGGTAGATCCAACAGAAAAATCAGAACCCCATAACTTTTGCAAATGAACTCCGTTTTCGATAATCTTGGACTCGTTGGAATCATCACAATGAGCACAACAAGGTTATGCAGAGAAACATCATAGTCCAACAATATATTGTAAAACCAAATGGGGAAAGTTTAAAAGCTCTTTTTCGCAAACCGAAAAACCGTTTCTTTTGCAATTGAAGTCCGAATGAAGCAAAACTAATTTTGTTGGAAAGAGGACGACAAAAGCAACCTTAGAAAATGGCAAACTAGCAAAGGAGATTTTGCAAGGAAATGGAAGAGATAAATCTCCCACACGGATGAACCGGCTAAATCTCCAATACCGAAACCGCAAAAGAAGACGCATATGAAAACCGTATTCGGTGAACTTGGCTTTGTCATGACGAGCACGACAAGCACCAAGACCACACCACGATAAGAGACAAATAAGAACCAATAAAGATGATTGCAAGGATGCAAAGGGTTGAGCTCTCCACGAATGATACGGTCAAGTTACTCGGTCGAGAGCCCCTCTTGATAGTACGGTTATCTATCCTATAATCCGGTCTCTCACTACACATCATGAGACCGGTAAAATAGAAACCCTATCAAGATCATACCTTTGCCTTGCGCATTAATCCACTTGAGGTCAATGAAGACGATCTTCGTCTCCTCAAGACGTACCACCTTCTTGATTGTGCTTCGCTTGGTGAAGATTCACATGTGGCTCCCCCATACACCAAGATGGGAGAAGCACCACCTCGGCATACCTTCACTTGGCCTTTGTCTTGATGACGAACACCTTGGCCTTGACTAACAAATAATCTTCTTCCCTTAACCTCGACTCCAACACATGGAGAACAAGCAAGACCTTGACTCCAACAAATGGAGACAAGCAAGCTAATGGACACCTACAAATATAGCTCAATGCAAATATTAGTCCATAGAGATTGTCATTAATTACCAAAACCATGCATGGGGGCAACCATGCACTTTCATTCGTGATAAGAGAAAGAGTTGCCGTCTGCCGGCTTGGCCGAGTTTGCAGAACGATGTTTTTATCAGCCGGCATTACTTTCCTTTAAGCGTTTTTTCACATTTTTAGCATCCTACAGCTTATTCTCTTGCCGGAATTACCGGATTCGAAGAGGTATCCGTTTAGAGCTTATTCACGCTACACGGCCGCGGGAGGGAAGTTTGCCGGTTGCCGGAGCAGCCGGAAGATTAAAAAGGAAAAGCAAAAAACTGCAAAAAATTGGTTCATGTGCTCATCATTTTCATTCCTTTATTGATAGCTTGGGTGATACATACATGGTGCTTGCTCAAGTGTAGAATCGGCGTAAGAGTGAAGCGTTCCATGGCCTCTCTGTTTCATCGCCTTCCTTGTCCATCTTATCCTCTTTGTGCTCGCGGGCGTCGATTAGGTAGTAGGCATCATTGATGAGCGCTTTGCTCACGATGAAAGGTCCCTCCCATGGTGATGACAACTTGTGCATGTTTTTGGTTTCCTGGATTAGCCGGAGCACGAGATCTCCTTCGCGGAAGCGGACATGCCTGGTTCTCCGGCTGTGGTAGTTGTGCAGCTGCTGTTGGTACATTGTCGATCTTGATTCGGCGAGTTGGCGTGCTTCCTCGAGCAGGTCCATTCCGTCTTCGTAAGCTTGTTTGGCCTCCGCCTCCATGAACAGGACGATCTGAGGTGCGTCGTGCTCGATGTCGGTTGGCATGATGGCTTCAACTCCATGGACGAGGAAGAAAGGGCTGAAGCCGGTTGAGCGATTAGGAGTTGTCCTTAAGCTCCAGAGGACGGATGGTAGCTCCTCCAGCCATGCGCCGGCTGCTCACTCAAGTGGCTCGAGTAGCTGAGGTTTGATGCCGGCCAAGATGAGTCCGTTCGCCAGCTCGACATGCCCATTTGATTGCGGATGCGTGACGGAAGCGACGTCGAGCCGGATGCCGGCTCTGCCGCAGAACCTGGCGAATTCACCCTTGACGAAGTTGGAGCCGTTGTCCGTGATGATGCTGTTGGGGTAGCCGAAGCGGTAGATGATGCTCTTGAAGAACTTGATAGCTGTGGGACCATCCAGCTTCTTGATCGGCTTGGCTTCGATCCACTTCGTGAACTTGTCGACGGCTACCAGCAGGTGTGTCATGCCGCCGCTTGTTCTTTTCAACGGGCCAACCATGTTGAGTCCCCAGACGGCGAACGGCCATGTGATGGGAATTGTCTTGAGTGCCGCAGCCGGCGTATGCTTCTGCGTTGCGAATCGTTGACAGCCATTGCAGAGTCGGACTAGCTGGTTTGCATCCGCCAGTGCAGTCGGCCAGTAGAAACCATGCCGGAATGCTTTGGACACGATTGCCCTTGATGACGCATGATGGACGTATTCGCCTTGGTGAATTTCTCTAAGGATTTTGATTCCTTCTTCTTGGCTTACGCAGCGCTGGAAGATGCCTTAGATGCTGCGTTTGTACAATTTGTTGTTGATGATGGTGTAGGTGCTTGCTCGACGTTTGATTTGCCTGGCGGCGAGCTCGTATGCCGGTAGTTCGTCGTTGGCGAGGTAGGCGAGGAAGGGTTGCGTCCATGGCAGAGCTTCTTCGATGACAAGGACTTTGACGGCTTCCGGCTTGAGAGCAGTCAACCCGTCCGGCTCCGTGTTCTGGGGCATCCGGATGGAGTCGGAGCCTGGACATGGCTTGATAGATGGCTTGTGTAGCTTTTTGAGGGCGACGCCGGGTGGAATCTCTTGCCGGAGGGAGCCGATGTTCGCCAATGTGTCAGCCGCCTCGTTGTTGGAGCGGTGGATGTGGTGGAATTCGCATCCGTCGAATCATCCCGCGAGTTGCTGGGCGTAGAAGCGGTAGGCGGCCATGTTGGGGTCCTTGGCCTCCCAATGCCCGATGGTCTGCTGGACCACCAAGCCGGAATCTCCATAGCAGAGGATCCGCTTGATGTTCATGGCTTTGGTGAGCTTGAGGCCGTACGCGAGTGCTTCATATTCAGCTACGTTGTTGGACGCCGTGAAGTGGATTTGTAGCACGTACTCGAGCCGGCATCCCTTGGGAGAGGTGAGGACGACTCCGGCTCCGAGTCCCCAGTATCTTTTGGAGCCGTCGAAGTGCATGATCCAATGTTGGCCGGAATCGGGAGGCGGCGGAATATGTTCCGTCTCCGTCCAGTCGACGAGAAAATCGGCGAGCACTTGAGATTTTATAGCTGTTATTTTGTCGTAGTCAACTCCGTGCGCCGTGAGGTTGATCGCCCATTTCGCGATTCTGCCGGCTGCGGCTTTGTTGCATATGATTTCGGCGAGCGGAGCCTCGCTTATCACCTTGATCGGATGCTCTTGAAAGTAGTGCTTCAGTTTCTTGGCCGCCATGTATACGCCGTACGCGAGCTTCTGGTAATGCGGGTAGTTTTGCTTCGATTGCGAGAGCACTTCGCTGAGGTAGTAAACAGGCCGCTGCACCAGCTGCTGCTTGCCGGCTTCTTCTCGTTCCACCACCAGGACGACGCTGACGACTCGGTTCGAGGCAGCAATGTATAGGAGCATGGGCTCCTTCGAGATTGGAGGCGCTAGAATGGGGGTGGTGACGAGAGCGCGCTTGAGCTCGATGAAGGGGGCGTCGGTCGCCTCGCTCCAGGCGAACTTGTCCGTTTTCTTCAACAGGTGATACAGCGGGAGAGCTTTTTCTCCAAGCCGGCTGATGAAGCGGCTGAGGGAGGCGAGACAGCCGGTGAACTTTTGGATGTCCTTGACGCTTCTTGGTCGTCGCATGTTCTCGATGGCGGCGATCTTCTCCGGGTTGGCTTCAATTCCTCGCGCCGATACGAGGAAACCGAGCAGCTGTCCGTCTGGCATGCCGAATACGCATTTCTCCGGGTTGAGCTTCATCTGTAACCGTCGTAAGTTGTCGAATGTCTCCTTGAGGTCATCGAGTAGAGTGCGCTTCTCCTTGGTTTTGATGACGATGTCGTCGACGTATGCGTGCGCGTTGCGACCGATTTGATCGTGCAGGCACTTCTGCATGCATCGCTGGTATGTTGCCCTAGCGTTCTTCAAGCCGAACGACATGGTGGTGTAGCAGAACGGTCCGTAGGGGGTGATGAAGGCGGTCTTAAGTTGGTCGTCCGGGTTCAGCGGTATCTGATGGTAACCAGAGTAGGCGTCGAGAAGGGAGAGGAGGTCGCAGCCGGTTGTGGAGTCGATCACTTGGTCGATGCGCGGCAAGGCGAAGGGGTCTTTGGGGCAGACCTTGTTGAGGTGGGTGTAATCGATACACATCCTCCACTTTTTGTTTTTCTTGAGTACTAGGACCGGGTTAGCTAGCCATTCTGTATGGCTGCAAGCAGCCTGGCTATTTCTTCTCCTATTATCTTTCTCCTTTCTTCTGCGAAACGGCGTAAGGACTGTTTGACCGGCTTCGCGTCTGGCCGGACATGTAGAGAGTGCTCGGCGAATTTCCTCGGTACATCAGGCATGTCCTTGGGGGACCACGCGAAGATGTCCCGGTTCTCACGGAGGAATTCGACGAGCTCACTTTCCTATTTGGGGTCCAGGTTCGCCCCCACCATGACGAACTTGGACTTGTCGTTGTCGTCGAAGTAGATCTTCTTAGTGTCTTGCACCGCCTGTAAATTTGATTCGCTATCCGGCTTGGCCGACTCCGGTATTTCCAGCTTCTCTTCGTTGGCCTTGCGCTTGAATTGCCGCATCTTTTTGTTGCAGACCATGGTCTCGGCCACCTTCGCGCTGTCTGTGGCGCAGGCGATGGAGCGCTTGTAGTCCCCGGAGATGGTGATGATTCCGCGTGGTCCTGGCAGCTTCATCTTGAGGTAGGCGTAGTGAGGTACCGCCATGAACTTGGCGAGCGTCGGCCGCCCAAGAATGGCGTGGTAGGCGCTGGTGTGGTCAACCACCTCGAACGAGACGGTCTCGCGGCGGTGGTTGTCCTTGGTGCTGAATAGGACGTCAAGCCGGATGAGCCCCATGGAGGAACCGGCACGCCCTGGTATGATGTCGTGGAAGACCGTCTGGCTTGGCATCAGGCCGGACTCGGAGACACCCAACTTCTCCAGCGTGTCACGATAGAGTATGTTGATGCTGCTACCTCCATCGATGAGGACGCGAGCGAAGGTGCATGCGCGCTTGGGGGAGATGAGCATGGGCTCCAGAACTAGAGCGTAGCCGCCTGGGTTGGGCATCAGCTCCGGGTGGCCGCGGCGGTCCCACGTGATCGCCTCTTCCGACCAGTTGAGGTACTGGGGGACGGGTGGAACCACAGCGTTCACTTCCTTGAATCGTTCTCGCCGGCTTCGCTTGTCATCCCGCTCGCTGACGAACATGATGTAGGCGGCGTCCGGGTTCTGGTATTCGTCGCGATCCCTTGGTGGTGGAGGTGGAAGACGTTCCCTCTGATCCTCGCGTTGGCGGTCATCGCGGTTCATGTCGTCGCGCCTCCGATCGTTCCGTCCGGCTTCGTCCGGAGGAGGAGGTGGATCCCGCCATTCGTGCGGTGGTGGCCTCGGACGGCCGAGGTTGCACTATCTCACAGTGTGGTTAGCCGGCCGGTCACCGTGGTTCCGGCACGGCCGGTCGAGCAAAGACTCATAGTTGTTCCTCGCCCTCGTCCAGCGCATGTCGTTGCTTGTTCTCATGCGGCGGTTGTTGAAGCCGCCTGCCGACCTTCCCTCTGTCGTGGCGACGACCTTGGACTCAACGCGGTCGTCAGTGGACTTGCGCTTGTCGCACGTGTCGGGGTCACGCCGGGTTGATCTTCCTTCTTGCGCTTCTGTCCGGCTTCGTCGTGTAGCCGGCTCAGCTGTGATGATCCTCCCGGCTTCGTCGAGTCGGATCGGGTTGGTCATGCCCGCGTCGGCGGTGACGTACTCGTCGGCGATTGCCATGAGGTGCGCCATGGTCTTCGGGGTTTTCCTCAGGAGTTTATGTTTGACTAGAGTCTGGTCCTTGCAGCCCTGGACGAAGTACCCGACGTCTTGGAATTCCGTGATTCCTTCGGAGGAATTGCGCAGACCGGTCCATCGCATGAGATAGGCACGGTCCGACTCGTCGTCCTTCTGCTTGCACATCGCGAGCAGCTGCGCGTTGCCTAGACGCAGGTAGGTGTCGGTGAAGTTGCGATTGAACACTTCTTCGAAGTCCAGCCAGCTGTTGACGCTTTCAGCCGGAAGGCTGTTCAGCCAAGTGCGAGCCGATCCCTGGAGCATGAGCGGCACGTTGATGACGGGATTGATGAGAGTGTTCTTCTCCCTCAACAACGCCAACAAGTACTCTTGATACCCTGAAAGGAAGATAATATATTAGGGATAGGTTGAGCCTCCAAGTGCAGAGTATGTAGAAGTGGTAGTTTTTCCCCAAGAAGGTGACTCGAGGGTTTAATATCGAACTCTCGGGGAATCAGTAGTGTGGGTTTTATCTTCTTGTCCTTCTCTAGATTTCCTGCAAACAAAATAGATTGCTTTGTGCCCTCAACCTCACCAAGTGGTTGTCAAGCACAAGGTGTGAGAATAATATTAAGATGATAATGAATGCAAAACAGTAAATAAAAATGCAATGGTGGTGAATAAGTATGCAAGGATGATAGTAATGATGATGGATGGTATTTTTGGAGTTTTTATATGTGAATTCAAGAAGTAAAAGTGTTTTTGTATTTTCTGATTTTAAAATGGTTGAATGTAAAAGATGCTTAAAAGTGGTTGGAAAGTTGTTTCTTATGATTAAAAATGGACCGGGGTTCATGGTTTCACACATGCACTCTCTCTTTAATATAGTGTGGCAAATGAGTAGACATAGATTTAACATATGAGATTGCAAACAAGGTTAATGACATGTTACTAATTATATGGGCATCACGTCCTAGCATAGAGACCTTTTGATTATTAGTCTCACTTATACTCCACCAAGATGTGAACTAAATCATGCACCTTAGTAATTAAGATAACATCAGAGTATAGCTTTCAGATTAATGACATGAAGTGAAAATAAACACATGATGGATCTAGTCTTAGGTAGAGGCATGTCACTCCTCCTACCCTACAACATGTTATTTTGGTTTATCCCTAGTGAGGTAACAAAGTAAGGTAAACACCCAATGGATCATGATATTAAGTTGTCAGCTTATCACTTCACCACCCCCGTTACTCCAACTAATGCACATGTTCCCCCACACACGCTCTCATAAACATGCTTGATCATAACAAGGATACAAGAACGGGGTACATAATATGCATCTACTTTCATAACTAAAATATAACATTGCAATCTCAACATATATTAACTCATAGAAAGATCCACCACAATGGTAATACAACGGTGACCGTAATCATGTTCAGCAGCTCATACGGTGCTAATTAGTGAAGCTCAAGAGAGAGAGAGATACATATGCTACTGCCACAAACCCATAGTCCATAGGTGGACTACTCCCTCTTCATCATGGAGACGGTGGAGATGTCGATGGAGAAAAAGGAGACCTCTCCGACAGGGCTCCGCCGGAGTTTCCCCCCTCCAATCTGCAGCCTCCTGGTCTCTGTTTCTTGTTTCTCTCGTGTGGCGGCTCCCCCTTCGGAGAACGTCGGGGGGCTCTTTATATAGGCGTTTTTAGGTCACGAGGAAGCTTCTGGGCGAAGGATCGACGCAAACGGGGCCACGAGGGCCAATTGGGATAGGCCCACGCGGCTACAGTACCTGGCCGCGTGGGACCCCCCTTTTGGTCTTCCGGCCTCTGTTCGTTGACTTCTTTCGCTCCTAAATCTTCTCCTTCCAAAATAATGACCCCCGTAAATTTATAGCTCATTATGACGTCGTTAAGGTCCTGAAACAAATAAGGAAAGAAATAGGGGTTTTCTGCCTGCGCAGGATTAATTCCATAAAAAGGGGATATCATCATAAATTACCAAAAATCATTACATAACAGTAATATACCCCTTATATGATGCAAATATGATTGGATTATGACTATTATAGTGCAAAGTTCATGTATGCATTTTAGATGCATCAACATCCCCAAGCTTAACTCATGCTCGTCCTCGAGTATGAAAGTGATAAAACTAACATGAACTTCGCAATATAATAAAAACATGGATATAAAAGACGATTGCTACTGCTACATAAACTCAAATGATTCATTATTTCAAAAAAGTAGCCATATGCAAACAGTTTATAAAGTGATATCAAGTATTCAATGCAAAGATGTTCAATGATAGTTCACAAAGTGCAACATAAAAGATAGTACTATGGACATTCTTACTTTGCATGCTTGTGGTCCATAGAGTGTAGAAAATCTGAATATAAAAGGTGGACACTTTGGAAATGATATATAAATAAGTAGAGGTAAAGCATGCATAAGTTTCATCTATCCTCCAAACTATTCTACTTAAGTTATTGAATGCAATGGTAATACTTGGTGTCAAGCTCTCATTCCCCTATCATAGCATCTTGAATGATTAAAGTTGAATGTGGAAGCAAATATGAGTAGTGGCCTTGATAAAGTAAAGGTTAGATGTCTCATGCCCCTTGAATACAAGTGTCTACACCATGATTACTCAACTTGGGAAACAAAGCAAGTTTAAGTTATCTATCATTGTAAGTAATAACGGTATCATCAAGAGTCTCAACTGGGGTACCTCTTGTCCAATGATATGGATCAAGCCCATATCAAAACAACAAGACAAACAAACATATTGAACAATCTCAACACCCTCTTTATTTACCACTTGATATAGCTTTTTATTGTAGGGTGTATCACAGAGGGTTCAAAATAGCATGTAAGTAAATTTCCACCATGAATGATGCATGGCTTAGATTAGCGGCCCAGGTTTCTCTCTAACCATTTATACAAACTCATTTAAACTTAACTCTATTTCCACATTTATTTCGTCATGATAGGCATCCATAGACAAAAGTACATGATATCAACTAGACAAATGATGAAACATGTTGAAAGCTTTGCATGTGACAGCACATATGGGCTAACTCCCAACCTTAAACATTTATCAAGTCACTATCTTCATAATATTAATCACAATGGTTCATCTTTTTGAATGCAATAAAAGTAAAGTGTGCATCAAGTTCGCGAGACCTTTTTAACCAACTTTTACCATTACAATAAATAACATCATCATTTTCATTTAGAGGCATAGATAACACAAATAACATGATAAACATACTTGGAATAGCATAAAGCTAATAGGTAGATATGGTGGACTCACTGGAAAAACTTGGGCTGAAGGTGTTGGAAACAAGTTTTTACTTGTTGAAATTTTTGGGCTAGCAAAAGGGAGAAAGATGACCATCTAGATGCATGCATGAGTGTCCATAGAACTAACTAATTCATGTCAAACAAAGTGAAATAACATACAACATCAAACATGAATAAAAGATAGCTCACGATAAAGCATTTGCAAATTATTACTCATAAAGAGGCTCATGAATCATGCAACTACATGTGTCATTAAAAATCAACTTAGACATCCCTTTTCCCAATACAATAAAAGCATGCAAGATATTTCAACCCAAATTTCCAGTAGCATTCTCATATATAAAAGATAGTGTGGTGGTCTCACAAAATAAAAATCAAAGCAAAACAAACTAAAAGACGCTCCAAGTTTATGCGATAAAGTGCAATGATAGAAAAACAGAAGTTGGACGTGTGCAAACTGAGAGTGTTTTGATTCAGTGGGGATGTTCACATCCCCAAGCTTATGGTTTTCACCATCATTGGATAACTCATGGTGCATCTCCTCCAATCACTGTGAAAAAACTTTAAAACACAATTTCTCCCATCTCTTTTCTGTGTGGTGATATTAGTAGAGATAAATAAACAAGTTTTCTTTGCTGCATATAATCCATGGATTAAAATTCATATGAATGACCAAAGAATTTATAATGTTGTATGCCTACTCATAAACTCAATTGGATCAACTCAATAGTTTCAAACTATGCATAAAACAATATGGGACAGAATCTGTCCAGAAAAACGGCAGCAGCAAAACGTATTTTTCTGTCCTACTTAAACTTGTCGAAAAAATCTGAAAACATTCAGACATACAGAGGATGAAAAGTTGCAGTTACAGTAAAAATATCAGCTCATTTGGCTTTACAGAATAGGAATGAAAAATCAAACCGTGCACAGACTCTGTGCAGGCATAAAATCTCCGAATAGGTATAGCAAAATTTTCAACCAAAATGGGTAAAACTTGGCACTTTATTAAAAATTCCAGAAACTAAACTAAGAAAACAATCTCTTGTTACAGCAAGAGGACTCAAATAAAATCCAAATAAAAACAACCGGGTTGCCTCCCGTAAAGCGCTTTCTTTATAGCCATATAGCTAGGCTTACTTACTTGTTGTTTTACCGAAGATGAAGCTCATGAGGGAGCTTAAAAGTTGTGCCCTTCATCCTTGGGAAGTGTTCCATGCATTTCTTGTGTGGAAACTGAAACTTCACATTCCCTTCCTTTGAATCAATGATAGCCCCTGTGGTACGAAGAAAAGGTCTTCCCAAAATAATAGGACTAGAGGTTTTATTCTCCATATCCATGATTAGAAAATCCACAGGTACAAAAGTCATATGTAACTCTACCATAACATCACTTACTTTTCCTAAAGCATGTTTAATGGTATTATCAGCAAGTGCAAGTCCAATAGAGCATTTTTCAAGATTTTTTAATTCAAGTGATTCATATAATTATTTAGATAAAACTGAGACACTAGATTCTAGATCAAGTATCGCATGGTGTGTCTCTTTTCCAATAGTTACTAGCACCTTGGGGATCCAAGCATCCCCAAGCTTAGGTGGTATCATAGCTTCTTGATTGTATCTAACAATTTTCTCTTTCAAGACATGATTAGCAATATAGTAACCAAAACCAGATTTGTTAACATCAATAGAAGGATCATTTGCAAATTTTCATAAGATAGATATTAATTCATGAAAGCTACTATTCTCTAAATCAAGCCAGGTATCTTTAACTTTCTTTTCCTTTTTGGCCCAAACTTGTTTTTTAGCGATGAGCGGCAACGTCCTCCTCTTCAATGACGCTTGACGCCTTGAGTGCGTCGATGCGCCCGCGAGTGGCGTTGCTGGTTTCGGGTCCCAGTGGTCCCAGGCGCTGGTCGATGGTGACCTTGTGGCCGACTCGCTCCTTGACGCTTTTTCCGGCTCGAGGCTCGTTGTGGTGGCCGTCATCGTGTCGGCCAGCCGGATCGCGGCCGTGGTCTCGAGGGTGTGAGCTCGCACTCCTTTCGCGATGAGCTCGTGGTTGCTTGTCCTTTTGCCTGCCGTGGCTTGTCGATGACGCCTCGTAGCCTTGCTTGGACTTGCCGGCTGCGTCGTAGCCAGGTGGAGGAGCGTAGAGCGCCAAGTCCTTGCTTCCGGTCGGCTCGGTTTCGCGCTGCTGCCGGTTGGCCGTGGCGATGAGTTTTGAACCCGGCGCATTTGTTGGCGTAGCTCTTTGCCTTGAAGATGAGGAAGTTCAGCAGCTGCCACCTCCGTAGCCTTCATGTTTTGAGCCGGGTAGCTGTATTCCGGTTGGACGATGTCGGAGTTGTGCTGTCCGGCACGGTTCAAGGCTCCGTCGAGGTCCCTTCCTTTGCTCCTGATCTCGCCCAGCTTGTTCGTGTTGCCTCTTGCCGGCTCGAAACCGTGGACGGAGTTGTACTCGCGCATCGTGGCATTGAGTCGGTGCTGCGTCGAGGCGAGGTGGAGTGCCTTGTCGTACATCTGTTGGCGCATCTTCTCGAGTTCGGCCACCGCCTTGGTCGGATCTGCACTCGGCGCAATGGGAGTGCTCAACAACTCGAACTCTGCCTCGAGGTTGCGCTGGAAACGCGAAGGCTCGCCAGCTTCGTGGACGGTTTGCCGACGGCGCCTCCTGCAGCCGCATGCTCGACCATGTGCACCTCAGGGTAGACGCAGAGCTTGGTGTCGTCGCCGTCCGCGCTGCCGGAGTCGAGGCGATCGAAGGAGGACATTAAGCATATCAAAAGGTTCTCTAACTCTAGTTGATACTCAAGGACAACATAAAGAAAACAATAGTAGTCACACAAGTATTGAGCGAGATAGTTCTTGCACCCATATCCAACTATTTACATTGGCAAGACCCAAATATTTTATCCGTCTTATCCTTCGCTAGTTCCCGATGTTTGTTGAGAAGGCTACACTTATCAAATAGGCAAACCTAGATATTTAAAGAGGCAAAGATCCAGATTTACACAATATCTTTAATTTGCTCGACGGTAATTCATCTCGTGTGTTGCTCAGAAGAGAAGAAAAAAAAGAATTGATCACGTGTTTATGTTACCCCTTGAGTCCATGAGACCATGACCATGCAGACGAGAATGAAGAAACAATCCGTGCTGCGATCTCCCAGCACCATGGCGTCGTCACATACTACCGTACATAGAATTGACCTTTTTTGAGATCTGCAGGCCAAGTTGTGGGTGACAGCAGATAGTGGGTTACCAGGCGAGGAGATGATGATCCAGTAAAGCCGATTGCTGAATTAAGACCGACCCCCAGCCTAGCTTGCAGGCCCATCTAGAGGTAGGGCGCACCAGCAGCCGAAGCGCGCGATGGCCCATCCGCGCGATTTTCATCACGTTTTAATGCGCGATAGGTCGGGGGGGGTCTCCATCCGACGTGTCGTGTCGTGGCCTAGAGATCTCTCTCCGTACGGCTTCGCCAGCTGGTGCTGAAGCGGCAAGCCGCGTCGCCGTGCTGCGGCGCTGTGGGCCTATTTACGCCTGCGTCACGACGCGCTCGTGAATTCCCTCAGTGCTCGTCCACCACCACGCCGCCAGAAGCAGCAGAGCCGCCGGTGCCGGAGTGCCGGGACCAGCCGCCCGTCAGGCGCCAGCCGGACACGCGTACGTGCGCACGTCGGCCGAGTGCGTGGACGAGATGGCTGTGGTGCGCCTGAATCACACCACTTTTTACGGAGTGCTACGTTGTCATGCTAAGTTATCATGAGTGCATGCGTGAGTGTTCTTGTTTTCATGCGCTGCATTTTGGCGGAGTAGTACGTGTTTTGTTGAGGACTGCAGGTGCGCAGCACTACTAGTTAGCTCTCCGGTTCCTTTCGTCGTGCGAATGATGAGACGCCAGCTGGGCTGCCGGCCGACAACCGCCGAATGCGAAAACCTTTTGGCATCTTCTGCACCGGGAAGAAACCTCTTCTCCGGTGGCCAGCCAGCCATGCCATCGTAGGCGACTCCTCTCCGTGGCCCAGTAGCTAGCTCTGGTTGGCCGCCTGGCCGGCCATGCACGTAATGGTACAGTAGGCGGCTAGGCGCCATCTCGGGGCGCCGGTGCCACCGTACCATCGTATCGCCGCTCATGGCGTTTGCCTTGGTTTTTTGCCTGCTTCGGTACGACGGCCAAAACTTGTTCCAATTTTCCCGAGCATTAAGTGGCCGTGATCTTCGTATCTCCTACTTATTCCAACACCGCAACGGAGTACGTACACCATAGCAGCACCTACTAAACCATACGCACAGTGATCGAACACACGTCATACTGTCATTTTACAATCTGTAACTGACTATCTCAACTTAGAAACGACGATGTTTTACAATGCCATGTACTCCCTCCATATTATAATGTAATTTTTTTTAGCTATTTACATATGGATTAAAAAATGGGTATGTAATCCGTATGCAAATTGTTAGAGCCAAAACTATGGAAGTATGAGAGAGAGATTGCGATGCAACAATTGCTAACGTTCATTGATAATGATGGGTGGCTATATATAGCATACAATGACAGCACGTATCTTGCGTAGCAAGGATAGGCCGCGTGAGTTATCTCCTAGCTAGATACGTTAGAGATAGAAACAACCTAACAAACTAACTGAAGATCAATTCAGCTAACACCCCGCCGCAGTCGATACGTCGTCGCTTGGCAAGACGCATAGACTGGATCTGAATGACTGAAAAGACGCCGTAGGTAGTCCCTTTGTCATAATATCGGCCAGCTGCTGAGTTGTTGGCACATGGACGACCCGGAGCTCGCCGAGAGCCACTTTCTCACGCACAAAGTGGATGTCCAGCTCGATGTGCTTCGTTCGTCGGTGATGAACGGGATTGGTGGACATGTACACCGCCGATATGTTGTCACAGAAGACCACCGTGGCTTTGGGAAGAGAACAGCCGAGCTCGTCGAGGAGTTGCCGTAACCATACACAATCCGCGACTGCGTTGGCAACGGCGCGATACTCGGCCTCCGCACTCGAGCGTGAGACGGTGGCTTGGCGCTTGGAGGACCAACTGACGAGAGCACCACCGAGATAAACGCAGTATCCGGAGGTGGAGCGTCGTGTATCCGGGCAGCCTGCCCAGTCCGCGTCGGAGTAGGCGACGATGTCGAGGGAGGACGAAACCGGCAGAAGCAGACCAGAGCTCGTAGTACCACGAACATACCGCAGTATGCGTTTGATGATGGCGAGGTGAGTGTCGCGAGGATCATGCATGTGCAGACAGACTTGCTGCACAGCGTAGGCGAGATCCGGGCGTGTCATGGTCAAGTATTGAAGAGCACCGGCGAGACTGCGATACTCGGAGGGATCAGCAACGGGGGCACCATCATCGGCAGCAACCTTGGGAAGGGTGTCGACGGGGGTAGACGTGGTCTTGCACTGGACCATGCCGGCGCGCTGAAGAATCTCCTCAGCGTACTGCTCTTGGCTGAGGAAGAAGCCACGAGGTGTACGACGCACGCGTATGCCGAGGAAGTAGTGCAGGGGCCCCATGTCCTTCATGGCGAACTCGAGCTTGAGCTTGTCGATGATGGCGTGGAGCAGCGTGGATGAAGAGGCCGTCAAGACGATGTCGTCGACGTACAGCAGGAGGTACGCCGTCTCAGAGCCCCGCCGTAGGATGAAGAGCGAGGCGTCGGAGCGAGAGGCGGTGAAGCCGATCGTGATGGCGAAGGCGGTGAAGCGGTTGAACCACGCCCGTGGAGCCTGTTTCAAGCCGTAGAGGGACTTGACAAGCTTGCAGACGTGATCACGGCGGAGATCGTCGATGAAGCCAGCTGGTTGGTAGCAGTAGACTTGCTCGTCGAGGATGCCGTTGAGGAAAGCGTTTTTCACATCTAACTGGTTTACCGGCCAGTTGCGTGAGCACGCCATGGAGAGCACCGCACGGATTGTCGCTGGTTTGACGACGGGCGAGAAGGTTTCGCCGTAGTCGATGCCGGGTCGTTGAGCGAAGCCACGAACAACCCAGCGAGCCTTGTATCGCTCGAGAGAGCCGTCCGCCTGTGTTTTGTGCCTGAAAACCCACTTGCCAGTAACAATATTAGCATGCGGTGGCCTGGGTACAAGCGTCCAGGTTTGGTTGGAGGAAAGCGCATCGAATTCCTCCTGCATCGCAGCACGCCAGTTAGGATCGCGAAGGGCCTCCCGAACAGAAGAGGGAATCGGGGAAACCGGGGTTGTAGCGATATTGGCATAGCGGGGATTTGGTTTGGTTATGCCGTGGCTCGCGCGAGTCGCCATAGTATGACGAACGGGTTGCATGGGAGGCGGCGTAGGTGCAGGGATCGAAGGAGAGCGATGCAGAGAAGCAGGAGCCATGGGTGGCCGCATGCGCAGTCGGAGGCAAGATGGGCTGCGGCCATGGGGAGGCAGTAGCTGGGGAGCCTGGTGGGCTGCGGCACATGGGAGAGGTGGCAGCTGGGGATCCGGGTGGGCTGCATGGCCCATGATGGGCCGGTGGAGGCAGAGCGACGTCGATTGGTGGAGGATCAGGATCGCTAGGGTTTTCCACGACGGGATCGATATGCAGAGATCGGAACGGAAAAACCTGCTCAACAAAGGTTACGTGACGGGAGAAGATAATGCGTCGAGAGACAGGATCATAACAGCGATATCCTTTTCTGCCATCTGGGTAACCAAGGAAAACACACGGGATCGAGCGAGGGGCGAGTTTGTGAGGCGCCGTGGCGGTGACGTTTGGATAGCAAAGGCAGCCAAAAACTCGGAGGAGTTTGTAATCAGGCACTTCACCGTGAAGGAGCTCATGGGGGGTGTTGAGTGCCCGTGGTTTGCAAGGACGTCGGTTGAGAAGGAAGGTGGCGGTGGCTAGGGCTTCAGCCCACCATTTTGGCGGCATGGAGGCATGAATGAGGAGTGTGCGAATGCCGTCGTTGAGTGTGCGAAGAATACGCTCGGCCTTGCCGTTCTGTTGGGAAGTGTATGGGCAAGTGAGGCGAAGGATGGTGCCGTGGGAGTTGAAAAGGGTGCGGTTGGCAGTGTTGTCAAATTCTCGTCCATTGTCGGTTTGAAAGGCCTTGATTGTACGAGAAAACTGTGTTTGGACGTAGGCATAGAAAAGAGTAAGAAGGTGATGAACTTCAGATTTTTGACGGAGCGGAAATGTCCAAGCAAAATGCGTGAAATCATCTAATATGACGAGATAGTATTGAAAACCAGACACGCTTAAAACAGGACTTGTCCACAAATCACAATGACAAAGCTCAAAGGGGGTAGTTGTTCTAGTGGTGGAGGGAGAAAAGGGTAGCCTAGTATGTTTGCCCAAACGACATGCATCACAATGTGAGGGCAAACTTTTATTACAACTGAAAGAGAAATATTTGGAGGCACGGGCTAAAGCTTCGGCGCCGGGGTGTCCAAGCCGCTGATGCCAAAGAGCTGCAGAGACGGTGGCGTGGAGGCATTGAGGCGGATGCACGAATGGGTAGAGCTCGCCGGTGGAGTTACATCGGTGAATCAGCCGTCCCGTTGCCAAATCCTTGATGGAAAAACCAAAAGGGTC
Organism: Puccinellia tenuiflora; assembly: GCA_012064385.1. Classification (NCBI taxonomy): domain Eukaryota; kingdom Viridiplantae; phylum Streptophyta; class Magnoliopsida; order Poales; family Poaceae; genus Puccinellia; species Puccinellia tenuiflora. The sequence goes on from QRDG01001387.1 coordinate 289,439, forward strand.
AAATTCAATTGAAACAAAATTGTCACGCGTAAAAGCACGAACAGAGACTAGGTTTTTTATGAGATTAGGTGAAATGAGAATGTTGTGAAGAGAAAGGGGACGGGAGGAGGTCTGAAGTGTGAGGGAACCAGCACCGGTGATGGGAAGAGTGGAGCCATCACCGACGATGATTTGAGAGGGAGAATTTGGGGGTAGAGGGGTGGAAGATATACCAGAACCGGAACCCATGTGAGCAGATGCACCGCTGTCGAGGACCCACTTGCCGTCGTTGCCCGGTGCCGCTTGGAGAGACATCTGGTTTAGTGCGGCGATCAACGCGGACTGATCCCACTGTTGCGTGGGTGGAGCAGGAGCGGGAGGCGCAGAGTTGACGGAGAGCGCGAGAGGAGCAGCCGGCGCGTTTGGGCGAGCGCCGAGGATGCCCGGTGCAGTCCATGCCTGGAAGGTGCCTGCGACCGATGGCGCGGTGGGACGAGGTGCAGGTGGACGGAAGCCGCTGGGCTGGCCGCTCGCGGGACCAGGCGCGATCGGTGCAGGGGTGTTGGGGGCGGCGTTGGTGTTCTTCTTGCGCTTCTTCTTCCCGTTGCCTGAGGGGGCCGATTGGCCGGAGCTGAGGAGACCGATTGGAGCAGGGTGGAGGTAGGCAGGAGGCGCGGGGTTGGGGTGAGCGGGCGGTGGGACGCCGCTCGCCTGGTATGCCTGATACGCCTGGGCCATGAGGGCGTTGTGGGCGACGACGCGCGCCTGACGGCCGAGGCGCTGCTCCTCCAACAGCAGGAAGGAGCGGAGCTTGATGAAGGAGGGGAGCCGGTCCTTCGTCATGTGGGGAACAGCGTGTTGGAGACGCTGATCGAGACCACGAAGAACGTTGTGGACGAGGTCACGGCCTTTGACGCGAGAGCCCAGGTCGCAGAGGGTGTCCGCCATGAGCTTCATCTTGGAGGTGTACTCGACGACGGAAAGGTCGCCCTGGTTGAAGCTGTGGAACTCGTCGCGGAGGTAGGTGGCGCGGGTGTCGCGGTTGTCGCGGAAGACGGCGCGGATGGAGCGCCACAGAGCGAGGGCGGTGTCGGCGCGGGAGTCGACGATCTGCAGGGTGGAGGGGGTGACCGTGGCGTCGAACCAGGAGACGATCGCGAAGTCGGCGAGCACCCAGTCCGAGGTGCCGTGGGCGGGAGAGCCGTCGACATGATCCCGAAGGCCGAACTTGGAGAGGGTGGTGAGGAATTGACGGTGCCAGATGCCGTAGTTCTCCTTCTCGTAGTCGAGAGTGACGAGGACATGATCGCGGATGCGGAGAGCTTGCAGCTGGGGGGTGGGCAGAGGTTGAGTTGCAACGGGGATGCCGAAGTTCTCGACAGAGCCGTCGGAATCGGACGAGGAGCCAGAGTCGTCGTAGGAGCTCATGGTGGTGAGGAGGGTGGGGGCAGCGGAAGACGTAGATTGGATCTATAGGGCTGATACCATGTTAGAGCCAGAACTATGGAAGTATGAGAGAGAGATTGCGATGCAACAATTGCCAACGTTCATTGATAATGATGGGTGGCTATATATAGCATACAATGACAGCACGTATCTTGCGTAGCAAGGATAGGCCGCGTGAGTTATCTCCTAGCTAGATACGTTAGAGATAGAAACAACCTAACAAACTAACTGAAGATCAATTCAGCTAACACAAATAGCTAAAACATATATACAGATGCCACGGTTTGTACCGTCGTTAATTACTACTAATTAGTAGTACGTCATCGGTGCCTAATGAGCGGTGGGTACGAAATTATACTTGCCAGACGGTCGGAAACAGACCAGTAATTAAATACGAAGTAATGACGTGTATAATGGTGGTCATAATCACGTACGCATACGACACGGTGTACCTACTCTACTCTATGTGCTGGTACAGCTGCAGCCTTGATGTTAAGTGGCCGTGATCTTCATATCTGGACTACTACAGTAGTATGTAGTGCGTACAACACAGTTTGGTTAGCAGCACCTAACCAAGTAACCATGTGCACAATGACCATGTTATACTGTCATTTTACAGTCAGGTACTGTCTAGCTCACCCTGAAAAGAGACTCCCCTGAAAACTTACCATGTTTTGCAGTAAAACACGTACGGATACCGTGGTTTGTACCGTCGTGAGTGCTTAATTAGGCGGTTGGTATGAAATTATACTAGCCGGCCGGTCGGAAGCAGGCCAGTAAATACGAAGTAATGATGCGTATAAATAATGATGCTCATAATTACGTACGCATACGACGACACGGTGTAGTACCTACTCTACCACTCCTTGGATTGGAGAGCCTTGATGCAAGGACAGGGATAGGGCGCACAGGCTGTCACCTGGCAGGACGTCTCATTAAACCGGCTGGCCGCCAGTGCCCGCGCTGCGCCGTGTCTCGCGCGTGTCTCCCCATGTCCTCTACTAGTAGCTTCGTTCTCGCCGATATTTATCTCCATCCGTCCATGGACCTGCGCTGCACACGACTGTATCAGATTCGTGTAGGGAGATAATAAAGGTACGATAAACGAGAGCGAATCGTTCGTGTCTGCGCTGGACTGGAGGACAAAACATGGGTTGATTTGAGAAATGGTTAATTTGCCGCTGAATGCGAGTGCCCTACAGGCTGGATCGAGTACTTGTGCAGGGTTGTTTTTATGCTTGCTGGGAAGCGGATAGGCATGCATGGAGAGACACCGCGGACCACGGGATTTGGATCGTGTTTTAATACTCAACCCTAATTAAGTTGATTTACAAATCAACTTAACGACCTCATGAGAGTGCTCCTTCGTCCCAGCTAACCCCCCCCCCCCCCCCCCCCCTTTCTTCGGCGGTCTCGCGGTCCACTATACTTTTGCCTATTTTCCGAGTTCACTTTTAACCATGAATTTAACAAACAAAAATGTGAAGTATATTTCATAAAAAGTTTACCATTGGATTCTTATTGGAAGGAAGACTCCAACAATATAATTGTTTTGTGACAATTGAATCATATTTTTGTTACTTAATTTAATGGGTCATAGTCATTATCACACTTCGTGGGGGACTTATGACCCCTTACGAAGGTACTCCCTCTATTTCGCAATATAAGTTTTTTTAGCAAGCTACTTTAACTTGCTAAAAAGTCTTATATTATGAAACAGAGGTTATTCTAGTTTTCCTCCGCTGGGGTATGGCGTTGTGCCGAAGGGGAGAGCGAGCTGCGTCCTGTGGCTGTCGGTGTCGGTTCACCTTTCCTTGGTGCTTGGATAGTCGGAGTCAGAGATGGAAGGAGAAGGCTTGCAACCTACCCGCTAAATATGCTCGTCGGTTCCTCGAATCTAAGGACTGCGACGAGCAATCAGCTTTCGTTGGGCTACCGTCGAGGTGAAAAGGGAGAGAGGCTTGGATTTAAGGATGGCAATTTTACCCATGGGTACGGGTACCCGCAGGTACCGTACCCGTATGAGGAGGGTATGGGCACATTTTTATACCCATGGGTAGTATCCATACCCTACCCGCCAAGTCGAGGGTAGGGCATGGGTACAAGCCATGTACCTATGGGTATACCCATACCCTACCCGTTTATACTGACATATGGACCCTACTCGGTTGACTTACTAGATATGACTATGGGATTGTGATTTCCAAAGTTAGATAATTGTCATGTATTCATCTACCTGTTACTGAGTTGAGATGATTGATTTTTTTGTCAAATGTGCTACCAACGAATGTAAAACTTATCAACGAATGTAAAACTTGAACAATTTGTGTACTATTTGATCTACCCAACGGGTACCCACCGGGTATGGGTATGGGTATACTTTCATCCCCGCGGGTAAGGGTATGAATACAATATGGGTATGGGTATGGTATTGTTCTACCCTGCCCATACCCTACCCATTGCCATCCTTACTTGGATTTGAGGCAGGTCCGGTCAATCCTTGGGCTTTGTAGGGAAGAATAAAAGCTTCTCTAGCCTAGTACTCATCCTCATTCCCAATCTTGCTGATAGTTCTGGCCAAAATGAGGCCATGCAGAGGTTTGGCGCAGGTTTCTGTTGTTCATGTTTCTATCTTCCTGTGTCGAGTCAAGCCAAGAAGCTTGAAGGGAGGTAGATCAAGCTCCAGTGCGACTTCTTTCGGTTGTGTTGTCCAAGTGGCCTTGTCCCCGGTGGCTATCTGTTGGCCGTGTCTCAAAACACTATTAGAAACAAGGCCTTTCGTCCGAAGCTTTAGTCCCGGCGTTGTTTGGGCCCGAGACTAATGTGGTATTAGTCCCGGTTTAAAAGGCTAGGACGGCCGGTGTCGTGGTGGGTTGCACGGCATATCCATCAGAGATGGAAAGAAGTATGGGGCAAGGCGACGATGGCGCTCGCGCGGGATTGGGTAGCAAGCACGCAAACACACGCGATGTACCCAGGTTCAGGGCCCTCGTGGTGAGGTAACACCCCTACGTCCTGCTTCTTCTTGTTTCTTATTGATTGATCACAGAATCGGGCTACAGATGCTCCTAGAGCTGTTTCGGGTGGCAGCCGGCTGGAGGTCCTAGCCGGCTGGAGGTTGAAGATGATGATAACTGCTACTTGGGTGTTCTGGTTGCCTCTGTTGTTTACTTGCCTCACGCAGGAGGCTCTAGCCCGCCTTATATAGGCAGCGGGCTAGGGTTTTGGGTTACAAGGATTTTACAGGTCTGTCCCTATGACATCATCTACTTTCTGGCCGGCTGGAGCTCGTTGCCATGATTCTGCACAGGAGATGCCCGACAGGAAGTACTGTTCACCAGGAGCGGTTATGCGGGACTGGCCCACCCGTACGGAGCTGTCGGTTGGTACGTCCGGCTTCAGCCCAGCCGGACGTCTGTGTCCGGGTAGACGCAGGCGGCTTGATTCAGCCGGCGGGTTCTAGGCGGCGTTGTCCAGCCGGCACTTGTTCAGCCGGCCCGTGGAGTTTTGAAGGAGTGAGCCTCTTTGGGGTATCCGGGGTTCATCTCCCCGACACTAGCCCCCGAGATCGTGGAGTCTTACTAGCTTGCTGGGAAGACTTTGCGATCTTCCCCTTAGTCTTGGTTGTCGTGGTCGTAATGTCGAGGTTGGAGATAGGGCCGGCTGAAATTGGAGCCGGGCAAAGCCGAAGCCGGATGAAGTTGAGGCTTGTGTGCGGGGAAAGCTCCGCGGGCACCCCTGATCTTGGCTGCGTACTGTTGGAGTTGTCGATGACTTGTTCGGCGGCGTGGGGCCGGAACTGAAGTCCTTGGCGGCCTGGCGTGGCCGTCTTGAGGGTTCGGGTCGTGGCTTACGTCAGCCACGTCCCCACGTCCCGTCCGCCTGACGGCTCTCCCCGGGAATCGAGGCAGAACGCCTCGGCTTCGTCGTTGGGATCTTCTGCGGCAACCGCTCGTTAGTGGGATCCTTTGCGGGCGGTTTTGGCGTAACTGCACGCCACGCGTCGTGCGGAGGCACGTCTCCACAACGGCTCCTTGCTTGTAAAAGGGGAAGTGGGGAACGGTTCAGGCTATCGTTCCCCATTCTCCAGCCCGCGCTCTAGCTTCAGCCTTCTCCGAGATTGTCTCCTTCCTTCGCATTCTCCCAACGCATTCTTCTTCTTCGCCGGCGGCGCTTCCTCTCCAACGGGGAACCGAGCCTCAATGGCAAGCACTGGAGCCTGGATGGGGTCCAGCGTCGACAACGAGGAGCTCAAGAAGCTCCGCCGCGGGATGCTCATCGGCAGCAAAGAGGAAGTCGGGATCCGGGTTCCTGACGACGAGGAGATCTCGCCGGTCGCGGCGGTGAATGAGTCCGTGGTGTTCTCCTCGCACCTGGCGAGGGGATTGGTGCTGCCGGTGAGCCCCTTCCTCCGGCAGTTCCTCAATTACGCTGCTCTCTTGCTTCGTCACCTTATGCGAGGCGTATCTGGGCCTCTGGCCCTGCATGGAGCTGTTCGGGCTATTTTTTCTTCCTCCGCGCTCAGACTAGCGGCAGGAAGCTGCGGGAATGCGGATGCGTCTCCGTGTCCACGAAGAATGTCCTCTTTCCCAAGGTTCATCTGCTCGAATCCGTCAAGAAGTGGCAGAGCAGCTACTTCTATGTTCGGAACCTCACGGCGGAGGACCGGATTGGGCTTCCCCGGTTCAAGAACCAACTGCCCGAAGACAAGTCCTGGAACCGGAAGGTGCCTGTCGATGAAGGTCTGGAGGCGGCCGTGACGGCTCGGGTGAAGGACCTGATCGCAGGCGGCCTGACCTCCCGGGACCTGACGCTGGCTTGGCTGGCTAGGCGGGTGTACCCGTTGCAGGCTAGAGTGCACAAGATGTGCTTCTATTCGGGTCTTCGAGACCCCACCCGGGCTTGCGCGGAAGCCTGGGAGTCGGGCGAGTTGCGACGCTGGGCCGGCCAGGTGATCACCGACGCGATCGAGCGGAAATGGCAGTTCGGCATGGAGCCGTTTTCTCGCGCGTGACGCGCTCCGGTGGTTAGTTCCTTCCCCCTTTTCTTGTCTTGCGTTCCTTCGAGCCGGCTGAGTACTCATCCGGCTGGCGTGTCCTTGCAGATTTGCGATCTTCAGAGGGCCGAAGATCTTGACGTCGTCTTCGGGGCGGACCGGCCCGGTCCCCCCCCCCCCCCCCGGAGGAGCACGCGGCCTCCGGCGAAGAGAGTGCCTCCGACGGAGAGGCGGACAGTGAGGAGACCGCCTCGGATGCCGAGGCGGGTGACGGTTCCCCCGTTGCATCCGACGCGGGGAAGCGTCAGGCTAGGCACGACGACTCCACGGAGTCGTCTGATGGCGCTGATGGCGCCGATGTCGAGGACGATGACGATAGCGGTCGCGCCGTGGCGAGCCCCGCCGCGGCCGACTCCGATTCTGACCGGGCCACCCGCGGGGGTCCGGACTTGGAGCGCGGCAAGGCGGCGCCGGCTCCGGTTTCCCGTGGTAAGTCTCCCGCGCCCGATTTCGCCGAACAAAACAGCGGCGGGGGCGTGCGGGTATTTGTCGATCTCTCCAGTGGTTCCGAACCGGACTCTGAGAGTTCCTCTTCCGTGCCAGCCTCCAAGCCAGGCGTGTCTAGCCGCAGGACAAAGGAGCTAGAGGCGAGCATCCGGAAAGCTCGGTCGTTGTCCTCCCCCCAGATCGTAAAGGAGAGGCGGTCGAAGGCGGCCGCTGGTTCAGACGCAGGCGAGAGAGTCCGCCCGCGAGGCGGGTCGTTCATGAAGCGGGGTGCACTCCTCGCAAAGAAGCTTTCTTCAGTGTTCAGCCGGCCAACCACAGCCGGTTGACGCCCGCTGGGAAATCGCCAGCGGAGAAGAAGGTTGATGCTATAGTGGAGGAAGCCGTGGCTAAAATCGCAGCGAGGCAGAAGGAGGGGGAGGAAGCGGCGAGGCCGGAAGCTCTTGCTGGTCGGATCGGCGCCCAGGTGGTTAATCCTACTCTTGCCGTTGATCCTGATTACGACTTGAGTATTGAGGATATGGAAAAGGCTATTTATGCGGAACTGGCATAGGCGGATTTGATCCGAGAGGCGATGGACGCCAAGATGACCGTGGCGCAGCTTGTGGCTTCAAGGGAGGCCGAGGCGAAGGCGGGAGCGGAGGCGGACACCAGGAAGACCGCGGAGGCTGGCGCCGAGGTCGAAATGACGCCGGCTCCCGCGAAGCGGCGGCTGACGACCTCGCCGTCCCGGTGAAGGGCGGAGAAACACCTTCCGGTGGCGTGAAGCACCTGCCCGACGATACGCCGGCTCCTCCGCCAAAGCGCTTGAAGAGGAGGAAGCCCGTGGAGTTGGGCTCACGCGACGGGTAAGCCTTTGCCTTGAGGCGGAATTCTTGCAGTCTATAACTTCTTGTAGGTGACGCTTTCTTCGTCTTGCAGGGTGCCGCTCTCGACCGTGGTGGCGACGACCAGCATGGTGGTGGAACCGGCCTCGGGGCCTGCTCCCGAGGCCCCTGCGATGCAAGCGGCTGGTCCGCCTCCAAAGGTGGTGATGGCGACGGCGGACGTGGAGCCGGACAGCCGGGAGCCGGCTGACGCGGCTCCCCTCATGGTCGACTTCGACCCTCCGGTTTCTGGCAGCGGCGCCGGGGCGTCGGCGGATGCCTTCGAGACAGTTCCTCGGCCCGGCGCCGGGGCTGGAATCCTCGCCTTCCCCACTCCTTCCTTGTCCGTGGTCGAGACGGCCAAGGACAAGGCCATAGCGGGGGCGACGGCTTTGCTTCCTGGCCCTCGTCAATCAACTCTGGTGGGCTCTCCTCCATATTCCGGGCCCGTGCCGGGCTCTGCCAGACGCATCGGGGAAGTTCCCCCTCACCGTACTGGTGGAGCAAAAGGCTCAGGAGAACCTGGCCAACATCACGTTGCTCCGCTCCTCGATAGAGTATGGCTTCGCCGAGGCGGCTAAGGAGGCGACGATTCTCAAGCGAGAGCTTGAGGCGGCCAAAGGTTTGGCTTTCCTTCTCGGTCGCATTTTCCGTCTTGGCGCCTTGTATTTTTCTTGTGCGGCTTGATTTGATGATGATCCGGCCTCTTCAAGCGACACCACCTCCCGCGCCGGCCTGGAAAGGCAGCTGAAGAAGAAGGATTCTGCCCTGGCACTGGTCAAGGCCGATCTCCAGATGGCAGAGAAGGCGTCGGAGGAGCGCCGCCTGGAGGTCGTCCGGCTAGGCGAGGAGGCAAAGAAACTGCAGGAAGCAGAGCAGCGAAGGCAGGGCGAGGTTGAGTCCCTCCGGAAGAACGCGGATGAACTGAGTAGCCAACTGAAGGAGTCCATGGACACCAATGATCAGATTGTCTAGGCGTCCAAGGCGCGTGAACTTGAGCATGAGCAACTGGTGGGAGGGCTGATCAGGGAGGTTGAGCGTGTAAACGAAACTTATCCTTGGTAAGTGACGTCTTTTTCTCTTTGATTTCTGCTTGGGGTCTTCTATTCGGCCTCACCGGCTTGAAATGCAGGCTTTTATCCCGAGGTGGATGCGCAAATTTAGAAAGACGCTGCCTCGGCACGCTCTCGACCGGAGTCTTCTGGTGCCACCACTGGGTCTGCGCCGACTGCCTCCTCCCGTCTTCTCCGATTTAGCCAAGAACTCAAACGGTTGAAGGAAGCGGCCGACGGCGTCCTCGAGAACTTATGGCCGGATGCTCCCTTGCCAACCGCTCTCCATGACCTGTCCGTCCGGCTTGAAGGGGCGCCAGCCGGCATCGACGAACAGGTGGAGATGGCGGCGCGTGGAGGCACTGACATGGCGTTGGCCTTGGTGAAGTCATGGTATCCAAGCGTGCAGATGAGTATGCTGGTGGGTGGCTTCCGCACAGGAACGTCTCTTGCGTATCTGCGTACGGAGATCCAGATGGCTTCAAGGCGAATTGCTGAGGTGGTGGATTTGACGGCGTTGGTGCCTGCCGAGCCGTCCACGACGGCACGGCCGACTGAAGACGCCGGAGCCGGCAGCGCTGCCGCCACCGATGCTGCTGCTCCTTAATTTGCTTGCTCCCCTGGAATGCCGGGCGTACATGTAGAACTTGTTGTTTTGAGTTGATGACTAGTTTGATCGCTACTTGTTGTAATATGGATCGATTTCTCTGTTATTAATTATTGCCTTCGTGTCAAGATTTGTGTCCATCTTGGTGATGATGATCACCATGTCTAGCCCCCGAATTTTGGGCCGGCTTGAGCATCGAGCCGGGTGAAATTTTATGTCTCTTACTCATCTTGTACTTTCTTTCGTCGTCTTGGTGACGTGCAGCCCCGAGTATCTGACTTGGGGTGTAGTAGTTGATCGTCCGGGTGTGTACGGCCGGCTTGGCGACTGCACAGCGCCCAGGAATTTTTCTGCCGGCTGACGGCGTGGCAGCCCCCAAGTCCGTGACTCGGGGTGTTGTCGGTTTGCGTCCGGGGTCTGCGGAGCCGGCTTGCCGGCTGCGCAGCCCCCGAGAATATTCTGCCGGCTGACGGCGTGGCAACCCCCGAGTCCGTGACCCGGGGTGTTGTAGATGTGCGTCCGGGTCTGCGGAGCTGGCTTGCCGGCTGCGCAGCCCCGGGAATTTTCTGCCGGCTGACGGCGTGGCAGCCCCCGAGCCCGTGACTCGGGGTGTTGTAGATGTGCGTCCGGGTCTGCGGAGCCGGCTTGCTGACTGCGCAGCCCCCGGGAATTTTTCTGCCGGCTGACGGTGTGGCAGCCCCGAGTCCGTGACTCGGGGTGTTGTAGATGTGCGTCCGGGTCTGCGGAGCCGGCTTGCCGGCTGCGCAAGCCCCCGGGAATTTTATTTGCCGCCTTGAATCCTGCGCTGTGTTTTTTGCCTCCTCGGCTTTGCCATCTTTTGTGTTAGTGGCCACGTGTCGCCCAGAGGCGTGGTCTGGCGGTTGCGCTACCCCAGGTCCCCTTATAAATAGCGGAGCGGGTGCGTTTTCCTTCTTCATCTTCTCCTTCACTTTGCACCTCCTCTGCCCAGACATGGCGCCGAAGAAAGAGATCGAATTGGGGGCTCCCGTTGTGGCCCAAGCGCGGCCGGGGTCGTCCGCCGAAGAAGGACGCTGGCGAGTCCTCCGCCGCGGCAGCCAAGCGCGGCAGAGGCCGCCGCCCAAGCTCGGACGTGGCGGTGGTGGGATGTCACCGCTGCGGTGGCTGGAGGCAAAGCGGAGCCCCTCTCCCGCCCGCTCGGAGTCTCCTGCATGTGTCTATTGGGGCGAGTTCCCCATTTCGGAGTTCCTCCTGACGCTGTACGAGCCCATCCAGCATACCCAGTGGCTCCCTCGGGCCGTCGCCGATGCGCTGGAGGGGGAAGGCCCTTCACATTTCTTCTTCATCGGTTTGGAGCCCATCAAGGGCCTTGGGAGGTGCATGCTCGCGTCGTCGTCAGCCAGGAAGGTGGGAAGTTCGCCGGGGCTCAGGTCTTCTCCGGCTGGAAAGCTTTGGCCAAGTTTTTCGCCTGGAGCTCCCTTTATCCTCCACTTCCAGCTGAAGCGCCAGACTAGGGTCCTCTACGTCAAGGTCTTCGGACGGCTCCCGTGCCTCAAGGAGTGGGAGGAGAGCGATGACGATATGACTCCGCCTCCCGCTTAGCTTTTTAGGTTATCTTGTAGCCGGCTCGGCCAGTGGGCAAGGTTGTCCGCCTGTGGACTTCCTCCTTTTGCTTATGTAATCTGCTCCCGGCTGTAAGCCTTTATTTTGATATTGAATGCCACTTGCTTTTGTTCACGCCTTTGTGTGCTGTTGACCGGCTTGGTCCTTTACATATCATCCGGGTTGAGGTCCAGAGCCGGTAGGCGGCATTTTTGCGCGGGAAACGAAATGAGGAAGTGGTTAGCTTGCTCTTTCAATTATGGAGAATATTTTTACTTTGCTTAGATCAATTTTACACTCGCCTGTAGCCTTTCCCGCCGCCGTTCGTGTGCACTTCACCGTCTAGCAGGATCATGCACACTACTTCAACGTTAGGATCCGGTTTGTTGGGCCAGAGTTTTCTCAGCCAACGTTTTCTGTTTCTTACGTCTTTCGCATACAGTCAGCCTCCAGCTTATTCTCTTGCCGGCCTTAACCGGATCCGAAGAGTTAGCCGTTTAGCGTGTGTAGTTAATCGTCCGTAATAGGAGAAGTGGTTGCCGACTGCCGGCTTGGCCGAGTTTACAGAACAACATTTTTTCAGCCGGCGGCACTTTCTTTATGCGTTTTTCACGTTGTTGGCCCCCTCCAGCTTGTTCTCTTGCCGGCCTTAACGGATTTGAAGAGTTAGCCGTTTAGGGGTTAGTCACGCTACACGGCCGCTAAAGGCAAGCTTGCCGGCTGCCGGAGCAACCGAAAGGAAATGCAGAAGGATTGCGAAAAAATTGCTCATGTACTCATCTCTCATTTCTTTATTGATAGATGGGTGATACATACNCCTTCTCGGTCGCATTTCCCGTCTTGGCGCCTTGTATTTTTCTTGTGCGGCTTGATTTGATGATGACCTGGCCTTTAGGCGACCACCACCTCCCGCGCCTGGCCTGGAGAGATAGTTAAGAAGAAGGATGCTGCCCTGGCCCTGGTCAAGGCCGACCTCCAGACGGCAGCGAAGGTTTCGGAGGAGCGCCGCCTGGAGGTCGCCGGCTGGGCGAGGAGGCGAAGGCAGCTGCAGGATGGCAGCGGAGGCAGGCGAGGTCGAGTCTCTCCGGAAGAATGCGGATGAACTGAGGAGCCAGCTGAAGGAGTCCATCGACACCACGACCAGATCGTCCAGGCGGCCAAGGCGCGTGAACTCGAGCAGAGCAACTGGTGGGCGGCCTGATTTAGGGAGGTTGAGCGCGTAAACGAGCTTATCCTTGGTAATGATGTCTCTTCTCTTTGATTCTTGCTTGGGGTCTTCTACTCGGTCTCACCGGCTTGAAATGCAGGCTTTTATCCCGAGGTGGATGCGCATCCAGAAAGACGCTGCCTCGGCACGCTCACGGCCGGAGTCTTCTGGTGCCAGCCGCCGGGTCTGCGCCGACCGCCTCCTCCCGTCTTCTCCGATTTGGCCAAGAGTTCAGACGGCTGAAGGGAGCGGCCGACGGTTGTCCTCGAGTTATGGCCGGATGCTCCCTTGCCAACCGCTCTCCACAACCTGTCCGTCCGGCTTGAAGGGGCGCCAGCGGCATCGACGAACAGGTGGAGATGGCGGCGCGTGGAGCAGCGACATGGCGTTGGGCCTTGGTGAAGTCATGGTATCCAAGCGTGCAGATGAGTATGCTGGTGGGTGGCTTCCGCACAGGAGTCTCTTGCGAGTCTTCGTCGGAGATCCAGATGGCTCAAGGCGAATTGCCGAGGTGGTAGAGTTTGACGGCGTTGGTGCCCTGCCGAGCCGTCCACGACGGCACGGCCGACTGAAGACGCTGGAGCCGCAGCGCTGCCGCCACCGATGCTGCTGTCTCCTTAATTTGCTTGCTCCCCTGGATGCCGGCGTACGTGTAGAACTTGCTGTTTTGAATTGATGACTAGTTTGATCTGCTACTTGTTGTAATATGGATCTGTTTCTTCTGTCATTAATTACTGCCTTCGTGTCAAGATTTGTGTCCGTCTTGGTGATGATGATCACCATGTCTAGCCCCCGAATTTTGGGCCGGCTTGAGCATCGAGCCGGGTCGAAATTTTATGTCTCTTACTCATCTTGTACTTTCTTCCGTCGTCTTGGTGACGTGCAGCCCCCAGTCCTGACTTGGGGTGTGTGTTGATCGTCCGGGTGCGAGGCCGGCTTGGCGGCTGCTCAGCCCCCGGGTATTTTCTGCCGGCTGACGGCGTTGCAGCCCCGAGTCCGTGACTCGGGGTGTGTAGATGTACGCCGGGTCTGCGGAGCCGGCTTGCCGCTGCGCAGCCCCGGGAATTTTATGCCGGCTGACGGCGTTGGCAGCCCCCGAGTCCTTGACTCGGGGTGTGTAGTTTGCGTCCGGTCTGCGGAGCCGGCTTGCCGGCTGCAGCCCCCGGGAATTTTCTGCCGGCTGACGCGTGGCAGCCCCCGAGTCCGTGACTCGGGGTGTGTAGACTTGCGTCCGGGTCTGCGGAGCGGCTTGCCGGCTGCGCAGCCCCCGGGAATTTTTCTGCCGGCTGACGGCGTCGGCAGCCCCTGAGTCCGTGACTCGGGGCGTTATAGATTGCGTCCGGGTCTGCGGAGCCGGCCTTGACGGCTGGCGCATCCCCGGGAATTTGCTTTGCCGCCTTGATCCCGCGATTGTGCCTTTTGCCTCCTCGGCTTCGCCGTCTTTTATGTCAGTGGCCACGTGTCGCCTGGAGACGGGACGTGACGGTTGAGCTACCGTCGGGTCCCCTTATAAATAGTGGTGTGGGTGCGTTCTCCTTGCTTCATCTTCTCTTTCGTTTGCTCCCCCTCATCCAAGTATGGCGCCGAAGAAGGAGATCGGGGCGGAGTCTCCCATTGTGGCTAAGCGCGGTCGCGGTCGTCCGCCGAAGAAGGACGCCGGGGAGTCCTCCGCCGCGGCGGCCAAGCGCGGCAGGGGCCGGCCGCCCAAGCTTGGCCACGGCGGTGGTGGATGTACCGCCGTTGCGGTGGACGGAGGCAAACGGAGCCCCTCTCCCGCTCGCTCGGAGTCTCCTGCAGGTGTCTATTGGGACGAGTTCCCCATTTCGGAGTTCCTCCTGACGCTGTACGAGCCCATCCAGCGTATCCAGTGGCTCCCTCGGGCCGTCGCCGATGCGCTGGAGGGGGAAGGCCCCTTCACATTTCTTCTTCATCGGGTTGGAGCCCGTCAAGGGCCTTGGGAGGTGCATGCTCGCGTCGTCGTCAGCCAGGAAGGTGGGAAGGTTCGCCGGCGAGCTGAGTTCTTCTCCGGCTGGAAAGCTTTCGCCAAGTTCTTCCGCCTGGAGCCTCCCTTTATCCTCCACTTCCAGCTGAAGCGCCAGACTGGGGTCCTCTACGTCAAGGTCTTCGACGGCTCCCTGTGCCTCAAGGAGTGGGAGGAGAGCGATGACGATATGACTCCGCCTCCCGCTTAGCTTTTTAGGTTATCTTGTAGCCGGCTCGGCCTGTAGGCGAGGTTGTCCGCCTGTGGACTTCCTCCTTTTGCTTATGTAATCTGCTCCCGGCTGAGAGCCTTTTATTGAATGACACCTGCTTTTGTTCACACCTTTGTGTGCTGTTTACCGGCTTGACCTTTTACATATCGTCCGGGTTGAGGTCTCCAGAGCCGGGAGGCGGCATTTTTGTGCGGGAAACGAAATGACGAAGTGGTTAGCTCGCTCTTTCGATTATGGAGAATATTTTTACTTTGCTTAGATCAATTTTACACTCGCCTGTAGCCTTTCCCGCCGCCATTCGTGTGCACTTCACCGTCTAGCGGGATCATGCACACTACTTCGACGTTAGGATCCGGTTTGTTGGGCCAGAGTTTTCTCAGCCGGCAACGTTTTCTGTTTCTTACGTCTTTCGCATACAGTCAGCCTCCAGCTTATTCTCTTGCCGGCCTTAACCGGATCCGAAGAGTTAGCCATTTAGCGTTGTGTAGTTAATCGTCCGTAATAGGAGAAGTAGTTGCCGACTGCCGGCTTGGCCGAGTTTACAGAACAACATTTTTTCAGCCGGCAGCACTTTCTTTATGTGTTTTTCATGTTGTTGGCCCCCTCCAGCTTGTTCTCTTGCCGGCCTTAACTGATTCGAAGAGTTAGCCGTTTAGGGGTTAGTCACGCTACACGGCCGCTAAAGGCAAGCTTGTCGGCTGCCGGAGCAACCGGAAAGGAAATGCTGAGAAGAATTGCGAGAAAAATTGCTCATGTGCTCGTCATTCTCATTTCTTTATTGATAGCATGGATGATACATACGGTTCTTTCTCAAGTGTAGAATCGACGCAAGAGTGACGCGTTCCATGGCCTTTCCGTTTCATCGCCTTCCTTGTCCATCGTGTCCTTCTTGTGCTCGCGGGCATCGATCAAGTAGTAGGCATCGTTGATGAGCGCTTTGCTTACGATGAATGGTCCCTCCCAGGGTGATGAAAGCTTGTGCATGTTCTTTGTGTCTTGGATTAGTCATAGCACGAGGTCGCCTTCGCGGAAGCGGACAGGCCTGACCTGCCGGCTGTGGTAGTTGCGTAGTTGCTGCTGGTACATTGCCGACCTTGACTCGGCAAGCTGGCGCGCTTCCTCGAGCAGGTCCATCCCGTCTTCATAGGCTTGCTTAGCTTGTGCTTCCGTGAACAAAACGATTCGAGGCGCGTCGTGCTCGATGTCAGTTGGCATGATGGCTTCGGCTCCATGGATGAGGAAGAAGGGGGTGAAGCCGGTTGAGCGGTTTGGGGTTGTCCTTAGGCTCCATAGGACGGAAGGTAATTCTTCTTCCCACGCGCCGGCTGCCCGCTCGAGTGGTTCGAGCAACCGAGGCTTGATGCCGGATAGGATGAGGCCGTTTGCTCGCTCGACCTGCCCGTTTGACTGCGGGTGTGCGACGGAGGCCACGTCGAGCCGGATGCCGGTCCTGCCGCAAAACTTGGCGAATTCTCCCTTGACGAAGTTCGACCCATTGTCCGTGATGATGCTGTTGGGGTAGCCAAAGCGGTAGATGATGCTCTTGAAGAACTTGACGGCTGTTGGTCCATCCAGCTTCTTGATCGGCTTGGCTTCAATCCATTTCGTGAACTTGTCGACGGCTACCAGCAGGTGTGTCATGCCTCCACTGGATCTCCTCAGTGGGCTAACCATGTCTAGTCCCCAAACGGCAAACGGCCAGGTGATAGGAATCATCTTGAGCACTGAAGCCGGCGTGTGCTTCTGCGTTGCGAATCGTTGGCAGCCATTGCAGAGCCGGACCAGCTGGTTTGCGTCCGCCAGCGCAGTCGGCCAGTAGAAGCCGTGCCTGAACGCCTTGGCCACAATTGCTCTTGATGACACATGGTGGCCGCACTCGCCTTGATGAATTTCTTTGAGGATCTTGATTCCTTCTTCTTGGCTCACACAGCGCTGGAATATCCCAGAGACGCTGCGCTTGTACAACTCGTTGTTGATGATGGTGTAGGCACTTGCTCGTCGTTTGATTTGCCTGGCGATGAGCTCATCCTCCGGGAGTTCGTCGTTGGCGAGGTAGGCGAGGAAGGGTTGGGTCCATGGCGGAGCCTCTTCGATGACGAGGACCTCGACGGCTTCCGGCTTGCCTGGAGCCGGCCCGTCCGACTCCGCACCCGGCGGCATCCGGATGGAATCGGAGCCGGGACACGGCGTGATGGATGGCCTGTACAGCTTCTCAAGGGCGACGCCGGGTGGGATTTCCTCGCGAAGAGAGCCAATGTTCGCCAAGGTGTCAGCTGCTTCGTTGTTGGAGCGGTGGATGTGGTGGAATTCACATCCGTCGAAGCATCCCGTGAGTTGCTGGATGAAGAAGCGGTAGGCGGCCATGTTGGGGTCCTTGGCGTCCCAATGGCCGGTGGTTTGCTGGACCACCAAGTCGGAGTCGCCGTAGCAGAGGATCCGCTTGATGTTCATAGCCTTGGCGAGCTTGAGGCCGTGCGCGAGAGTTTCGTATTCGGCTACGTTGTTGGATGCCGTGAAGTGGATTTGTAGCACGTATTCGAGTCGGCCCCCTTTGGGTGAGGTGAGGACGACTCCGGCGCCGAGTCCCCAGTATCTTTTGGAACCATCGAAGTGCATGAGCCAGTGCTCGCCGGAGTCGGGTGGTGGTGGTACGTGGTCCGTCTCCGTCCAGTCGGCTAGAAAGTCAGCCAGCTCCTGTGACTTGATCGCCGTTCTCTTGTCATATTTGACTCCGTGCGCCGTCAGGTTAATCGCCCATTTCGCCACTCTGCCGGTTGCGTCCTTGTTGCCTATGATCTCGGCAAGCGGAGCATCGCTTATCACCTTGATCGGGTGCTCTTGGAAGTAATGCTTCAGTTTTTCGTTGCCATGTACACGCCGTATACGAGCTTCTGGTAGTGCGGGTAGTTTTGCTTCGACTGCGAGAGCACTTCGCTGAGATAGTATATTGGCCGTTAAACCGGCCGCTGCTTGCCGGCTTCCTCTCGTTCCACCACCAGGATGACACTGATGACTCGGTTGGAGGCGGCGATGTACATGAGCATGGGCTCCTTCGGAGCCGGAGGCGCTAAGACCGGGTGGTGGTCATCGCGCGCTTGAGTTCCTTGAAGGCGGCGTCGGCCGCGTCGCTCCAGACGAACTTGTCCGTCTTCTTCAGCAAGTGGTAGAGCGGGAGAGCCTTTTCTCCGAGCCGGCTGATGAATCGGCTGAGGGATGCCAGGCAGCCGGTGAACTTTTGGATATCCTTGACGCTTCTTGGCTGTCGCATGTTGTCGATGGCGGCGATTTTCTCCGGGTTGGCCTCGATTCCTCGTGCTGACACAAGGTAGCCGAGTAGCTGTCCGGCTGGAACGCCGAACACGCATTTCTCCGGGTTGAGCTTCATCTGGAAGCGGCGCAGGTTGTCGAAGGTTTCCTTGAGGTCGGCGAGCAGAGTGTGCTTCTCCTTGGTCTTGATGATGACGTCGTCGACGTAAGCGTGCGCGTTACGACCGATCTGGTCGTGCAAGCATTTCTGCATGCAGCGCTGGTATGTTGCCCCTGCGTTCTTCAAGCCGAATGGCATGGTGGTGTAGCAGTATGGGCCGTAGGGGGTGATGAAGGCGGTCTTGAGCTGATCATCCGGGTTTAGCGGAATTTGGTGGTAGCCGGAGTAGGCGTCGAGGAGGGAGAGGAGGTCGCATCCGGCTGTGGAGTCGATCACCTGGTCGATGCGCGGCAATGCGAAGGGGTCTTTGGGGCAGGCCTTGTTGAGGTGAGTGTAATCAATACACATCCGCCACCGCTTGTTCTTCTTTTCCACCATCACTGGATTGGCTAGCCATTCTGTGTGTTGCACTTCCTTAATGAATCCGGTCGTGAGCAGCCGGGCTATCTCTTCTCCTATTAACTGTCTTCTTCCTTCCGCGAAGCGACGTAGAGACTGTTTCACCGGCTTGGCATCCGGCTGGACGTGTAGAGAGTGCTCGGCGAGTTCCCTCGGTACACCAGGCATGTCCTTGGGGGACCACGCGAAGATGTCCCGGTTCTCACAGAGGAACTCGACGAGCGCGCTTTCCTATTTGGGGTCTAGGCTTGCCCCCACGACGACGAACTTGGACTTGTCACTGTCGTCGAAGTAGATCTTCTTAGTATCTCGCGCCGCCTGGAAGCTCGACTCGCCAGCCGGCTTGGCCGACTCCGGAATCTCCAGCTTCTCTTCGCTGGCCTTGCGCTTGAATTGTCGCATTTCCTCGTTGCAGACCATGGTCTCGGCCACCTTCGCGCTGTCGGTGGCGCAGGCGATGGAGCGCTTGTAGTCTCCGGAGACGGTGATGATTCCGCGCAGGCCTGGCAGCTTCATCTTGAGGTAGGCGTAGTGCGGTATCGCCATGAACTTGGCGAGCGCCGGCCGCCCAAGTATGGCGTGGTAGGCGCTGGAGTGGTCGACCACCTCGAAGGAGATGGTCTCGCGGCGGTGGTTGCTCTTGTCGCCGAACAGGACGTCAAGCCGGATGAGCCCCATGGATGAGCCGGCTCGCCCCGGCACGATGCCGTGGAAGACCGTCCGGCTGGGGGTCAAGCTGGACTCGGGGACGCCCAGCTTTTCCAGCGTGTCGTGGTAGAGGATGTTGATGCTGCTGCCTCCGTCGATGAGGACGCGTGAGAAGGTGCAGGCACGCTTGGGGGAGATGATCATGGGCTCCAGGACTAGAGCATAGCCGCCTGGATTGGGCATCAGCTCCGGGTGGTCGCTGCGATCCCACGTGATCGGCTCTTGCGACCAGTTGAGGTATTGGGGGACAGGTGGAACCACAACATTCACCTCCTTGAACCGCTCGCGCCGGCTTCGCTTGTCGTCGCGCTCGCTGACGAACACGACGTAGGCGGCATCCGGATTCCGGTAGCCGTCTGGACCCCTTGGTGGCGGAGATGGAAGGCGTTCCCTCCTTTGCTCTTCGCGTTGGCGATCATCGCGATTCCTGTCTTCGCGCCGCCTGTCGTCATGCCTTCGATCATCCCGTCCGGCTTCATCCGGAGGCGGAGGCGGATTTCGCCGTTCGTACGGTGGCGGCCTTGGGCGGCCAAGGTTGCATTGCCTGACGGTGTGGTTCGCTGGCCGGTCGCCGTGGTTCCGGCACGGCTGATCGAGCAAAAACTCGTAGCTGTTCCTTGTCCTTGTCCGACGCATGTCGCTGCTCTTCCTCATGCGGCGATTGTCGAAGCCTCCTGCCGGCCTTCCCTCGGTGGTGGCGACGACCTTGGACTCGACGCGGTCGTCCATGGACTTGCGCTTGCCGGATGTGTCGGAGTCGGGACGGGTTGATCTTCCTCCCTCCAGGGTCTCTATCCGGCTGCGGCGTGCAGCCGGCTCCGCCGTGATGATTCTTCCGGCTTCGTTGAGTCGGATCGGGTTGGTCATGCCCGCGTCGGTGGTGGCGTACTCATCGGCGATTGCCATGAGCTCCGCCATGGTCTTCGGGCTTTTCCTCAGGAGCCGGTGCTTGAGTAGGGTCAGGTCCCGGCAGCCTTGAACGAATTACTGGACGGCTTGGAGCTCAAGGATCCCCTCGCAGGAGTTGCGTAAGCTAGTCCACCGGGTGAGGTAAGCACGGTCCGACTCGCCGTCTTTCTGCTTGCACAGCGCGAGCAGTTGCGCGTTGCCGGGGCGCAAGTAGGTGCCGGTGAAGTTGCGGTTGAACACTTCCTCGAAGTCCAGCCAGCTGTTGATGCTTTCAGCCGGAAGGCTGTTCAACCAGGTCCGAGCCGATCCCTGGAGCATGAGTGGCACGTAGCGTACGGCCACCCGCTTGTTGCCGCCTGCGATGTTGACCGCCGTGATGTAGTCGGCGAGCCAGTCCTCCGGCTTCGCGGTGCCGTTGTACTTGGGTGTGTCCCTTGGGAGGGTGAATCCCCTCGGGAACTGCTCGGTCCGGATGCGGGGTCCGAAGCAGCGATGCGCGGCGACGTCTTCCTCTTCGATGATGCTTGACGCCTTGAGCGTGTCGATGCGGATGCGAGCGTCGTGGCTCGTTTCGGGCCCCAATGGTCCCAGGCGCTCCTCTATGGTGATCTTGTGTCCTATTTGCTCCTTGACATTGTGGCCGGCTCGCGGCCCGTTCCGGTTGCCGTCTTCACGCCGCCCAGCCGGATCACGGCCGTGATCACGAGGATGCCAACTCGCGCTCCCTTCGCGATGAGGTTGTGGTTGCTTGTCCTTCGCCCAGCCGCGGCTCGTGGATGACGCCTCGGCGCCCTGCTTGGACTTGCCGCCTGCATCGTAGCCTGGAGGCGGATCATGATGCTCCCGGCTCGCGGTTGCCTCAGTTTCGCGTTGCTGCCGGTTAGCCGTGGCGATGAGCTCCTAGACTCGGCGCGCTTGTTGACGTAACTCCTCGCCTTGGAGATAGAGTAGTTCTGCTGCTGCCGCCTCCGCAGCCTTCATGTTTTTGCACCGGGTTGCTGTACTCGGGCAAGACGATGTCCGAATGCTCGTGCGGCTGGCCAGCACGGTTCAGGGCACCGCCGAGATCCCCTCCTTTGCGCCTGACTTCATTCAGTTTCTCCGTGTTGCCTCTTGCCGGCTCGAAACCGTGGACGGTGTTGTACTCGCGCATCGTGGCGTTGAGTCGGCGATGTGTCGACGCGAGATGAAGGGCCTTGTCGTACATCTGCTGACGCATCCTCTCGAGCTCAGCCGCCGCCTTGGCTGGATCCGCACCCGGCGCGATGGGGGTGCTCAGCAGCTCGAAGTCAGCCTCGAGGTTGCGCTGGAGGCGAGAGGATTCTCCAGCTTCATGAACAGTTGTGGCGACGTCGCCTCCTGCCGCCACGTGCTCGACCATGTGCACCTCGGCGTAGACGTTGAGCTTGGCGTCGTCGCAGTCCGTGTCACCGGAGTTGAGGTAGCCGAAGGAGTTGTCGTCGCAGATGCTGGAGTCGAAGATCGAAGGAGCCAAGCACGAATAGACCTCCTCTAGGTACTCCTTGGCGGCGACGACGACGTAGACGTGGAAATCGCCAAGGGTGACGACGGTGCCTCCGCTGGTGAAGCCCACGTCGGCGAAGCTCCTGGTGTTGTCGAGGACGCACCCGATGGAGCCGATGGAGAGCACGAGGCCGGAGACGACCCGCCGATCATCTACGGTCCGGGATCCCGCGCAGAACGTGACTCCGCTCGTCGCTTGCCCCACGGTGGGCGCCAAATGTCGTGGTGGGTTGCACGGCATATCCATCAGAGATGGAAAGAAGTATGGGGCAAGGCAACGATGGCGCCCGCGCGGGATTGGGTAGCAAGCACGCAAACACACGCGATGTACCCAGGTTCAGGGCCCTCGTGGTGAGGTAACACCCCTACGTCCTGCTTCTTCTTGTTTCTTATTGATTGATCACAGAATCGGGCTACAGATGCTCCTAGAGCTGTGTTCAGGTGGCAGCCGGCTGGAAGTCCTAGCCGGCTGGAGGTTGAAGATGATGCTACTTGGGTGTTCTGGTTGCTTCTGTTGCTTGCCTCATGCAGGAGGCTCTAGCCCGCCTTATATAGGCAACGGGCTAGGGTTTTGGGTTACAAGGATTTTACAGGTCTGTCCCTATGACATCATCTACTTTCTGGCCGGCTGGAGCTCGTTGCCATGATTCTGCACAGGAGATGCCCGACAGGAAGTACTGTTCACCAGAAGCGGTTATGCGAGGCTGGCCCACCCGTACGGAGCTGTCGGTTGGTACGCCCGGCTCCAGCCCAGCCGAACGTCTGTGTCCGGGTAGATGCAGGCGGCTTGATTCAGCCGGCGCGTTTCAGCCGGCATCGTGCAGCCGGCACTGTTCAGCCGGCCTGTGGAGTTTGAAGGAGTGAGCCTCTTTGGGGTATCCGGGGTTCATATCCCCGACAGAGGAGGAGCTGGAGGAGGAGGAGCAGCACGAGCAAGAGCCGGCGCCACCGCTCTGGCCAGAACAGCACGCGGCGTACTCCTCCGTCACGATGCGCAAGGAGGACGGGCGCCGCCAGTTCTGGGACTTCGTCATGGCCGCGAACGATGCGACGGAGGAGCGCGCCAAGCGGCTGTCGGTCTAGTGCTCGTCGAGGACGAGTACGCCCGCTCCTTCGTCGAAGCCCAGCGGCAGGCGCACGAGGAGCTGAACACGGCGAGGGCGCTCGCTCACAGCCGCCTGGTGGATGACGCCTTCCGCCGGGCGGCCGAAGCGCGGGAGCTAGGGATGTTGAGACGGGAGGTCGCGGCGTAGGACGCGCGGGCGTTCGCGGAGAGGGAGCTGCAGGCGGAGAGGGAGAAGATGGCGGAGCAGGCCCCGGCGGACGGCGGAGAGCTTGGGGCGCGTGCAGATGCGCCGGCGTGCGCGGGAGCGCAGCCAAGCGGCGGAGCAGCACCGGCAGATGCTGGAGGCCAGGGCGGCGAGGCGGTTGCGTGCCCATGCTGGCGGCCTCCACATCCTGGCTCCCCCTCTTTCGACGAGGGGGCGAACGACGACGAGGCTGGTCCTAGCGTGCCACCTCCACCCGGCATGTTCTGGAGTAGTAGTTTAACTAGTTTTAGTTTACATTTTAGTTGTAATTTTGTCGGAATCAATGAAATCACCTCTTTTGCAAAATTTCGTCATTTGGGGTCCGGCCGTTTAGGGGATGTCAGTGTGGGAGGCGCAAAAAAAAAAAAGCTGGACAAATACCCAGCACCCCTAATTGGGCCTCCAATTAAGGTGTGCCGGACACAATTTAGGCGCCCGCGGTGGAGATGCTCTTAGGGACACAAAAAGAAAGAGTTGTCCATTGTTTTCATGTTCAACCTATCGACTATGTAAAGAACAACTGATCATCATTTCAATGATTTCAGTGAAATGTCTGAACATAATTTTCTGCAGTATAAGATACATTATACCTGTTTCGAAAACATCATATACAGAAAAATAGTGCACCGAGCTAAGTAAATCCTAATTGGTGATTTGTGGAGATCATGTCAATACTACTAGTTTATACATATCTCGTTAGAAAGAGAATAAATGTCGTTCAAGTATCTCATTCGGTAGCTCCTCCGGAGCAGGCCATTCTAACCACATCTAGTCCAGGAGGATCAATTCCAGCAGCTTTCATCTGGTACATCATTCTGGCAGCCTCTCTGTAGCATCCGCCGCGAGCATACCCGTGGCCATGGCATTCCAGCACACCGCGTCCGGCTTGCTGCCCACTGCCTTGAATGCCCTTGCAGCATCCGCAAGCCTCCCTTGGTTCGCATACATATGAACCAACCCAGATACAACAAACTGGTTTGTTTCCACACCTTGCTTGATGGCGTCGGCGTGCACTTGCTGTCCGAAGAACCTGTGCTTCTCCGATTGAGCGCACACTGCAAGGATGCTCGACAGGGAGAAGCTGCTCCAGGCAACACCGGAGGAGACCATGTCCCTGAAGACTTGGATGGCCTCATCCAGTAGGCCATGCCGGTGGCACGCTGTCATGAAGCTAGTCCAGGCCGCCTCAGGTACCGGCTCCTGGGAAGAACGCCTCATCGTCTGAAGCACTTGCCGTGCACTGTCATGCCGATTACTCTCGCAGTACAACTGCAGCAACGAACTCCCGGTATCACCGCAGACTTTCTTTGTCTTGACGACAAGCACATGTACCTGCTCCCCAAAGCTTAGATTGCTCAACCGAGCACATGACCGCAGCACCGCTACAATGGCATGGTCGTGTAAATCACCAGCGAGCTCCTGTTCTTCGTGACACATGCAGGTGAAGAGGCTTATTGCTTCGTTATGGAAGTATCCATCAGAGTAGGCCGATACCATGGTTGCCCACGTGATGCCGTTTTTGACGGGCATTTCGTCAAACACCTTGCGGCCGGCCGCTGTGTCGCCACAGCTCGCATATGCGAGCAGCAGCCTGTTAGCTAGCGGCAGGGGGAGGCCCGATGCGGCGCAGTTGACGGTGATGTGGGCGTGCACAGCGGCCACCACGGCGGCGTCGACGGAATCCCTGAGGAGGGAGATGTAGACGTCTTCGTCGGGCGCGACGCATAGCGCGTCCATCAGGCGGAGCACGGCGTCGGCGCTGGCGCCGGAGGATGACCGAGAGGACATTGGTCCCGTCGATGCTTCGTGGTTGTTGTCTTGGTTGTCGTTGGCGGGGGTGTCATTGGAGATGGTGGGGATGGGGAGCTTTGGGCGTGGGAAGAGAGGCGGCGGTGGTGGTTTAGGCGGTTTCGATAGGGCTGAAAAACGCTGCGTTTTTGTTGTCATGGTCGGAGAGACGACGGCGGCGCTAGTGGGTAGCAGACCGCGGCGGCGAGAGAGGAGCGGAGCTGCGGCGGTGGTGCCGCCGAGCGGATTTGCGAGGGAGCAACGCGCCATGTCCAACGACGCCCAGGCCAACAACAAATAAACGAAATGATAGAAAATCATTTCCAATTAAACTCGGCCGGTTCCCGGCCCAAACCTTACGTACTCTTTTCCTAGCCTTTGGCCCATCTTTGTGTCTTTCCCTTATTGCATGTCCAAGAGAACTTTTAAGCTGCCGCCGCTATTTCTCGCTCATTGTGAGGGGCTTCCGACTCGCCCGTTATATTTTTCTAGCGGGCCGGCCAATCGAGACGTCCCGAGTTCTCTTCCCCTTCATTTCTTTTTCTTCTTGCACGCAGCCATTATTTCTTCCCTTTAGTTTGGTCATCACGTAAGGAGTATATGCGAGCGAGACGAGATATCAAGTGATTTTACAACAGAGACGAACCATCACGTACACATTGATTAAAAAAAACAAGCAAACTGGCCAGCGCAAGCGACGTAAGGTAGCGAAATTCAATTTGTTGACCGGCTCGTCGACAGCAGCGAATGAAGCCTCCCGCGCGTACCTCTTCCGGCCGGCTGGCCGCGCGTACGTCTTATACGAACCCCGCGTCCGGGAAGCACCCCGTGTGTATGTAAGCCTCGTACGCGCGCCCCAAAGCCACCGTGTGTCTCAGTATGCGTAAATTCAAACATGTCGTACACATAACACATAGTTGGGAGTACAGACAAAATAGAACACGGTGCACAAATTAAGATGTACAAAATTGAAAATGTACAACCACACTGTTACCGGATATGTTAAATTGGAGATGTACAAAACTAGAAATGTACAACCACACTGATACCGGATATACAAAACTGGAAATGTACAACCACACTGTTACCGGATATACAAAGTTGGAGATGTACAAAAATGAAGATATACAAACTGTAGATGTACAAAACCTAGAAATATACAACCACAATGCTACCGGATATACAAATTATACAGAACCGGATGTACAAAAATAATTGGTCGAAACCTATTAACATGAGATCTAGTTTTGAAGATCTCGACGCGAGAATTTTAAAAGTGAAAACGGTTCGTAATTTGTTTTAGCGGTTTTCAAGATATTTCGTTTTTAAGTTTCTGTTTTGAAAAATAAAAGGCAAAACTCCCTCCCACCCTGTACACTTACTTTCTTTCTCTTCCTCCCCACGTTTAATCTGGTGGCGACATTTGGCGGACATGCAAGCACCCACGGGGGACCAAGCGAGGAGAATGCGACACTTGTCACGACGAGAGTGCACCTTAGGTTCCCTTTGCAAAGGGAACCCTTTTTTTAACGATTACCTTTAGTTCTTCGTTTCTGTTTTTTTTGTAATTCTAAAAATCTGAACTTTTTTTCCAAAATTAACATTTTCAAATATGAATATTTTGAAAATTTTCACTATTAAAATTTTCTTCTTCTTTTCTTTTTTCCTATTTTCATTTTTTTTGTTTCTGTTTCTTTGTTTTCCTTTTTTCATAATTTTGAAAATCTAAACCTTTTTTCAAAATTAACATTTTCAAATATGAATATTTTTAAATTTTGAAGCATTTTCAAAGTGAGAAAATTTAAAATATGAACCATTTTCAAGTATGAACCATTTTTAAAAAATCTATTTGCTGTTGCCGATATTTTTGGTTTACTATTATTTTTGGTTGACTCGAATTTTAGTTTATTTTTGGTACATTATTATTTTCGGTTTGCCGATATTTTTGGTTCACTATTATTTTTTGGTTCATCCGAATTTTGATTCCTTTTTGGTTCGCCGTTATTTTTGTTTCACTATAATTTTTGGTTCATCCGAATTTGGTTCTTTTTCGGTTCGTCGATATTTTTGTTCACTATTCTTTTTGGTTCATCCGAATTTTGGTTCATTTCGGTTCGCCGATATTTTTGGTTCGTTATTATTTTCGGTTCGTCGATATTTTTGGTTCATCCGAATTTTGGTTCCTTTTTGGTTCGCCGATATTTTTCGTTCATCCGAATTTTCGTTCCTTTTTGGTCCGTTGATATTTTTGGTTCACTATTATTTTTGGTTCATCCGAATTTCGGTTCCTTTCGGTTCGCCGATATTTTTGGTTCACTATTATTTTTGGTTCATCCGAATTTTGGTTCCTTTTCGGTTCGCCGATATTTTTGGTTCATCATTATTTTTGGTTCATCCGAATTTTGGTTCCTTTTCGGTTCGCCGATATTTTTGGTTCACTATTATTTTTGGTTCATCCGACATTTTTGTTTCACTATTATTTTGAGAGTACCGGCATTTTTGGTTCACTATTTTTGGTTAACCGATATTTTTCCTTCATTATTATTTTTGGCTTAACGGTATTTTTAGTTCATTAGTATTTTCGGTTCATCCTAATTTTTCATTTTCCTTTTATTTTTATATTTTTGAAAATGCTAATATTTAAAAACAATTTAATTTAGAATTTTCATTTTTAAAAATATTCAAAATTTTAAAACGTTCATATTTTTTATAAATGTACATATTTAAAATGTTCATTTTCTTAAAAAAAATCTGAATATTTTTTGACCCGTGAACCCGTACAAACTTAGCTAGCTAGAGCTCGTGTTAATTTTTTTTTGGAGAATTCGCTAGAGCTCGTGAGCCCAGGGAACGTGACTGTGCTCAAGCAGAAGTATATGGCAAACTCATACTCGGGTTTGTGCAGCAAGCGATCTGAGGAAAATACAGGGGACCTCCTATATCGCGTCCGCCGGAAATGACTCGCTAATGGCGAGGTATAGGGCGACCCTTTTAAGCGCAAATACAGGGGACCTCCTATATCGCGTCCGCTTGAAGCGAGTGCGTTCATGGGCCGATCGGGAGCGGCCCAATAACAAAACAAGTGTTTTTTTTTTCCTTTTTTTGCGTTTTTAAATCTGTTTTTAAATCCTAATAAATTTCAAATATGGATTTTTTAAAAATCTGAACGCTTTTCGAATTTGAAAAAATTTCAAATTTGCACTATTTTTGAATCTGAACATTTTTTGAATTTGAAGATTGTTCAAAATCGTAATTTTTTTTTCCAATATTTCCGCTTTATTTTTAAATAGAAATAGGGAAAAAAGAAAGAACATGGAAAAAATTTATAGCAATTTTGGAATATGAAAAAAATGAATTCGAACAAATTTTAAATTTGAACAATTTTGAAATTGAATAAATTTCAAATATAAACAAATCTTGTATTGGAACAATTTTTAATATGAACAAAGTTGGAATTGGAACAATTTTCGAATATGAACAAATCTTGAATTGGAACAATTTTCGAATATGAACAAAAAATGTTGAATTTGAACAATTTTCGAATACGAATAAACTTTGAATTGGAACAAATTTTTATATGAACAAAATCTTCAATTTGAAAAAAATTCTAATATGAATTTTTTTTACAATTTCAAAACATTTAAAAAAATCATAACAAGTGAAAAAAAGAGAAAAGAAAAAAATTAAAAAAATAAATAAAAGAACTACGAAATGAAAACAAAAACAAACAAAATGGAAAAAATAAAAGAACGAAAAATAAAAAATAAAAGAAAACAGAAAAAGAAAAGAAATACAAAAACGAAAACATAAGTAGAAAAAAAGGGCCGGCCCAGCTGCATGGCGCTTCAGGCGACGCAACCTGGATGCGTCGCCAATGGGCGACTTATAGGATTCGCCCAAATACTATATGTCGCTCGTTGTGGCGTCAATCTCTCGCGTTGCGCACCCCATGTGATGTGTGAGTCTGGACCAGTTTCGCTCGTTTCTTCTACTTCTTTTTGTTTTTTCGGTTCTCGTTTTTTTCTTGTTCTATATTCATTTTTTCGTTTTATTTAATTTTCTTTTCTTTTTCACTATTATGTTCATTTCTTTTGTCTTTCCTTTATTTCAAAAGTATTTCTGATTTAAAATATGTTAGTTTGAGAAAAATGGGTTTTAATAACACATATGGTAAAACCAACCGCATTTGGTGGATCAACACGAACATATGTGTTGGTAATAGGAACCCAGGCTATAACGGCTAGTTTTTGGTTTTTGGATCATGTCTGTCATTTAAATTACATAATGGAGGATAAAAGGTCATTTGATGAGTAGGTCAAACATGTAAGTTTCTAGTGAGTCCCACATAGACCTAGCCATGGGTCGAGCCGGGCCGGGCCCGAAAAAGCCCATAGCAGAAAACCTAGGCCCGGACCCGGCCCGACCCGCCTGTCGGGCCTGATTTCAGGACCAAGCCCGGCCCATTGATGGCAAATAGAGACGATCATGTGGGCCTTGGGCCGGGCCTCTCCTTAAATCACCCATATGTGAAGCCCAAACCTGGCCCGACCAATCCTTTGGGCTCAAAACACAGGCCTAGGCCTAGAAATTTCGGGCCGGGCCGGGCTTCCCATGGCCAGGTATAGTCCCACTTTCCCACTCCACACACTCATGCTTGGATCTCAGCCGAACCTCGGTCGAAGGTGTTGACTAGACATAAACACTCTCCATGGGTGCATACTAGTCTGGTGTATACAAAGGAGGGGAGGGGGGAAGTGGCAACGAGCAACACAAGCGGGAAAACTGAGGAGAGGGCAGGAACGGGTCCAAGACTGAAAAAAAACAATTTAAATAAAAAAATGATCCATCTACATTTTGCATGTTGTCGTTGGGTAGCTAGGGTTCTTCCAGTGGATGCCTCCATCCCACCTCCTTAGTAGATTGATCAGGTCTGGTAAAACAAATCTTTTTGAAGGCTTTACTTTTGGAGAACCATTATCGTCGTATGTGTGTTGACAATGGTGGTGGTTGACCTTGAGTTTTTGTTAATGCACTTTGTTGATTGTTTTTGGAATGATTTGGGTGTTAGTTCTTTTCTTTTCTTTTCAAAATAATTTGGTTACATGCATCCTCGATGTCTCGTCTCGCTGTTTGACACTGTGTTGTTCATAAGACGTGGTGTATAATTGATATTACTTTACTGATAAGCTTTATAAAAATAGCTATCTTCGTATGTTGGTTGGGTAATGTAATGGATTCCAAACCACTAGAAGGATCATATCACGAATTAAGATTATCAGATCTCATAGTAGAGTATGATCTCTGATTTCGTTACACATGCATACATGGCAACGTGGGGGTGTTGTTATGTTTCGTTTTTATTATCGCACCCTTCTACAAATATGTACTAAGATTTTACTCCGTTGGTTGGGCCGGTGGTAGGGTTTGATAAATGTCTACAGTAGTTAACTAATTGAATTGGTTGCACATATGCATACCTGGAGACGTGGGGATGTTGTTATGTCGATCCATGCACGTGTTCTTTTTTAGATAGAAGGCTCAAGGTGAGCCCTTCTTTAACTTAATAAAGAAGCCAACAGAATCTGATACAATACACCACAACAGTACAGTACGACTACTGGCTGTAAGAGCCAAGCAAGTAAAAGTTCAAGCCCACATGGGGGACAAGCCACAGCCGGCTAAGCAAAGATAAAAGGCTAGTGTTGGGAACTCTAAGCGAGAAGTGCAGCAGCCGAAGGCGAGAACTCGCAAGTGCCAACGCTTCCCTGTCCTTCGTCTTCACCACCGGAGTCCATTGCTGTAGAAGCATGATCATATGAAAGAGAATATCAGCAGGATTATTAGGTATTGTACCCTCAATAGCTAATTTGTTATGGGCAATCCACAGAGCCCAGCATTGAGCCGCAAGCGCAATCCAAATAATACGGCGGTGCCTACGCAGGATCTAGTTAGGCGCACGCCATCCCCATAAGAACCCGGGTTCCAATCCACTCCCAACAGTTCGCGAACGCAACTCCACATGAATTTGGCAAGGTGGCAGGAGAATAAGATATGTTCGACATCCTCGGGGTCGCCACATAAGGCGCAGGTCCCCTGACCTTGTCCATGGCGTTTGAGAAGTTGATCTCCAGAAGGGAGCCGCCCCCTAGCAAGCTGCCATAGGAAGAACTTGATTTTTGCCGGAACGGAAATCTTCCGGATGGGAGCTAACAGCGGTGCAGGCTGCCCCTGTAGCAGCATGAGGTAGGCCGATTTCACCGAAAACTGGCCCGAAGCCTCGAGGGTCTGGTGTCTTCCCCCTCCGTGAAGTTGGTCCGGGCCAAGTCTTGACGCAGGCCGACCCATTGGGCGCGCTCCGCTGGCCCAAAAGTTCGCCAAAAGGGGATGACCCAGGACTCGTGCTCCCAAGCACTAGCCACAATGCAGTTTTGCAAGACTGCAATGGCAATCATGTCCGGGTATCGGAGCCGAACGGGGTCCAGGCCAGACCAGCCACAGGCGGGTGTTCTGGCCGTTCCTAATTGAGAATTTGGCTCCCAAGCCAATGAGGTGTTTGATTTTACCAATCGAATTCCAGAACTGGGACCCCGACCGATCAACATTAAGGAAAAGTTCATTCGGGCGAAGGCACTTGGCGCGGAGAAGCGTTGCCCATAAACCCGTCGCCCCCGAGATGAGTCTCCACACCCATTTGAGAAGTAGGGCAACGTTCATGATCTTAGAGTTGAGGATCCCCAGACCCCCATGGGATTTGGGGCGGCACAACGCCGTCCACTTGACCATGTGATATCTCTGCTTAAGGCCCGCTCCTTCCCAAAAGAAATGGGCACAGTATTTATCCATTACCCCATGGACACCATCTCCCAGTAGGAACAAGCCCATATAAAACATAGGGAGGCTAGAGAGATAGGTATTAGTGCGAATTAGTCTTGCTACCGAAGATTGGTGTCTACCTTGCCACAGGTCTGTTCGGGTCCCTACCCTATTAGTCAGGAATTCCCAGTGTGCTGCTGTGATCCTCGAATCACTAAGCGGCATGCCAAGGTAAGATATGGGGAATTTACCCACCGCGCAGTTAAGGCTACAAGCGATGGATTCTTCCTCGTCAGCAGTCACCCCCATGACCACAATTTCGCTTTTGTTGAAGTTAATCTTGAGTCCCGAGAGATTCTCAAAGCAGAGTAGTAGGAACTTCAAGTTTGTTATTCCCTCCTTGTCGGGCTCAATGAGGATGACAGTGTCGTCCGCATACTAAAGGTGTGACACCCCCAAGGTATCAAGTGAGGCACCAGATCACGGATGTGTCCGGCCGCCCTAGCCCTATCCAAAACAGCCGCGAGAGCGTCCACCGCGAAATCAAAGAGCAGCGGAGAGAGAGGGTCGCCTTGGCGGACACCCCTAGAGTTATGGAAGAAGGGGCCAACTTCCCCGTTGACCAGGATAGCCGTTTTGCCACCCGAGACCAAGGCCATGGCACTATGCACCCACCCAGGGTCAAAGCCTTTCCGAAGTAGGACCTCGCGGAGGAACTCCCAGTCCACTCGGTCGTAGGCCTTTTCAAAATCCAGTTTGAGTAGGATGTCCCTTTGATTTGTCTTATTGACCTCATGAACAATCTACTAGAGGGAAAGGACACCCTCCGCAATGTAACGACCCTTAATGAAAGCCGTCTGTGAGCGGGCAATAGTACGGTGTGCCACCGGAGACAGTCTATATGCAAAAGCCTTTGCAACATACTTAAATACTACGTTAATGAGCGCGATGGGGCGGAACTGCTGAAAGGATCGTATGGGCACCTCGAGGGGGGGGGGGGGAGGGGGGTGAATAGGTGCTACACCAAATTTTAATTCTTTTTCAATTTTAGGCTTAACACAAAGGTAAATTCTCTAGATATGCAACTACGGTGAATTTACCTATATGAAGAGCAAACTAAAGCAACTAGGCAATTAATACGATACGTGTAAAGACAACTAAGGGAAAGAGATAACCGAAAGTAGAAGCACGCGGAGACAGGGTTGTATTCCCGAGTTCCTCCTTGTTAAGGGAGTACGTCTCGTTGGAGGGGTGTGAGCTCGCCACAAGAGGCCTACTCAAGATGCCACAAAGGTCTCACCCTATTCTCCGATGAACCGCACCCAAGGGTTTGGTTCACCTTCCACTATCGGAATCCTTCGAGGTGGAATCTGAAGCCTTTACAATGTTTTTGGGGCACACACCCACAACTCAATTGGGGGCTACGAAATAAACACATCTGTTACAATTACAACAAGTAGTAAGCACAAGAATTCTAGGGTAACACAAAGCTAACCCTAGAAACGAAAATCCTCAAGTGAATGAGGGGGAAAAGAAGAACGGCTTGGTGAAGATGTAGATCGGGGCCTTCTCCTTCAATCCTCCAAAGATCAACAAATTTGGGTGGAGGGATTGAGAGATCTCTTCGATTTGAGCTTTTGCTTTTAATGGAGGAGAGAGAGTTGCAAGAGCTAGCTGTTCCAAGGTAGGGGGAGGGGTATAAATACCCCTCCAGGAAATCTGGCCATTGGAAAAGCGCGGGGCCAGAATTTCCGGTATAAAGTACCGGAACTTCCGGCCAGGAGGCCGGAACTTCCGGTGGGCCGGAAATCTCCGGGGAGAAATTCCGCCCAAAACCTCCGGGACCCCTCCCGAGAGGAAAACCCAAAATGACTTAGCCAAAATTCCACCAGAAATTTTCCAGGGCCGGAATTTCCGGACCGCCGGAAATTTCCGAGGGGAACTTCCGGGAAGAAGTTCCGGGACCCCTCTAGAGAGGAATCCCAAAAATGACTTAGCCGTTTTCGCGCTTGGCCGGAACTTCCGGTCAAAGGCCGGAATTTCCGCCCACCAGAAATTCCGCCCAAAGGGCCGGAACTTCCGGTCCTCCAAAGGCAGAAAACCTACTCCAAAGGGATCCTCTTCTCCGTCTTCGATCTTTTCTTCGATCTTTTCACCTTCTGGGCCTAATCAACTAAGAAACCTGTCAAGACACTTTAACACACATGATTAGCCCACAAAATGTGTTGTCATTAAATCACCAAAACTAAGAGATGTTCTTTCAATCTCCCCCTTTTTGGTGAGTGATGACAACACACAAACCACAAAATAATTATGGCACCAAGAACATGAAGCTCCCCCTCGAGAGGAGCTCCCCCTAGATATGAGCATGCTTTAACCAAGATAACGATAGCAACATAAATAGATAGAGTTCACAAGAAGTAGATCAACAAGTTGCATGTCTTACACCACACATAGAGTTCAACGGATAAAACAGAGATACATAGGCACAAGCTCATAAGAACGAATGAAAGACACGAGAGCTTGTGCCCACCCATGCAATGCCCTCGAAAACCTAAATAGAACTACTTCTCCCCCTTTGGCATCAAGACACCAAAAAGGGGAAAAGAGCGATGCTAACGTCCCCAAGGAGATCACTCCGACTCCGAGGCCTCTGACTCATCCTCCTCCTCTGCCTCACTGCCGGTCTCAATCTCATCGTCCTCAGGCACAAAGTGATCCCAATCCACATGCCTGTTGTTCCAGTTCCTGTATGCAACGTGGGGCTGAATGGCGTGCTCAGGTGGTGGTGGAGGCATGTTCAGACGAGCCATAATCTTCTGCTGATTCTCCATGATGATCCGGCGCTCACAATAAGCAGAGTAGTTCTCCTTGTGGATGTGGACATTCATACAAAACAGCTTCTCAAAAGCACGCTTGATCCGTGGCCTCCTCTTGGGGGCCCCCGCAGCAGCACTAGAACTCCCAGGAGCACTAGCAGAGGGACGAGACTCACGAGGAGCACTGATAAGGGGTGGCCCGATCTTCTCAGTGAGCGGTGGTAGATGGATGATGATGTAGGTAACTTGCGAGATTCCGACGAACTCTCCGGCTGCTCCCCTGTTGCCAATGCAACAACTCTTCAACCCAATGGATATTCGCGACGCCTCACACCGATGCAACGTAGCCGCCGACCACGAAGCGTTTCTGCAATCTACTAATTCCCAATGGAACAACAGATCACACTCAAACTTTGGTAGCAATAACCTCCAGATCGAAACAAAGTGGAGGGGTGAATTCCCGATCGAAGCAAAGAGGAATTCTAGTATAGATGAATGCTTTAGCAATCCAATCTAGGGTTTAAGCAAAAACGTGGTCTCCCCTCTACAGCCGCCGCCCCTAGCTTTATATAGGAGGCCAACCGACCTAACATGAAAACCTAAGTTGGTTCGGACTCGAACGGATACAAACCGACCCAAAAGTGGGTTCGGCCCAAAATCTGGCGCGCAGGCCGGGGTACCGGCCTGGTGGCCGGCCGGCTCAGGTGGGTGGCCGGCCTGGGGCCCGGCCTGGGCCGGTTGGGAGGCCGGCCGGCTCAGGTGGGTGGCCGTCCTGGGGCCCGGCCTGGGCCGGCTGGGAGGCCGGCGGCTTCTAGGGGGGTGGCCGGCCTGGGGCCCGGCCTAGGCCGGCTGGGAGGCCGGCTGTCTCTGGATGGGCTCCGGCCTGGAGGCCGGCCAGCCTGGCTTCGCCTCCTTCATCCTTTTCTTCTTGACCATCTTCTTGGATCTTTCTCTTGTTCATCTTCACATGTGGGGCTACATCAGCCGGGCTGTTTGGAATATCTTCGTCATCCTTCTTTGCGCATTCCTCCCGCTCCTCCCTCGCGCCATAGGTGACGTTTTGTACTCCAATTCTTGCCGCTCCTCTGGTCCTCCTCCAATGTGTGTGTTATCAACAACCCTAATCATACACAAGTGCATAGACTTAGGTAGTATAAAATTCTCAGTTATCAAAGTATTATTTTCAGCTAGGAAAGAATTCACCTTATAATAATCATCGGTTAGGTTTAATATTTCCTTCCAGCTTAAACATGGACAAACACCATAACTTATGAATATATCCTCATCAAGCACGGTGGCCTGAAGAGGAGCCACCTAGGGCATGGCGGCCTGAAGTAGTGGAGGT
The DNA here is from genome assembly GCA_012064385.1 of Puccinellia tenuiflora. NCBI lineage: Eukaryota > Viridiplantae > Streptophyta > Magnoliopsida > Poales > Poaceae > Puccinellia > Puccinellia tenuiflora. Next base: position 324,932 of record QRDG01001387.1, read on the forward strand.
GAGGTGAGCACTCTTACTGTTCATTTTGACCCGCCCATGGGTCTCACAATTCAGCTCAACATCGATGTCCTCCGGTGGAGCATCAAAAGGATACTTGGCCTTGATCAACATCGTCACATAGGGGGCATACGGAGGCACTTTCTTGTGAATCACAACATCATACATTTCTTCGAAAATGTAGTCCATCACATCAACGGGGCACGCATTGGGGCGTAGAGTACCAAGAGAGGATGCCTCAAAAGCAAAGTGAAGGAGGTTCACAAGCCCTCCTCTTATAGCATCATTATTTCCAGCACTAGGAGCAATTGATTCTCGGAACATGCGCAAAAGAATGTCATACAAGGGAAGAAGACCGAAGGTGGTCCCAACCTTACGCTCATCAGAATAAAGCTCCCTCAACTTAGACTTGTCATATTCAGAGCCCACGAGATGCATGCCAGTCCCTTCATTAAGATGAGATCCAGAGAAGGGGTACCCAAGAATACCATCAAACTCTCTGAAGGTGGATGTGAGCTTGTGGGAGTCATAAATCCAGGTCATACCAATATTGACATCATCAGCAAACACCACAGTGGCATAGAACTGCTGAACAAGGACCACATTATAGTTACACTCCGTCTCCATGAGAAGAGGTAGCCCCAAATAGTCCACAACCCGGATTGCAGTCCCAAAGTAGTCGGGCTTCTTCATGAGATGCTCAAAATCAATGGCCTTCATAGGACACACTTTCTTCTTCTCAGACATTTCAGCATAAACCTTCTTGAACAGAAGCTCTTGATCATAGCAAAAAAAACATTTGTCAATCGAGAGGTCACGTGGCTGATCATAAAAGTTAGTCTTGCGCCATTCAAGAAATTCACTTCTTCTCATCTCACTGAAAGTCAACTGCACAGCCTTCTTCTTCTTCTTCTTCTTCTTCTTCTTCTTCTTCCTTTGGTCATCAATCTGAGCACAGCGTGAGGCCAAAGTCTCCTGATCTGACTCGGACTCGAATTCAACCGAGTGAGGGCGAGGGGTGCGAGAGGCCGCACGCTTGTGACGACGACGAGAGGAGGATGAACCACCTGCAAGAAGATGAATAGAAAGACAGGAAAGCATAGATAAGCACTCATGTCCGGGTGGCCAAAAGGAAATAGCCATGAGAAGAAAGTAGAGATTTTGTTCAGGTTCACCCCGGAAATTCCGGCCAAAAAGGGCGGAAGTTCCCCCCCCCCCCCCGGAATTTCCGTCCTAAGGGACGGAAGTTCCGGCGGGCGGAAGTTCCGGCCGCTGCACACCGGAAGTTCTGACCTTGTGCAACGAGCGGAAGTTCCGTTGAATCCGAACGAAAATGCAACCCACTTTCAAATCACTGCTATACACTGAGAGGTCTAGCCTATAGAAGCAATTCTACCAAAAGAAACTGGCAAATTCCTCCTAAATCATCTAGGTTAAACGAAGTATGAGTTCGTCCTAGATTCGAAAATAGAGGCATTTACCGGCGTCCATGGCGAAAAAGAAGCGGTGGAGAAGGATCCCCTCGTCAAGGAGATGCGGATCTGGCAAAGAACCGGCGGATTCCGGGGCGGAGGCGGCCCGGTGGAGGTTGGCCGGCGGCGGGTGCTTCCGGGCGGAGAGAGAAAGAGCAGGACACGGGGGTGGAAGAACTGCTCGGGACGAGCCAGTTCACCCCGCGGCCCTGCCTAAAAGGTACCCGATCACTTAGACCGGAAATTCCAGCCCAAGGGGCAGAAGTTCCGGTCCCTAAGGGCGGAAGTTCCGGCCCCTAAGGGCGGAATTTCCGGCCTGCCGCTAGAGAAACTCCAAGAAAAATGCCACACACAAAACTGGACACGAGTGATAGAAAGCAATGGTTCAGGGATAAGGTGGGGCTTAGGACAAGATATCAAACTGTCATAAAATGGCAGGGCACTCGTGATTGCAAGAGTCAAAGATAAAGGCCAATTACGAGTGATTTTCCACGACACACATGTATTGACACATATAGGTCTAGAAAAACAAATAAACACCAAATAAGAACCAAATCCTCACACGAGGAGGTCGGTGGCCGAAGCCACCATATATGAGTATAAAAGAGTGAGACACCGCGAAGATGTATCTTGGGTTCTCACTTAAAACTCATTATTTAAGCTCACAATTCATGAATTTTGAATATAGAGTAGACAAATGAATTCATTAATATAGGCATCATGGGGTGAGGGAGAGCCCAATAGTTAGGACAGCACTCCCCCTAAATCCATGCCTACACCTAAACGAAGATAGAAGTTGAAACTATAGGTGTGTATGCAAGATGGTCAAGCCAAGCTCCTCGAATCCACGATATTTAGGTCATTCCCCAAATAAGTGAACCTTGCTTCATTAAGAGTCTTCGTAAAAATATCGGCAAGTTGGTCTTTGGTTGGCACATATGCTAGCTCAATGTCTCCACGGGCAACATGATCCCGAATGAAATGATGAAGAATCTCAATGTGCTTGGTTCTTGAGTGTTGCAATGGGTTGTAGGCGATCTTGATAGCACTCTCATTGTCACACAAAAGAGGCACTTTGTCACAATTGACACCGTACTCCTTTAAAGTTTGCCTCATCCATAACAATTGAGTGTATGCACTAGCGGCGGCCACATACTCGGCTTCGGCGGTGGAGAGAGAAATACAATTTTGCTTCTTAGAAGACCAACTCATCAAGGACCTACCAAGAAATTGGCAAGCCTCGGAAGTTTATTTCCTATCATCTTGATCACCGGCCCAATCCGAATCCGTGAACCCACGAAGAGTGAAGGATGAATCCCTTGGATACCACAAACCAAACCTTGGGGTATGAACCAAATATCGTAGGATTCTTTTGACCGCCAACATGTGGCTTTCTTTAGGAGCCGCTTGATACCTTGCACACACACCTACACTCAACACAATATCAGGTCTAGATGCACAAAGGTAAAGCAACGAACCTATCATGGAGTGGTAGAGTTTTTGATCCACATCTGTACCCTTTGGGTTAAGTTGTAGATGGCATTTGGTATCCATATGTGTCTTCTTCTCCTTAGCATTGGCCATATTAAACCTCTTGAGCATGTCTTGAATATACTTTGCTTGGCGAATGAAAGTCCCTCCTCTCAATTGCTTAATCTCAAATCCAAGGAAGAACTTCAACTCGCCCATCATAGACATCTCAAACCTATCGGCCATAAGCTTTGAAAATTCATCATTAAAAGCTTTGTTAGATGAGCCAAATATAATATCATCGACATATAGTTGGCATACGAAAAGCTCCCCTTTAACCCTCTTAGTAAAAAGAGTGGGATCAATTTGCCCAACTTCAAATCCATGGTCTAACAATAACTCACTAAGGTACTCATACCACGCACGTGGTGCTTGCTTAAGTCCATAGAGCGCCTTATCAACCTTGTAGACATGGTTAGGGAAGTTGGGGTCCTCGAACCCCGAGGGTTGCTTAACGAACACCAACTCCTTTAAAGGTCCGTTGAGAAATGCACTTTTAACATCCATTTGTTGCAATTTAAAGTTATAACGAGATACATAAGCAAGAAGGATACTGATGGACTCAAGGCGAGCCACGGGAGCATAGGTCTCTCCAAAATCAATGCCTTCAACTTGAGAGTACCCTTGAGCCACCAATCCAGCTTTGTTCCTCACAACCATGCCATGCTCATCTTGCTTGTTCTTGAAAATCCATTTTGTACTGATAACATTGCGGCACTCCTTTGGCTTCTCAACTAACTTCCAAACTTTATTGCGCTCGAAATTTTTGAGCTCTTCATGCATGGCTTGCAACCAATCCGTATCTTCAAGAGCTTCGGACACTTTCTTCGGTTCCACCATGGCAATATGAGCTTGATGACCACTAAAGTTTGCCAATTGCCTCCGGGTCGACACTTTGCCTCTCACATCACCAATAACCTTCTCAAGAGTATGTTCACGAAGTTCCATGGTTCTTGCAACTCTAGCTCGACGACGGGCTTCGATATCCTCATTGCATCTTGGAGGTATCACTTGATCATCTTGATCATTTGAGTCCCCGTCTTGACCGGTAGGTTGACCTTGATCATCACTAGGCGCGGCTTCATCATTTGAAGAAGAAGATGATTGAACAAGGTCTTGATCATGGCTAGCATCACGAATAGGTGAGTTGGGCTCTTGCATAGCAACTTGATCAAGGGGTTGAGGATCTTCAACTCGTTCTTGGGTTGGTGCAATAGGCTCTTCATTGGCAAGATTTTCTTGAGTAGATGAAGGCTCCACTTGGGTAGAGCATTGTCCTTCTCGTTCCGCCACAAGGGGTTCCTCAACGGGGCGGAAAAATCCCACACCCATTCTTCTTATGGCTTCTTGAGGAATTACATCATCTTTGATCAAATAGAAACACTTACAACCGAAGACACGGAAGTAGGAGATGTTAGGCTTATTGCCGGTGAGGATCTCATAGGGGGTCTTGTTCAACCCTTTGCGGAAGTAGAGCCGGTTGGATGAGTGACATGCCGTGGATATAGCCTCTGCCCAAAAACTCAACGGAGTCTTAAACTATGCTAACATGGACCTTGCTATATCCATAAGAGTCCGGTTCTTTCTCTCGGCTACACCATTTTGTTGAGGGGTGTAAGTTGCGGAATATTGGTGACAAATACCCTCTTCACTAAGAAACTCATTGAGGGTGTAGTTCTTGAATTCGGAGCCCTTGTCACTTCTAATTGCCAATATGGGGACATTGTGTTGACGTTGCATTTCAATGGAGAAGTCGATGAAGGTTTGTTGGGTCTCACTCTTCGACTTGAAGAAATAAACCCAAGTAAATCTTGAATAGTCATCAACAATAACCAAACAATACTTCTTCCCACCAAGACTTGCTTCGGGAACGACACCAAAAAGATCCACATGGAGGAGCTCCAAGATCCTCTTGGAGGAAATGATAGTCTTGGAAGGTTGGGGAGAATCATGCATCTTGCCTTCAACACAAGCCCTACAAACACGATCTTTGGCAAAAGAGACATCTTCTTTTAGTCCGAGAATGTGGCCACCCTTGTGAAGAATTTGCAAAGTTCTCATGTTAACATGGGCTAGGCGGCGATGCCACTACCAACCCTTGTCGGCCTTTCCGAATAGGCACATCAAATTTGAAGTGGTTTTCCCCGAAAAGTCAACCACAAACAAATCATCCTCGAGGTACCCAACGAAAGAGACCTTTAGAGTCTTGCTCCACAAGAGTACCACAACATCAATATCAAAGAAGACGGCGAAACCCATCTTATTAAGTGCGCGAATGGAAATTAAATTAAAACCAAGGTCTTTGACAAGCATGACATTCGCTAGGGTGATATCCCTAGCGATTACCACCTTGCCAAACCCCAATGCCTCGGATTTTGACCGATCTCTATAAGTGACGGTTGCTTGATTTAGATTTGGTCTCAACTCCGTCATTATCTCCTTGCTTCCGGTCATATGTTTTGTGCATCCACTATCAAGCACCCATTTTGACCCGTCGGAAGCATAGTCCTACAAGAAATCATTTCTTTGATTTAGGTCCCCATTTTTCAATGGGTCCTCTTTTGTTAGCAACAAGGGTATTAGGAACCCAAATAGAATGAGCAATAGGCACATTTCTAGGACCAACAAACTTAGCATAGAAATCCCCATAATAATCAACATATATAATGTAGTGGGGGTTAGTCTTTCCCGCAAAGTCATCACTAATGGTTTTGCCCCTTATGGCACCACCACTAGCAATGTTGACTTTCTTAGCTTGAGGGATCTTCTTTGCTTGAGGAGCACTAGTAATGTTGGCCTTCTTAGCTTGAGGAATTATCTTTGCTTGAGGAGCTCTAGCATCCTTCATGAAGCTCTCTTTCTCCTTTCCTCCACAATGAACCCAAGACCAACTCTCCCTTTTTGTGAAGTAACAAACGATTTCTTACCTAGGGAGATAGCCTTAGCAAGATTGATTTTCAACCTAGCATTTTCCTCAATGATATTTGCATGATCACAAGTAATGGGAGTGGAGGAAATAGGCATATCATTTTTAGGCGGTTGAGCTTGAAGTTGTTCATACAACTTAGTGAGTGTAGAGTGTTCACTCTCCAATGCTTTGTGGGCCTTGGAGAGCTTCTCTAGCTCCTCGGTTAGTCTAGAATGACCAACACCAAGCTCGACCTTTTCTTTCTTACATGCTTTGTATTTAGCAATTGCATGGTCACGTTCTTTAATGAGCTTAGCAATAATTACATCATTTGATTCTTCTATAGATTCTAGTTGTTGCTCTAGAGAAACTCTAAGCTCATGTTCTTCTTCAAGATTGTCTTTCAAAGATGCAATTTCCATAGCATCCTCTCTTTCAATCTTACCCTTGATCTCAAGCATTTCTTGAGCTTCACCATATTTACCCATAAGAGCCTCAACATGCTTCTTTGTTTCACCTTGCATGTTAGTGATAAAATGATCGAAAGCAACTATTTCCTCTTTGATTTTTAGACTAGTAGCATCATCCATATTACTCATTGCCTTAGGAGATGAGGGAGATGATACCTCGGTGGTCTTGGCCATAAAGAGCGTTACGGAGGAGTTGGAGACATTCTCATTGGGGGATTCAAATAGGGAAGGAGATGATAAAGAAGCAATAGCAATGGCGGCAACTTCATTTGTGGGCTCTTCTTCTTCTTCTTCCCCAGATGAGTACTCTTCTTGAGCAACCAATACAATTCTTTGAGGCTTCTTGTTGGTAGCATTTTTCTTGAAGAAAGGTTTCTTATGAGTGTCCTTTGACTTATCATTTCGAACAAGCTTCCCTCCATGATGTTCTCTATTCTCAAATGGACATTCGGCCACAAAGTGATATTTACCTTGACAATTGTAGCAAGAACGAACCCTTTGTCCACCCTCCTTCCTTCCACTTGCCTTGTTGACAAACTCCCTTTCCTTGGATGGACTCTTCCAAAAGGATTTAGACGTGAGAGCCGAATAGTCCTTGAGAGTACCTTCTAGCTCTTTGGGATCCCAATGTGACACATCTTCTTGAGCCTCATCATCATCGTCTTGCACCACAACCTTGGCCTTCAAAGCAAGTGATGATCCTTTATGCATCCCAATGGCTCGGGCTCGAGCATCTTCGGCGTTCTTGGCGGCCACCTTGTATGCCGCCATCTCTTGCATGACTTCATTAGATGACATGAGGTGATAGTTGTGTCTTCCTTGGAGACTCTTCAAGTCAGTGGATTCGAACGGCCAAAGAGCGCTCACATACTTCCTCTTGATCCAAGCATCATCCACATAGGTAGCACCAAGGGCTCGAAATTGAGTGGCAAGGGTCTTGAGTCTTCAATACATTTCTTCATGATCTTCACCATCTATCATGAAAAAGCCCTCGGCTTGGTTGCTCAAGGCTTCAAATCTATTCCTTTGCATGCTCTCATTACCGACAAACTCTTGAGTGAGAATATCCCAAGCTTCTTTGGCGGTGGTGGCAAGCTCGATGTGAGACATGTGCTTTTCTCCCACGGCGGTATGAATTATGTTGAGAGCCAAGTCATTGAGTTGACCATACACAACTTCTTTTCTTGTCATGTTGTTTGGGTCGACGGCCTTGAAACAAACTTCGATGATTCTCCATAGCTCGCTCGAAGCACTCTTGATATGTGATCTCATAAGAAATTGCCAATTAGAAAAACAAGATGGATTAAACTTAGGTGGATCACCCCTATTGTTTATATGAGGATGCGGGATAGGTGGGTCGACGGAGTACTTAAATGGAACACCATGGTACTCCTCCTTCCCATTATCAATTTTAGGAGGGGATTCATTAGTGAGTTGTTCGCCCTCCCCACTATGCGCGGCGGAAGCATTAGCCTCTAGGGATGATGTAGCGGGTGGCTTGTTAGCCTTCAAGAGTTCCCTCATCATAGCACGCAACTCCTCCATTTGAGTGTTCATGGATGATGTCAAGCTTGTTTCCAAATTCTTGAGATCATACATGGTCACCGGAGGGGTGCTACCACCCGTAACATCACCACCGTCACCCATACTATCTTAGGCGGTGAAGCCTAACTTAAGAGCCAAGGCTTTGATACCAATTGAAAGGATCGTATGGGCACCTAGAGGGGGGGGGGGTGAATAGGTGCTACACCAAATGTTAATTCTTTTTCGATTTTAGGCTTAACACAAAGGTAAATTCTCTAGATATGCAACTACGGTGAATTTACCTATATGAAGAGCAAACTAAAGCAACTAGGCAATTAATACGATACGTGTAAAGACAACTAAGGGAAAGAGATAACCGAAAGTAGAAGCACGCGGAGACAAGGATGTATTCCCGAGTTCCTCCTTGTTAAGGGAGTACGTCTCGTTGGAGGGGTGTGAGCTCGCCACAAGAGGCATACTCAAGATACCACAAAGGTCTCACCCTATTCTCCGATGAACCGCACCCAATGGTTTGGTTCACCTTCCACTATCGGACTCCTTCGAGGCGGAATCCGGAGCCTTTACAATGTTTTTGGGGGCACACACCCACAACTCAATTGGGGGCTCCCAAATCAACACATCTGTCACAATTACAACAAGTAGTAAGCACAAGAATTCTAGGGTAACACAAAGCTAACCCTAGAAACTAAAATCCTCAAGTGAATGAGGGGGAAAAGAAGAACGGCTTGGTGAAGATGTAGATCGGGGCCTTCTCCTTCAATCCTCCAAAGATCAACGAATTTGGGTGGAGGAATTGAGAGATCTCTTCGATTTGAGCTTTTGCTTTTAATGGAGGAGAGAGAGTTGCAAGAGCTGGCTGTTCCAAGGTAGGGGGAGGGGTATAAATACCCCTCCAGGAAATCTGGCCGTTGGAAAAGCGCAGGGCCGGAATTTCCGGTATAAAGTACCGGAACTTCCGGCCTAGGTCCGGAACTTCCGGCTAGGAGGCCGGAACTTCCGGTGGGCCGGAAATCTCCGGGGAGAAATTCCGCCCAAAACCTTCGGGACCCCTCCCGAGACGAAAACCCAAAATGACTTAGCCAAAATTCCACCAGAAATTTTCCAGGGCCGGAATTTCCGGACCACTGGAAATTTCCGGGGGAACTTCCGGGGAGAAGTTCCGGGACCCCTCCAGAGAGGAATCCCAAAAATGACTTAGCCGTTTTCGCGCTTGGCCGGAACTTCCGCCCAAAGGGCCGGAACTTCCGGTCCTCCAAAGGTAGAAACCCTACTCCAAAGGGATCCTCTTCTCCGTCTTTGATCTTTTCTTTGATCTTTTCACCTTCTGGGCCTAATCAACTAAGAAACCTATCAAGAAACTTTAACACACATGATTAGCGCACAAAATGTGTTGTCATTAAATCACCAAAACTAAGAGATGTTCTTTCAACTGACTAATCTTGTCCGCCCCTTGGACCTTAGGAATGAGCGAAAGGATCCCGTAGTTAAGCCGCGAAATATCCACCGTCCCTCTAACAAAGCCGTTAGCCACTTCTAAGATAAGATGCTTGATGGATGGCCACATGGCCTTGAAGAAGCCCACGGGGAAGCCGTCCGGTCCGGGAGCCGTGTTGGTTTTCATGTCCCCCAAGACAAAGTCTAGCTCCTCAGGAGTGAAAGTTAGGAGTAGCGATGTGTTTTCCTCCTGGGACACCAGTCCATTAGGAGGCCAGAGGTTGTGGTGGAGTAGAACCCCCCTAGGTTCCCCCACCAAGCCCATCAACCCCCGGTAGAAGTCATAGATGTGGGCAACCAAACCCCTTTGGTCACACATCTCCATCCCTCGTGCAAGAAGGCAAGGGATACAACATTTCCTACGTCTACCATTGGCTATGGCGTGAAAATAGGCCGTGTTTGCGTCACATTTGAGAAGCCAGTTCAAACACCCCCGCTCACGCCCAATAGGACTCCTCGACCCTCATAAGGTGTAGCAACTCCTCCTCCAGGGTATATCTAGTTATCGATCCATCCACGCGTTCTCATTGCACCCTCCTACAAATATCTAAGATTTTACTCTGTTACTGTAGGAAAGAAACAAAAGATACCCTTTCGTTTTAGGGTTTTGCCTATCCTGCTCCGGCGTTCCCGGAGGAGTCCACCAAAAAACGTCGACGGCCAGGTGATCCCGCCACGCCGCCGACAGAAACGACGCCCCAAAGATCAAATCTTGCTGTGACACGCAGTCTACGTGGCATGGTGACGGGGAGCGAAGCGACCGCTGCTAGCAATGGAGAGGCGGCGGCGGAAGATCAAGATGGGGCTCCGATCCTAGAACTAGCGGAGAAGATCGATGACTTGTTACAAGGTCTAGAGATCACAGAGGATGAGGGGGATGCCATTGATCTCTCGAATCTGGTTGAATCTCGACCGGCAGAGAGCCGATGGGTTGTGCTGTTAGGGTTTGCCTGAATACTAATTTCAGCCATACCGCGTTCTTTACGTCCATGCAGATCTCATGGGAACCTGCACGTGATGTTGTCTTCAAGACGATAGATGATTTCACCTTTACTGCCCAGTTCAGCTGTATTGGGGACTGGAGGAAGGCGCTGCATGGGGGCCCCTGGTTGTTCCGTCGCTAGGCGGTGATCATTGAGGAATATGATGGCCTGGTTAACATTGAATCTCTCACTCTAGATTCGATCTGGGTTTGGGCGAGAATAATGGTTCTTCCTGACCTAATCCGCAATGAGGCAGTCGCTAAGATACTAGCAGCCAAGATGGGAGATGTGCTGAAAGTTGAGATGGGTATCAATGGAGCACACTATATCAAGTTTGTCCGGATTTATGTTAGAATCAAAATCAATAAACCCTTACTGTGTTTTGTCACTGGGAGGGTTGGACCAGGACTAGGGCCACAACAGTTTCGTGTGCTCTATGAGAAGATGCCGCGGTTCTGTGCGAACTACGGAGTGATAGGCCGTCTAGCTGATCAATGTGGCAATGGAGACCTTGATCCGGCAAAGTTCCAATATGGGAACTTCATGATGGTTCCTTTGGAAGATCTCTGGTTTAAACCACCAAAGGAGTTTGTTGCTAGACCTGCAGCAAGAAATGCAAGAGGAAGAGCTCCCAGAGGAGGAAGGAGCGGAGAAATGGGGGCTGGTCGTGGTGGTAGGAGTGGTGAGGCTCCCCACATGTCTGACCAGATGGAGACAGAGACCCCCACATTTGGTCCGAACCTAGGAAACACGCCGAGTAGGTTCGCTCGTAAGCGGCTGGTCAAGGTGAGAGACAATGAACCTGTCAAGCCTTCCTTGCTCCTGACAGCCCGTGAGAACGCATCTGTTGAGACTACTCCACAAAAGGTGCAAGATAGTAAGAGGCAGAGAAAAACTGATTCAGAATCAGGAGTGGCAGACAACTCGAATTTGGTGGGCTCCTCCGAGGAGCGCTGCCCGGATCAATGAGGATCCTAGGCCGGAACTGCCGAGGGTTGGCCTCGACTTCGGTAGTTCGTTCGCTGCAGGATCTGCAGAGGCAATACAAGCCAAATATTCTCTTTCTCTCGGAGACACATCTGGATAGAGTGGGTGGAGAGAGACTGAAGCTGAAGTTGGGCTTCGCAAATATGTATGTGGTTAATAGTGAACGACGTGGAGGCGGCCTGTTGATGTTCTCTTCTCAACAAGTCTGGCTCAGTTTGAAATACCTACACAAGAATTATATCGATGTGTTGGGTATGGGTGACGATCCTAGCAAGGATTGGCGTCTTACTGGTTTGTATGGCGAATCAGTTTGGAGACATAAACATAGGACATGGAGATGGCTGCGTGACCTGCATGGTCAGGCACAGCACCCGTGGTTGGTAATTGGAGACATGAACGAGATCCTATATAATACAGAAAATAAGGGAGGCGTCCCCCGACCGCAACAGTACATGCAGGCTTTCCATGACTGTTTGACGGACTGCAGTTTGCAGGACCTGGGGTACTTAGGTGACATATTCGCTTGGCGAAGAGGTGATATGCGTGAACGACTGGATAGGGCAGTAGGTAATGTCGGCTGGTCGAGTTTATTCCCACATACGGCGGTGCACCATTTGACATCGCCAGGCTCTGATCACTGGCCAATTATGGTGGATACAGAGACGTACGCGCCGGCTTTGGAACGTCGTAGTGGCCGGCGGCGTTTTGAGGGAAGATGGCTAAAAGAGGAGAAGGTAGGGGAAATTGTGGCAACTGCTTGGGAACATGCCCCCCCCACAATCCCCTGTTATGTCCAAGTTGCAATCAGTTCACTCTGAACTTCATGAGTGGGATCATTCGGTGCTAAAAGCGCCAAAGAAAAAAAGTAAGAGACCTCACAAAGGGGATAAATTACTTAGCGAACCAATGGGCGCTGATAACTCTCAGAAGCAAGCTGAGATTACTAGGCTCATTGAGGTAGCTTTGGAACAGGAAGAGATGCATTACATGCAGAGAAGTAGAGCAAATTGGCTACTACACGGTGATAGGAATACGACGTTCTTTCAGAACTTTGCAAAGGCACGTCGGAAGAGGAATGCGATCACTAAACTGAAGGATGGAAATGGTGATTGGAAAGAAGGGAATGAGGAGATCGGTAGACATATTAAGGACTATTTTGTTTCTCTTTTTCAAACTGAAGTACAGGGTACGGATCCTACGCTGCTAGGCACGGTGCGACCCCGTGTTACACATTCGATGAATGAAGCACTATTGAAACCGTACACAGCATAGGAAGTTAAATCTACTATGTTCAGTATAGGTGACTATAAAGCACCGGGTACTGATGGATTGCATGATGTCTTCTTCAAGAAGTTCTGGTCAATTGTTGGTGACCAGGTTACATCTGAAGCGCTACAAGCCCTGAATACAGGAACTATACTCGAAGGGTGGAATGGTACTGCTATTGTTCTTATCCCGAAGGTTGACAGTCCTGAGAAGATTATGCAATTCCGTCCAATTAGCCTCTGTAATGTTATGTACAAGGTGATTGCGAAGGTTTTGGCGAAAAGGTTAAAGGAAATTTTGCCGGACATCATATCACCTACACAGAGTGCATTTGTTCCTGGTAGGTTGATTACGGATAATGTACTAATTTCCTATGAGTGTTTCCATACAATTAAGAAGAAGAGGCAAGGAAAATCAGGGGTTTGTGCTGTCAAACTGGACATAAATAAGGCCTATGATCGAGTTGAATGAGGTTTTTTACATGATATGATGCTGAAGCTTGGTTTCTCTCAAACTTGGGTAAGCATGATCATGGCTTGTGTGACCAGTGTGAACTATAGGATCTGGTTTAACTCGGATGAGACTGATTGCTTTGCTCCCACTAGAGGCATCAGACAAGGTGATCCCTTATCTCCATATCTATTTCTGCTATGTAGTGAGGGCCTTTCAAGTTTACTGGAACATGAGGAGATGACTGGTGGTAGTCAAGGTGTTAGGGTGTGCCGTAGTGCACCGTCGATTTATCATTTACTCATTGCCGATGATTACCTGATACTGATGAAAGCTGATGTGTCTAACGCGACCGCTCTTCGTAATGTTCTGGATCTATATTGTGCAAGCTCGGGTCAGCTTGTAGGTGAGGAAAACTCTAGTGTTTTCTTCAATCCGAACACTAGTGTTGAGGTCAGGGAAGAAGTATGCTTACAACTGAATATTGTGGTGGAATCACTGTCTGATAAGTACTTGGGTTTACCTGCTTTAGTGGGTGCAGACCGAAGTGATTCTTTCCAACACCTGATTGATAGAGTGAACAAGATGATCAATGAGTGGAATGAGAAACTCCTATCTATGGGAGGAAAGGAAATACTACTCAAGGCATGTGCTCAATCCATTTCGGTTTATGCAATGTCTGTGTTTAATCTACCGAAGCAAATTTGCAAAGAGATAAACAATGCTATTGCTCGGTTTTGGTGGGGAGGTACAGAGCAGAACAGGAAAATACATTGGATGGCATGGTGGAAAATGTCAGTACCCAAGCAAGAGGGTGGCATGGGCTTCCGAGACCTGCATAGCTTTAATCAGGCCATGTTAGCTAAGCAATGCTGGCGATTATTGAGTGAACCAGATTCTTTGTGTTCACAGGTCCTAAGAGCAAAGTACTACCCAGACAGGGATCTGCTTAACGCTGTGCTAAAAAAGGGTTCATCATATACCTGGCAGAGCATCATGTCAGGGTTAAAAACTTTTAAGCGTGGAAGCATTTGGAGGGTAGGAGATGGTTCAACCATCAACATCTGGACTGACCAATGGGTGCCTCTAGCCCCAACCGTCAGGTTATGACACCAAGAGGAGTATGCCTCTTGTCTACAGTCCAAGAGCTAATTGACCCAATCATTGAGAATTGGGATGAGGAGCTTCTTAGGGACAATTTCTGGGCAATAGATGTGGAGAGAATTTTACAAATACCACTGCCTAGACATGGACAATCTGACTTTATTGCTTGGCATCTTAATAAATCAGGTTGTTTCTCGGTGAGATCTGCCTATCACGAAGAATGGAGGGCAATGTATAGCAGAAGACTTATGAGAGGTGATGGGATATCTAGATCATCGCCGCATGAGGTTTGGAAAAAGATCTGGAATGCAAAGGTACCACGCAAAGTCCAGATTTTCAATTGGTGTGTCCTACATGGCATAGTTCCTTGCCTTTGTGAACTAGCAAATAAACATATAGTTAATTGCCCGGTGTGCAATGTGAACCCAGAAGATCTGAAACATATGTTGTTTAGATGCGGGAGATCAACAGAAGTATGGAGGGAACTTGATCTTCATGATCGGATCAACAGAGCCCTTCAGGTTGATAGGGCTGGATCATCGGTCCTAGAGGAGCTGTTGTGTTCAGAAAGTACTGAGAATGTCGGAGAACTGTCCCAGGAACTGGGTGTGTCTCACTAGGTATCGAGTAAGGGGCTGAACACGGAATCAAACAACCCTCAATGTGCCTCGGCGACGATGCTCGTCGAGCTCGCTGCGGGACAGCACTGCAGAGATAACGCACGGTATTACCCAGGTTCAGGGCCCTCTAGGAGAGGTAAAACCCCTACGTCCTGCCTTGGATGTATTGCACTTGCTTGGAGAGGTTTCAGTACAAAGGGAGCTTGGCGAGCTCAAGGTGGCTAACAATGGCTAACCCTAGAACTCAGAACTTCCCACCGAAGAACTAGCTAGCTATCAACCAGGGTCCAACCCTTTGCCCGAACGTGCTCCCCCTCCTTTTATAGGTGTCTCGGACCTCTTCCCCCAAATATCTTGGCGGGAAGGGTTACCACATGGCGACGAAGGAGGAGGACGGGTGCACGATAAAGGTAGAGTCCATGGACGCGGTCCATGGCAGGGAGCGGTGTCACCAAAGCTGGAAAAGCCACCGTCCAACCAGGACGGTGGGCTGGCGCCGCTGAGGTGGGGTGTGTCCCACGGTGACGTCGCCCTTGGAGCGTAGCTGCATCACCAAAGTGGCAATTCTTGGAGCTCCTTTGCTTGGTGCAGCGTTGTTGACTGCTTTATACATAAGAACGGCAACTGCGGCGCTGCCGTCACCGCGCGCTGGCGCGGCCGTGACTCTGCGGAGGGTGCAGAGCCCATGTGCGCTCTGCCGCGGAGGCAGAGCTGGCTTCGTGAGGAAGGAAAACCCTCGCGAGGCTGAAGGCCTCGCCGAGCCTTTTTTTTTGAGGTATAAGACTGTGAGGCAAAAGCCCCATAGTATTTTATTCAAAGAGTTTCAGAATATTTACAGAAAATACAAGGCTATGAACAAGAAAGAAAAAACTACCTGTACAAACTACCAAAAGAACCAAAGTTACATGAGGCTGCCTATCCAGGCCATAAGATCAGAGTGATATTTATATTTAATCCTATGCCCAAGCAAGGATAAATCATGGACGAAATCCCTCTTCCAAGCAGCAAAGGAGGGTCTTTTGGCTTCAAAGATTTTACCATTTCTCTGCTTCCAAATATTCCAGCAGGCCAAAATAACAACCTCCATGAAGAAAGGTTTATTGAAACCGTCTCTGGCAGCAGATGCAGCAGTCTGAACATCAGTGCTTGAGAACCAATCAATCTGCAAATAGCTCCAGACCCTTTGACTGAATTGACACTCAAAAAACAAGTGCATCCTGTCTTCATGAAGATTCCGGACACAAAGAACACAAGAGTAGTCATCAGTCACCTGCCAATGTCTCCTCTGAAGGAGATCTTTGGTGTTCAATCTATCATTGAGAAGGAGCCAAGCAAAGAACTTAAATTTCAACATGCAGGAAGATCTCCAAATCCATTTATACATGGGCAGTGTGTCCTGATGGTGATGTATATGCTTGTAATATTGTGCTGCAGTGTATTGAGTGCCCCAGCAATAAATCCATGTATCATTCTCCAAGGACAATGGTCCTAATTCCAGTTTAGCCGAGAGTTCTTGAAATTCCTCGAACGCCTGCTCAGATAGAGGCAAATAAAACAAGGAAAGCAAATCCGGGTGCCCATAAACCTCAGCAGCTGACATCTTCTTGTCCAATACATAAGAGAATAGCCTTGGGTATCTCAACGCAAGGGGTTGGGTTAAGTCTCCAATAGCCCAAGCATCCTCCCAGAACATGAAAGTATTCCCTTTCCCAAGGGACAACAGTCGACACTGATCGAAACTGCCCCACTAGCTTCATGATATCTCTCCACCAGAACGAGCCACATGGATTCTCAACATGGGGGACACAATCAACATAATGAGCATTCCAAATCAGACTAACCCAAGGAACATCAGCCATGTTATAAAATTTATGTAGATGCTTCAAAAGCAGAGCTTCATTCTGCTTAGGGAAATTAACAATCCCCACCCCATCAACACTCTTTGGTTTACACAACATATCCCAAGCTGCCAAAGACTGTTTAGGGTGTCAGAATTACCTCTCCAAAGGCATTGTCTCAGTACCCTGTCCATTTCCTTGATAATACCAGCAAGCAATTGAAGAGAACAAGGAAATAGATAGGCATAGATGATAAAGCAGAATTCACTAGTTGTAACCTTGCACCCTGAGACAGGAAAGAGGATGTGGAACAAAGCCTTCTCTCCAACCTAGTAACAATAGGTGTTAAATCACTGATTCTTGGTCTAGTAGTTCCCAGAGGCAGTCCCAAGTAAGTAAAAGGCAACCCACCAATCTGACACCCAAAAACATATGCCAACTGTGCAATAAGGTTATCGGGTACATTGATAGGGACCATACTGGATTTGTGATAATTGACCTTAATCCAGTTGAGAGGGAAAACTTATGCAATAACTCTTTCATTGCAATAACTTGACTTAAAACCGCAGGCATGATCAAAAGAGTATCATCAGCATACTGAATAATGGGATAGTCCTCCTCATTTGTGACAATAGGCAAATCGATTCCCCCTTGCTGAAAAAGATCATTCACCACCACCTGAAGTAACTCAGAGCCCCAAAACATATAGTAGGGGTGAAAGAGGGTCCCCTTGTCTAACTCCTCTTTTACAATGGAATTGTTTACCTGGTACACCATTTAACAGAATTTGTGATGTGCCAGTGGACAAAATATTTCTGACCCAATTTAACCATTTACTATTAAATCCCATGCTCTCCATTACTTTTATAATCGCCTCATGCTCAATAGTATCAAAAGCTTTTGCAAAGTCCAACTTCAGAATAATAATTGGCCTTTTAGAGGTATGACAGAGGTGTAGATATTCAAAACCCCATGCAACACAATCCTGAATTGACCTAGACTTGAGGAACCCATACTGGTTCTTATGGAGGCACTTGAGAATATGAGTCTGTAACCTGTTGGCTGCCAGCTTGGTCAGAAACTTTAGACAAACATTAGTTAAAGAAATGGGCCTAAAGTCATTGACCCCCTCAGGGCTAGCAACCTTGGGTACCAGGGTGATGTAAGAGCTATTGATACTTTGCAAATTCAGATTTTCCTCATGAAAGTCCTTGCCAGTTTATAAAAATCATCCTTAATGATACCCCAACATTTCTTGAGGAACAATCCATTGAACCCGTCCGGGCCAGGAGCCTTATGTGCTGGCATCTCTTTTACAACCAAGTCCATCTCCTCAGTTGTGAAAGGAATAGTCAGATCTTCCAATCCATCCACCCTGCTAAATAGTCTGGCAAGATCAAACTGCATATTGATTCCATCTGCCTGTCCCATTCTGTTTCTGTATGAAGACNCTCATCCATAATAAAGATAACCTCATTGCACTTCTTGATAAGCAATTTAAGCTTTGATAATGACATATGCCACTTTTTCAAAACAAATCTAAGTGACTTAAACTTATCAGCCAACACAGCAGCAGAGGAAATTTTATGTGAGAAATTCTCCCAAGAACCTTTCACCACCTCCAAGAAACCAGGTTGATCCACCCAGAAGCTCTCAAATCTGAACAGGGTAGCCTTTGGGATAACTGTACTTATATTCACCATACATGGAACATGATCAGAGGAGGATTTTGCCAAGGGAAGCACCACAGTATTAGGATAAGCAGAGGTCCAGTTCACTGAAGTGAAAAACCAATCTAGCTGCTCTAATAAAGGTTGTTCTTGCATGTTAGACCAAGTAAAAGCTCTTCCCTTAAGGGGTAATTCCACAAGGCCCAAGTGCCCAATGATGTCATTAAACCGGAACATATCATTAACATCTCCCCCAGGTCTATTTCTGTTCTCCTCAGACCGAATGAAATTAAAATCCCCCAGAAGCAGCCAATTATCCATAACTGGAATCTGAAGATTATAAAGCCAGGACACGAAATCCTCTCTTTTCTGCCCATTGCACGGTCCATAAACCGAAACCATGGTCCAGGTTTCCCCATTGTGCACAGAAGTGAATTCAATAATAATGCCAAAATCGTTAATCTGGATTAAGCGCCCACTGAACATGGATGAACACCACATAACCAAAATACCACCCGAGGCTCCAACAGAAGGACTATAGGCAAAATTATCAAAACGTTTCGGGCTGAATTTCCTGAGAAGCCATTGGTCAATGAATTCACATTTAGTCTCTTGAACACAGATAATAGAGCACCTACTCTCTTCAATTTTAGAACGCAAAGCAAGTTGTCGATTTTCACCATTTAGACCGCGCACATTCCAACAGAGCACACACCAATTTCTAGTTTGTGTCCCCATTAAAACACCAAGGTAGCAGAATAAGGTAGCAAATATCACCAGCGCAGCTGTCGTGGGGCTACCTTTCGGGTACCCCACGGTGGTGGTACCTGGGTCACGCCAAGGGAAGCCCATTGAAGCCCATGAAGCGCACCGTGAGGCCCAAGTAGCCGGTTAGATCGGTGATGAGACTTTCCTTATCCTGTAATGTGCAATCCGCACCGTCCACCCGAGACCTGGCCTGTGATATAAAGGCCAGGAGGGTGCGCCACCTAGGGCAAGAAACACACAGGCAAACCCTAGCGAGATTGCCATCTCGCCATTGTAGCCACCTCGATAATATCAGACAAGCAGGAGTAGGTCTTTACCTCATCTTGAGGGGCCGAACCTGGGTAAACTCGCCCCCTGTTAGCCGTCGTGATCACCAACGTTCATCCTCTCTTCCCCTCAATCAACCCGGGGTACCTAACCTTGGGAATTGCCGAGCCCCAACCTCGACAATTGGCGCCGTCTGTGGGAAGAACAGATCGTTGGAGTCATGGTTGCGCCGGCCTCATCTGCAATGAAGAACGGCATCAGCGCCAGGGAGTCGATCTACACCGGCTTCCTCGAGTTTGTCCAGCACTCGCCGGCGGATCTCCCGGCGTACGCTGAGCTGCAGCAGAGCACGTGGATTACCTTCGGTAGTCTACGCTATCTGGTGGACAGTCGTGGAACGCTCCGGCCCACGCTGGCCACGTTGCGCGCGACGGATGCGCCTGCATCTACATCGACTGCGCCGACCGCGGCACCTCCCGCCGCGAAGATCGCATCTACTACGGCCACGACGATCGCGTCGTTGACTGCCGTGAAAATCGCGTCTACTTCGACTGCGTCAGCACCATCTACGATTGCGTCAACGGCGACTACGGTGACCACACCTGCGGTTGCCAGAAAAATCGCATCTACTGCAACCCCGGCGCGAAACAAGTCTACTCCGACCTTCTTGTCCGCGCCAAGACCTACACCGATTTCGACTACGCCAACCGCGCCTCCGCATCGCGGAGTCGCCAGCAGTAGCGACCGTGGCACCCGCCACGTTGCTGTGATCTTCGACTCTGAGCATAGCTCGGACGAAGGAAGCAGGACTGGGAGCATCAGCCCCACTCGACGGGTTTACCCCGCGCAAGTTTATATGACCAACTCAGCACGACCCAACGGCGGGGAACCCGCATACCCGCTGGAGGTGACCATGCCGGACAGGGTGACAAAACTCACCATCACCCGGGAGATGGCGATCAAGGCCATGAAGCACGTGGACGAAGGCACGTTCCCTTCACCAGATGAACCCCGAGAAGACCAACTGGCGGTCCAATACCTGCTTTGGAAGGAGTCCGAGCGAGTCCGCCTAGAGAGGGCCAATTTGATTCGGCGCAAAGAACAAGCTGACGCGTCGAGTGCCAGGAGGGCAGCGCACTCGTTCATGGCTGGTTCGGAAGAAGTCACACAAGGAGGAGGACGTCACAGGGCTCGCATGCCGCGGGTGCCAGAAGCTGATCGCGTCCACCTCACTCGCAATCTGGAGTCGTCATTCATGACGGAGGATGCGGACGGAATCCCCATCCCCAAAACACCCGCTTCGGCCCTCATGGCAGTCGAAACCTACCTGCGACTAACACAGCCACCGGAGGGTAACGCCCACGCTCGCCTTCATAGGCGACAAATTCAATCCCTCAGGGAAGTCGAGGAAGTCCTGGCAAAGGCAGCACCAGCAGAAAGGGTGCACGAGAATCGAGGCCGCCGCGATCGTGAACCTGCACCACTTGCAGACCTAGCCCCAATTCGACTGCGACAGCCGCAGCCAGGCGAAGATGTCCGCAACGTCGTCACACAGAGAAGGGTGGACCGCAGTCGACGGATGCGAGCAGCAAGTGCACAGGCCAACGACGACGACGACGGCTTCGAGCCACGCGGAGCCGCATGCTTCAGCTTCAACATCCGTGACACGAAGATGCCCAAAGGCTTCAAGTTAACAGCGGAGACACCCAAGTATGACGGGAAGCAAGACCCAAGAGACTGGCTGGAGGACTACCTCATCGCGTGCAGCTGTCAGGGTGGTACTTCGACTACAGCCATGCAGTACATCCAGTTGATGCTCACAGGATCTGCACGCGGGTGGCTCAACACTCAGCCCAGGGACGCTTTCAGCACCTGGGACGAGTTTAGGAACGCTTTCGTGAAGAGCTTTCTGGGGACATACGCAAGGCCAACAACCCTCATTGAGCTCCAGGCGTGCAAGCAGGGTCGAGACGAGCCACTCCGCTCGTACATCCAGCGGTGGACTTTGCTTCGCAACACCATGGACGGAGCCACCTCAGAAGACAGGGTAATGGACGCGTTCATGCACGGCGTTTACCGCCGCGACCTCCGTGAGGAGTTTGGTAGGCTTAGGCCGAGGAACATGATCGAGCTCATGCAGATAGCCAACCAGTGGGCAGATGGAGAAGACTCGGTCCGTGACGCACCACGATCTCCGAAACAAGAAGCGGGACCTAGCAACTGGCGAGAAGGGCGCCTGAAGAAGAAGCCGCGTTACGTCGGCAACGACTCGATCGAGTTAGTAGCGGCGGGATTCGAAACCCCCCGTGAGGATGAAAGACAGTACAACCAGGGCGGTGGAAGCAGTTACCGTGGTGAAGGAAGTCGCAAGCGCGAGTGGCGGAGACGCCCACTGACTGACGAAGAAGAGTTAGAACAACCCTGCAAGCATCATATGTTTAGGGACCCGGAGACAGGCAGGTGGGGATCCCGCCACCTATTGAAGGACTGCAGAAAGGCGCGTAAGATATACAGGGCGTTTGCGCGAATAGTCCCTCAGAACGGACAGCATGACAACCAAGCGGCACCCGTGGCACAGCCAGCCGCACAGCTGGCTCTCCAGGCGCCGCCTGCTCCTCCAGTCGCCAACCCAGCGCAGGCAGCGCTGGCCTTCTACCCGCAGCAGCAACAGCAACCACAGCCACAGCCGCAGGATCCTGCTAACGTGTTCCCGGCAGCACGTGGGCAGATTAACATGATACAGAAGGGACGTCCTTCCAACAGGACCCAGAAAATCATCACCCGCCAGGTCTACCAAGCACTCACCAACCCACCTGCAGTACCCGATTACCTGAGAGGCTCAGAAACAGCGATCACTTTCTCCAGAGCGGACCACCCGCCGGCGATACCACGACCCGGGCACGCTGCTCTGGTAGTCGAAGCTCAGATCGGGGAGTACACCTTGAAGAAGGTGTTCATGGATGGAGGCAGCGGTATCAATATCATCTTCGCCGACACTCTCAGAAGAATGAACAAGTCAACATCCAACCTGACGCCATCAGCGAATACTTTCCACGGCATAGTACCAGGGCAAGCAGTCACGCCCATGGGAACAATCACACTCGAGGTTATATTCGGCACACCCGAAAACTTCCAGCGAGAGGCGATCGACTTCGAGGTAGTCGACTGGAAGTCGCAATATCACGCCATACTGGGTCGTCCGACCTTTGCCAGGTTCATGGCAGTGCCCCACTACGCCTACCTCCTGCTCAAGATGCCGGGACCAAAGGGTGTCATCACGGTGAAAGGCGATTTCGACCGGTCTGATAGCTGCGACCGCGAGTTCAGCAGGATTTCTGAGTTCTTCGGGATGGACGAGCACCTGGAGATGATGGCAGTCGACAACGACAAGACTCTGTTCCCGCCACGGAAGAAATCATCCAAGGACTCGGCATTCAACGCAAGCGACGACACAAGGGCCCATCAGGTACACCCGACGGACGCCGATAAGACAGTCAGGGTGTCATCAAGCCTGACTAGCGCATAGGAAAGCGCGCTCGTCGAGTTCCTGCGCGAGAATTGGAAGATATTCGCCTGGCAACCTTCTGACATGCCAGGTATACCAAGGGAACTCGCCGAGCACTCCTTACGCGTATACAAAGACGCTAGACCAGTCAAGCAAACCATGAGGCGTTTTGCGGGTCCAAAGAGAGATGCCATCAGCAAGGAGATTGACCGGCTGCTTCACGCCGGATTCATTCGAGAGATAAAAGAGTCAGAGTGGGTAGCAAACCCGGTATTGGTGGAAAAGAAGAAGACGAAGAAACTCCGCATGTGCGTCGACTTCACCGCCATCAACAAATGCTGCCCCAAGGATCACTTTCCGCTCCCGCGGATTGATCAGATCGTCGATTCGACTGCAGGTTGCGCACGCCTATCCTTCCTGGATGCCTACTCCGGGTACCAGCAGATCAGGATGAAAGTCGAGGATCAGGAGAAGACGGCGTTCATCACACCACATGGTGTATTCTGTTACCAGATGATGCCCTTCGGGTTGAAGAACGCTGGAGCCACATACCAGCGCACGATGCAGGCCTGCTTGAAGGAGCTCATAGGACAGATCGTCCAGGTCTACGTCGACGACATAGTCGTCACCACCCGCACAGAGGGCAGCCTCATCGACGACCTCCGCAAGGTCTTCGACGCGCTCAACAAGTACCAGATCAAGTTAAACCCAGACAAGTGCGTCTTCGGTGTCCAGCCGGAGAATTACTGGGGTATCTTGTTTCTGCGAGAGGAATCGAAGCCAACCCTGAGAAGGTGCAGAACATACTCGACATGCCTGCACCGACCAAGCTTCATGAAGTACAACGCCTAGCCGGCAGAGTCGCAGCGCTCAGTCGGTTTATTAGTAAGTTGGGAGAAAAGGCCCTGCCCTTCTACCAACTGATGAAAAAGGCAGACAAGTTCGAGTGGACAGAGGAGGCACAAGATGCATTCGACAAACTGAAACAGACCCTCACAACCCCTCCAGTGCTGGTGGCACCACATGAGAACGAGCCACTGTACCTGTATGTGGCGGCCACGAGTAGAGTGGTTAGTACCGTACTCGTAGTCGAGCGGGAGGAAGAAGGAAAGAGCCACCCTGTTCAGCGACCCGTGTATTACCTCAGCGAGGTGCTAACTGATTCCAAGCAGCGGTACCCGCACTATCAGAAGCTAGCATACGGAGTCTTCATGACGTCCAGGAAAGTGGTACACTATTTCTCTGAGCACCCGATCACGGTGGTAAGCTCCTCTGCCCTATCCGACATTCTCACCAACCCGGCCGCGACAGGAAGAGTCGCCAAGTGGGTTGTCGAGTTAGGGCCATGGGGGTTGAAGTATGTACACCCGAAGGCAATCAAGGCCCAGGTCCTCCCAGAGTTTACCACAGAGTGGATAGAAGCACAACTGCCTGATGAGCCCGACTTGTCCAATGCATGGACAATGTATTTCGATGGATCCAAAAAGTTCAACTCAGCCGGAGCAGGAGTCGTGCTCATCTCACCCAAAGGCGACAAGCTGAAGTACGTGCTGCAGATGAAATTCTCAACACCTTCCAACAACGAAGCAGAGTACGAAGCCCTGATCCACGGCATGCGGATGGCCAAGAACTGCGGCGCCACTCGCCTCATGATCTACGGCGACTCCTACCTTGTCGTACAGCAAACCATGAAGCAGTGCGATGCCATCGCTGACAACATGATAGCCTACAGGGAGCTGTACAATCAACTGGAAGGCCTCTTCGACGGCTGCGAACTGCGGCACATCGGCCGCGAAAGCAACGAAGAAGCTGACGCCCTGGCCAACCTAGGTTCGGATCGAGCTCCGGTGCCACCCGGAGTCTTCCTCGAGTGCATCACACAGCGCTCAATCAAGGTCCGGCCCCCGCCAGGACCCTCTACATCGACAACAAGCACCGCCAACCCGCCAAGCACGGAGAAGGAGCTCATGGAGATAATGCTGGTCGAGCCCACGTGGACAAGCCCGTATCTGGCTTACATGCTGCACCAGCGGCTGCCGGAGAACCCAGTCGAAGCCAGGCGCATCGTCCGCCGTTCCAAAGGCTTCACCATCATCAATGGCGAGCTCTACAAGAGAAGCATCTCAGGAGTCCTCCAAAGGTGCATCGATCCAGCCGACGGCCAAGCTATCTTACTCGACATCCACGCCGGCATCTGCGGGCACCACGCAAGCAGTCGAGCACTGGTGGCCAAGGCCTTGCGAGCAGGGTTCTACTGGCCCACCGCAATGCAAGACGCAGAAGAACTGGTAAAAAAGTGCGTTGGCTGTCAGGAGTTCGCCAACAAGCCGCACGCACCAGCGTCCGCACTGAAGACAATACCACTCGCATGGCCCTTCGCGCAATGGGGGCTCGACATGGTAGGTCCCTTCAAGAAATCCTCCCCAGGTGGGCACACCCACCTCCTGGTGGCAGTCGACAAGTTCACGAAGTGGATCGAGGCGGTCCCAATCACAAGCTCAACTGCAACCTCAGCGGTCAACTTTATCAGGTCGATCATCTTCAGGTTCGGTGTGCCACACGGCATCATCACCGACAACGGGACGAACTTCACAGCCGAAGAATTCAGGGACTTTTGCTCTGAACAAGGCATCAAGCTCAGTTATGCATCCGTCTCGCACCCGCAGTCCAATGGGCAAGTCGAGAAAGCCAATGGCCTAGTCAGCAAAGGCATCAAGAAGCGTCTGCGAGTACCATTGAAGCGAGCCGCAGGAGCCTGGGTGGAGGAGTTACCAAGTGTGCTGTGGAGCCTACGCACCACGCCAAACAGATCTACCCAGTATACACCATTCTTCATGGTGTACGGCGCCGAAGCAGTCCTGCCCTGCGACATCAAATTTGATGCTCCACGGGTGGTGGCATACGACGAGTCTGATGCAGAAGAAGCACTCGAAGATGACGTGGATACCCTGGATGAAGCACGCGACATCGCCCTCAGCCGCACAGCCATGTACCAGCAAGACCTGCGCAACTACCATGGGCGACGACTGCGGCCTAGAGCATTCGTCCCAGGGGATCTGGTTCTCCGGCTCAAGCAGAAGAAGGTGCACAAACTCGCCTCCCCATGGGAGGGTCCATACATTGTGACAGAGGCAATCGGCAACGGAGCTTACCGCCTGAAGGACTCGAAGACGGGGACAGTCTGCAGCAATCCGTGGAACGTGGCACAGCTACGCCGCTTCTACGCCTGATCGACCCCAACTTGTAAACTTCATCTTGTCAAGTAGCAGCAGGTTTCTCACGCACTCTTTCCCTCGCCAGGGTACCTAAGGGGACTGAAGGGTTTTAACGAGGCGGCCTGTTTGCGAGAATCAATAAAGATATTTGAAGAAAAAGACTCATCATTTTTTCCTTTGCGAACAATCAACCTAAATCCTAGGCCGCCACTCGAATCACTCGGGGGCTGCGCCACACAGGCATAACTCGAAAATCCTAGGCCGCCACTCGAACCACTCGGGGGCTCGCGCCATACAGGTCTAAGTCCAGCCTAGGCCGCCACTCGAATCACTCGGGGCTGCGCCACACAGGCATAACTCGAAAATCCTAGGCCGCCACTCGAACCACTCGGGGGCTCGCGCCATACAGGTCTAAGTCCAGCCTAGGCCGCCACTCGAATCACTCGGGGGCTGCGCCACATAGGCATAACTCGAAAATCCTAGGCCGCCACTCGAACCACTCGGGGGCTCGCGCCATACAGGTCTAAGTCCAGCCTAGGCTGCCACTCGAATCACTCGGGGGCTGCGCCACACAGGCATAACTCGAAAATCCTATGCCGCCACTCGAACCACTCGGGGGCTCGCGCCATACAGGTCTAAGTCCAGCCTAGGCCGCCACTCGAATCACTCGGGGGCTGCGCCACACAGGCATAACTCGAAAATCCTAGGCCGCCACTCGAACCACTCGGGGGCTCGCGCCATACAGGTCTAAGTCCAGCCTTGGCCGCCACTCGAATCACTCGGGGGCTGCGCCACACAGGCATAACCCGAAAATCCTAGGCCGCCACTCGAGCCACTCGGGGGCTCGCGCCATACAGGTCAAAGTACAGCCTTGGCCGCCACTCGAATCACTCGGGGGCTGCGCCACACAGGCATAAACTCAAAAATCCTAGGCCGCCACTCGAATCACTCGGGGGCTCGCGCCATACAGGTCAAAGTACAGCCTTGGCCGCCAATCGAATCACTCGGGGGCTGCGCCGCACAGGCATAACTCGAAAACACTAGGCCGCCACTCGAGCCACTCGGGGGCTGCGCCGCACATGCCTAACTCAAACATACCTAAGACGTCACCCGATTCACTCGGGGGCCGCTCCATACAGGTTTACGAGTGCAAAAACACACGTTATACATTCAGCGAATAACATCACATGGGCATACATACATGCATATTTATGTTACAATCTAACATTGTGCAACAACAGTTTGCCAGTCCTATTCTACAGGTTCATCCTTTGGCGCATCGAGCGGCCCTACAAGATGCTCACTATAACTCAGGACCTGTTGAATCATCCGACGCGCCGCTGCAAGAGTATCGGCGTAGTCATCTGCTCCAGGCAATCCATCAAGCACCCTGTCCAAGGGAAGATGAGGTCGGTGCATTCGAACGTATGCCAGCGCCACGTTCGCTCCGCCAACAAGTTGAGCAAGTACGACCTCTTTCATCGCCTTGCCCTCACGGTACATCTCCAGCAGCGCAGCCAGTCCAGTAGGCTGCTCGTTGTGCGGAAAGTACACTTTGTTGATCCGCATGAGGGTTCTCCTACAACCTTCCAAGAGCAAAGCAGCCCGCCAGGTTCGATCCAGCATCTTAGCCAGTATACTGCCTCTGGGTCTGTTCGACCAAAATGTACGCGCTTCGAGTGAGTCACCGGTGGCCTCTCTTTCCACCCGCTCGTCTACTCGACTCTGCTCGGCCTTCCAATCAGGATTCACATCTGCATCAAGACTCAGCACTTAGAACAGCGAGAGCATGAAGAAGTCAAAGCAAAGCGCCAGAAAGCCAACCTTGCAGCTGTCGACTGATCAAGTCAATCTGGCCAAGAAGGAACTCCTCACGCGGGGAGAACGGCGCAGCAGCCTGCGACTTCAAGCGTGCCAGCTCTGACTCGGCAACCTTCAGCTTCGACTCGAGCTCAACAATCTTGTTCCTCATATAAGTCATCACTCGTTGATCATTTACGCTTCGCACAGGGGCTGCCGGAGCTTGACGATGGGTGCGACTAGGTGCAGCCGAAGAGGTGTCCTCACCCTCACCCGCACCAGTAGCTCCAGCAACCTCAGGAGCCTCGCCCACCTCAGACTGTCAAGTTCGACAATGTTAAACAAGGAAAGAAGGCACATCCAAGAATAAAAATGGCAGAAGACTCGAAGGCGCATATTCACATTTCAACATCAGCATGTTCACGGCCAAGGGACCCGCAAAATACACAAGTTCATTACAGACCAAATAAAAAGCAGAATCCTAGAGGAACAGAGTCTACATCGCAGATTCCGACTGGGAGCGGCCTTTCCTAGCAGCCATCTCTGCAGCCTTGGCAATTTTCTTCTTGAAGGTGTCAATCAGCGTTGCAGCCAGCTGACTCGCCCGCGCCTTCACGTACTAAGGGATGCGGTCTTGCCATCAGGTCTTCCGGGGGAAGTCGCTGACAACCTTCTCAAAGTCACCTGCGACTTGATGACCAAGTAGGAGCTGGAAAGTGAGCTCTGAGCCGCGTACCGTCTGAGCACGCGTGTAGTCCGCTAGGGTGGTCGCCTCGCCTTCAAACGGAGCCGCAAGCGCATCAACATCGGCCGGCGACGGCTGGTTGGGGAAGATGCTCCGATGCACACTCGCCAGGGCATCTTTCGACTTCTGCAGCGCCGCCGAAGATTGCTGCAGTGCAGTCGAAGCATACGCATGGGCGCGGTCAACGAAGCCAACAGCCGTCTCCAGGTCGACATTCTCACTGGAAGTCTCTTCTGGAGGAGCGCCTCCGCACGGCTCTGAACAACGAAGATGACCACACTTGTAACACATCAGAAGTCGACACAAGACAAAGTAGGCAATGAGCCGAGATACTTACCTCCGATTACATTGGCGAGTGCGAGCAAGCGTTCAACCTGGGTCTTCTCTAGATCACCCCGGGTTCGCTCACGCTTTTGAGCTGCACCCAGGGATTTCTCCAGCTCCGCGACCCGCTTCGCCATGCTCTCCTTCTCGCCTGTGGATCACCGGAGCAAAGTCAACAATGAAGATAGTCACAGCACCTCTCGAACACAAGGGTTAGTACTTACTGTTAGCTTGCTCCAAAGCAGCGTGGAGTCGATCCTTTTCCTTCTCCATTCGCACGAAGGCTGCGGCTCCCTCCATCAGCTGGCGACAAAACGGCTGTGGAAAGAACAAGATATCAATCTGTGCCCGACTATTCTAGTCACGCACATCTTCGGGGGCTACTCCCATCGGGAGCGCTGTTCGCGCACCCGATACAGCTCTTGCAGATTGAGGTAAAGCACACTTACGTGCTCAAGCAATCCAGCGTCCACCGAGGTCGCATCAGCAGTCTTCTCGGGAACGGAGGAAGTCGAAGCCTTCAAGGTCGACGCATCACCCGCCTGCGGCCCTTCTTCGGTCGCCTTCGCGGTCTGCTCCAACACGGGAGCAGAAGTGTGCTCCATCTCTGGAGGCGAAGAACCGACAGCGCCAGTGCGGTTGCTGTGGCAGGATAATTCAATTCAAACACTCGCAAAGGCAAAAAGGGCACTCGACAGAACAAGGTGATGGTTTCAAGACTAACCTGGTGACGTCCTGATCATCATCGCTGCTCAGGGAGACGGAAGGCATCCTTCCGAACCCAGTCGGCGGCGCAGAGCTAAGGGGAGGCACGACCAAAGGCTCTGTCGGGCCGCTCATGTGCCTGGCACCCGACGACGACTCGCTCGCCTCGTCCACGTCCTCCACCTCCACTTGCTTTGCGGGTGACGAAGCCGAAGCCGACTCGCCAATCCTTCGCCTTTGCCGCTTGTGCAGCGGCTCTTCGTCTTCATCATCCTCCTCCACCTCTTCGCTCGGAGAGTTGGCAGAAGGAAGTTCAGCGTCATCCTCCTCGTCCTCCTTCACGACCTCTGCCTCAGCGTGAGGACCGTTCTCCATCAGCGGAGGAAGGCTAACAAAGCTGGAACGACCCTGTCAAAAAATTCGAGTCAAGCAATAAGATTCGACTGAAGAAAACTCAAGACGAGCAAGGTTCAAGACACCTACCTCAGGCACAGGATTGTCGAGGCCATATGGCTGCACCGGGCACTTGACGCTGCATGTGTCTGCGGCTCGGAGGCTGGTGATGCTCCTCACCTTCGACTCGACTCCTTCGTCATCAAGTTCATCGCTGGATGCACGCGCCCACATTGGCTGGGCACGGCGGCAGAGCGGCTGCACTCGGAGCCTGAAGAAGGTCGCGATGAGGTGCACCCCACCCGACTCGCGACCAAGGGTCTTCAGAAGTTCGCGGAGGAGCGCCAGCAGCGGCTTGGTCGCCTCCCTATCTTCCTTGGACAGCGGGTGCGCCCACGCCTTCGTCTTCTGCAACGCGCGGTCAGCCGCGAAGTCGGGAAGGCCTTCTTGGTCGCACCTGACGTAGAACCACTTCCTCCGCCAATTCTGGACGGAGTCGGATTTCTTCATCTGGAAGAACGTGGTGTCGCCACGCACTTGGATGTTGAAGCCGCCGACTGGGTAGACCTGCTTCGACTTCCCAACGTTCTTGCGAACGAGGAACAGAGACTTCCAGAGAAGCCAGTTGGGAGAGATTCCCAAAAAGCACTCGCAGAGCACGATAAAGCTCGCGATGCTCAAGACGCTGTTGGGAGTCAGATCGTGGATCTGAATCCCATAAGCGAACATGAGACCACGAACAAAATCGTGGATGGGGAACCCGAAACCCCGTGGAAGGAACTCCACGAAGCAAACGCGTTCCCCATCGCGAGGAGAGGGGAGTACCTCTTTTCCCGGAGCGCGCACGGCCGCCTGGTCCGCCGGCGGCAGCAGCCCCTGCGCGCGGAGGCTCTCAAGATCGGCTTTCTTCACCGACGACTTCACCCAGTCGCCTTCCACCTTCTTAATGCCTGCATCGGCGGCGGCGGCGCCCTCGGTGGTCTTCGCTCGTTTCGAGCCCATCCTCGCTCGAGGGAATGGAGAAAGCTCGGGAGAACTGGGCGCAAGGACAGCAATGGCGGAGAAGATTGCGGAGATGGCGAGAGAATGAAGATGGAGTGAACTGTTTCACCGTCGCGGTGGAAAATATGTACCGCGGGGACGGTTCATCTAGGCCGTCCTCCGTGGAACGGTAATCGAGAACAACATCCGGCCGTCCACGTGTCGCGCGGAGAGGGCAACCGTCGCCGGCCACGCCGCCCACTACGCACGGGAATCAAGGCGTCATCATTATCCCGCGAAAGTTTCGCGCCCAACGGTCCAAATTCATCAGCGGCCGCTGTGACAGTGGGCCCACTTCGTCACGTCCCGTCGGGCGCAGAGTGTGCCAGGAAGCGTCATCACTGATGTCATCCCTGACGTCACTACGGAGTCGTATCAAGTAAGCCAACGATCCGGCAGAGCACTCGACAATCCATTCGAGTAAGACAAGTACGTAGTAAGCTTTACAAGCTGATGATACCCGAATTTATCATTCGAGTGGACGAACAATCAGTAAGCTTTAAGAGCTGAGTTTAAGCCACTTCAGTAGGCCATCAAGGCTGAGTACAGAGTAAGTCGAGCAAGGCCAGTTTTTGACTCGGGTATTTCGAGACATCTTCTTACTCCCATCGGGAGCGGGCTTTTCGACTAAAGAAATATTGAGTTTAACCTCAATTGCAAGCAATTCAGATTAATCTCGGGGGCTACTCCCATCGGGAGTGCTGTTCGCGCACCCGATGACTAAGGACAACGACAGTCGAAAGTTGGCGAATCAAGAAGATCATGCGGCACACCCGATGATTCAAGGCAAATACGCTCGAAGGTTGACTCATAAAGGAACCAGATGGCGTGCCCGGAGGAAGGAGTCCTTTACTCGACTCTGCGATTCGACTAAGCACTCGGGGGCTACTGTCGTGGGGCTACCTTTCGGGTACCCCACGGTGGTGGTACCCGGGTCACGCCAAGGGAAGCCCATTGAAGCCCATGAAGCGCACCGTGAGGCCCAAGTAGCCGGTTAGATCGGTGATGAGACTTTCCTTATCCTGTAATGTGCAATCCGCACCGTCCACCCGAGACCTGGCCTGTGATATAAAGGCCAGGAGGGTGCGCCACCTAGGGCAAGAAACACACAGGCAAACCCTAGCGAGATTGCCATCTCGCCATTGTAGCCACCTCGATAATATCAGACAAGCAGGAGTAGGTCTTTACCTCATCTCGAGGGGCCGAACCTGGGTAAACTCGCCCCCTGTTAGCCGCCGTGATCACCAACGTTCATCCTCTCTTCCCCTCAATCAACCCGGGGTACCTAACCTTGGGAATTGCCGAGCCCCAACCTCGACAGCAGCTAGCAAAAATAATTACAGACCCAAAAGTATGACAAAGTCTAGAACAGAGGATCCCATCCTCAAAGCCTAAATAAGAACATCAACACAAAAGGGGGCCGGCTGTTCTCCCTCCATACTGACAAACTCTACTCATCGTCATTGGAAGATTTCTTGGTAGGAGCAGAGGGTGGCGCCTTAAGCACCTCCTCAGATAATTTGTCTGCCTCAATACCTAGGGCAGCACCAACCTGCTGCATCACATGAATTGGGATCTCACATATCTGCACCTCTCCCTTTTCCTTACCAGCATTCTTCTTTCCTGCTTGCTTCCTAGGCTGTCTCTTGATCTTCTTCCTTGCAGTAGAATTCTCCACAGAAATAGGTCGGAAGCCATCCCTCTTAACACTACTGCGAGTACACCTCCTCACTAGAGATTCAACAACAGGTGTTTCAGCCCTTCTCATCCTGGTCTTGCTCCTGGTGACAGCTGGAGAACAAAACAAATTTGCTGAGGCAGAATCAGGTGTCATCACATTGTCAAAACATAGAGACCGAGCCACTGGCCGTTTCCTAGCAGACAGAACAAATCTGTCCTTAGCACAAGGAAGCTTTGGAGCAGAAAAGCTACATAACATATCAAAAGCTTCTGACCATGACCTCTTGGAGAGCAGAGCAGAGGAAATCGGATAGCCGACAACAACTTTAGGAATGTTCAGAGAGAAACACTTCTGCAGAACTGGACAAATATTCCTTTCCCAAAACAGAGATGGTGGTACCGTAGGACCCACAAACCTAGTTGTTACAATTCCAACATTAATAACCAAGTTAGCCTGCTGCATCTGCTGACCTGGCACAAGAGCAAGATCATTGACTTGATTTACTTCAAAATCTGCCTGGTTAACTGAATCATTGGAGTTCCCAGAAAGATCAAGCACAATGGAATTGTCAACCAGCATCTCCACAGGTTGTTCAACTTCCTCTTCTTGTGGCATTGGCTGTTCCTGCACCTCAGGGATAGGCTCCTCATTATGCTGAAGATTCTGGTGGTCACCATTCCACCCAATTTCAGGATACTGGGGCAACACAAACATGTGTGGATCTTCCACTAAGTTACCTGGTAAAGGATGTGGGTTCCCATCCATAGGCATTGGGTCCTCATCCCCCGGTATGACATCAGCAAAATCTGCACTAAGGACATAACAAGGCGATGTCCAGGTTTCTTTCACAGCTCCTAAATCACTATAATCCCCAAATACAACATCGCGGGGAACTTGTGCCGGGGAATTGAAAGCTGCATAAACAAGCGTTCGGTCCTTAACCGCATCATCCTGGTGCCAACTAATGAACTTCCCAAAAGCAGCAATGGCATTGGTAATATCATAATCGTTCCTATAATCCAAAGGAACACCTAGCAACATCAACCAACCTCGGCGAAATCCCTGCACAGCCCGATGAATCCTCTCTCTATTGTCATGATTCACAAATCTGACGAAGATATTATTGTGCAGATGGTACGGGCCATGGTGAACCAAAGCAGATAAAGCGGCAGGGCTACTAAGCTCAAACATCCCAATCCCAAATAAGCACGGACTAACAGATCGGACCTGGCGTTCCAACACCTCAGTAATGAAGATCCTGACCTGTTCCCTCCATTGAGCTTCTTGATGCTGCGGTTGCGGAGGCAACAACGAAGCCACACAGAAGGCACTGTGTCGGCGCGGCGGCCTGACCGAAGAGTTGTAGTAGGTACGGGGAAGTCGCGTCGGACCACCGTCGATGATCTCGTGACCCAGAGGAACAAACCGACCCGGGTCGAGTTCAAAGGCCGCCATGCAGCTACTAGAACTCAGGCAAGCCGACGGCAATGGTGGAGGAGGAGGGCAGGGGGGCGGCGAGGGCGGAGCTGTCGAAACAGGGGTTGGGGTTTTTGGAGACGAAACGGCAGGGGAAGCCTCTGTGTCCTTGATGTGACCGGTATCTTTACTTGTCTTCTTAGGTACCCAGATCTTTTCTTTTTTGGAGAGACAGTTTTTCCGATAATGACCCAGCTTGAAACAACTCCTGCAACGAACCCTATTAACGCAATCCTTAGTGTCATGGCCCATGGAAAGACACCGTCCACACTTCCAGAAACGATAAGCAATATCATCAACCACCTCCTCCAGCCCAGTGGGCTCAGCATGAGGCAAGTTGTTTTCTGACTCTGTCCTGTTGGACTGCAGCTCATGGGCCGTAGAAGGAGTCTCAGTCAGATCATTTGAAACCCAATTTGACGCGCCCAGCTCAGAAGAGTTAAGAACGACATTGGTGGTTTCAATACTATCCTTGTCAATGAGATCAATAGGTCGAAAGGAGCCAAAACAAATCACTGGCGTCGCCTTTGTTTTGTAGATGATCTCTGGCTGTCTTGGAACAGAGGCAGGGTCAATATACCCCTTGCAAGCAGTGTATTTCAACGATTCAGCAAAATTCAGACGCCGACCAGTGCCATGTGCACGCTGTAAAATAGATTTTGGCCTAGGCAGTTTCAGAGCTTGGAGGCCAAGCATCACTCTTTTCTTAGAAGGGCTAACAATAGTCCATTCCTCATCTTCTTCTCTCTGCCAGTCCCTGAATTCCTTTCTCCAATTGGGGCCCCCACGTCCCCAGAGATGGAAAAAACATTTAAACTGCTTACATTCAAACTTACGCAGATTATAAATTTGAAAGCCAACTGCCTTGCAGGAAACATTAAAAGAGAAAACCCTGTCTCTGAGATCAGAAACTTTCATCTCTTCACATGAACCACCAATGGCTGCCTCAAGTGCCAAACCAACAGAGAAAGGGTTCAATCTGAAACTGGCTCTATCAAAGGAGACGACCATAATGAAATGTCCAGAATTGAGGGATGGATGCACCCTAGAATGAAATTTCCTTCTAATCTCTGCTTGTCTACAGTACTTTGATTTTAAAGTAGACTTCCTTTTGAGATATGAATATTTAAAAATTTTCTCATTCACTAAAAAGCATCCATCTCATTAACTTCATAATTCCCTTTGCCTTGAACCTAATCTCCGAATTTTACTAAAATAAAATATTTTTCTATACTAAGCTCCATTCCCTCTCAACAACAGATAAATCCCTGAGAGGTGAGAGGGACTCTAATCAATCTCCTCAGTGTATTTTAGGCATGTTATGTTAGTGTGTCCTTCACGACAATTTCTTGGGATTGAGATAATGTCATGTGGAATAAAAGCCTATTTGATTCCTATGGATAAAAAATTATCAAACAATGGTCCATGCTGCCGATGGTTCTCCTGGATTTGTTATTTATTGTTTTAATCAAGAGTTAATTAGATATATGCCATTGCAATTCATGTGAAATCGAGAAACGCCATTACAATTTTCAACTTTCGAAAAATGCCACATCAATTCTCAAGATTCTTCTAAAAATGCCACTTTCAGTTATGAAAATTGCAGTGGCTTTCTTGCTTTCGCATGAATTGCAGTGGCATATATCTAATTAAAAAGGATTAATCTTGAATACAGACTCAAATTTGGATTTCTTCGATTTAATATTTAATAGAAATAGAAAGACTTCATGATTATCAACTATCAGGTTAAGATGGATCTAAACCAGTGGCATTTTTCGAAGGATAAAAATTGTAGTGGCATTTCTCGATTCGCATGAATTACAGTGGCATATATCTAATTAAATAGGATTAGTCTTGAATATGAGCCGACGTTCATGTCGATAGGGAGCCAATATCGTTAACTTTGTCAATCTCAAAGCTTCCTTGACTCAAGTCGGCAATGGACAATGTAGTGTAAATATGTGTATATATATGGCGGTAGTGCATATGAGTATATCTACATCGTAATCTATGTTTCTGTAAATTATTGTTGTCTTCTGATTAATTTTTTTATTCTCAATCATGCACACACACACACACACACATATATATATATATGGAGGACCTAAACACGAAAAAAAATATATACTAAATGAAATCTTAGTCCCAACCATAATCTTAGTCATGTTCTCGAATTAGTAAGAAGCTCCAGTACCGGGATATATGTAAGCAGCCAAGACATCGAGGTGTGAGTATCCCTCGCATGCAAACAAGGAGCAAATTAAGCAAAGTCAAGGCTACAAGTTCCAAGAAATAAAAGAAGACAAAAGGAGGCAGCCATGCATGTCACGCATGTTTATCCAGCCAAAGCAACATGGAAGCTGCAATAGTTTCTCCAACATGCTCATATGAAGCTATAAAGAATAGCTACAAAGGCTAGTCTATAGAAGTCTATAAAGAATAGCTACAAAGGCTAGTATATAAAAGCCTAGCAAGACCTACAATATAGAGGCATGATTTGCAAGAAGAATAGAGAAGCAATAATGGAGGAGAAGGCACCAGCATGCTGCCCTCTCTCGCCTATAAAAAGGGACTCCAGCAGCGAAGATGGACACGAAGCATTCAGCAACCAGAAGCACACAGTCAGAGCAGAGAGTTAGAGCCACCAGACGCTCCCTGCTCAGTAGTAGTAGTAGTACTCCCACCTCTCTGTAATAAAAAGCCACTATATTGAAGGCGACTGTATCATCAATATCGTGAAGGTAGGGAGGTGATTTTTCTCTTTCTCGTGTAAACCCGTCGGGGGTTGCCGAAAGGGAAAACCGTATGTAAACTATATTGTGGAAATGAAGTAGTTTTGTGTTTCCCTTGATCTTGTTAGCATGTTTATATGGGATGAGTTCTTATGCTAGAGATCCTATAGGAGGAAACTCTGCGTGTAGTTCTTCGTTAAGCCTTGTATGTGGCATCAGAGCGAGAACCGTAGCCGTAGAGAAGTGTTCCCTTCGGGTGGAACTGCCTATGAAGACGATAAGAAATCAACCCATACAAACTTGACTAAGAACATTTAGGGAAATAAACTTAGCTACTCCTGAAGCAATATAGCAATAAATACGGTGAGTACTGAGTAGGACTAATACACCACTGCGTACATCCGCGAATGTTCTGTTGGCCTCGTCAGCCTCCAAGATCCTGCAAAAATCTAAAAAAAAAAAATATTAGTATCTAAGAATTTTTTAAGCTTAATTTAATAA
Source organism: Puccinellia tenuiflora (assembly GCA_012064385.1). Lineage (NCBI taxonomy): Eukaryota > Viridiplantae > Streptophyta > Magnoliopsida > Poales > Poaceae > Puccinellia > Puccinellia tenuiflora. The sequence goes on from QRDG01001387.1 coordinate 362,419, forward strand.
TATTAATTAATTTCGAATTACCGTGTGAATTTGTGCCTGTGAATATCTTTGTAAATTTTTATTGTGTGAATTTATTTGTATAATTAAATTTAACTTTTACTGGCACCACGTTCTAATCTAGGGTAAGTTAGTTTCCTTCTTTTTTTTTTTGAAAGGGTGCAGCTTGGTTCCTTTGTAGTTGTAGATCCAATTGTAATGTCAAAGAAAAATTAAAAGGAAAAGGAAGAAGTCAGATATTCACACGATGGAGAAAGCTGAGTACGATCAAATATTCTTATTTTCTGACTGGGCATGCTTTGCACTCCCCATAAAAAAAGCTTTGATTAACTGTCCGATTGATTATGATCAACTTTGTTTTAAACTATCCGATTGGGTATACAGCTATTCCTACGGTTACGGGAGTGCACGTCTTATCTCAACATCGCTTTTTTTTTTAGCAACAAGATTTACCATGTGACACGCTTATACGGCTTTTTTTCCTTGAGCGAAAAGATTGACCATGCGGCACGTTTATATTCTCAACCTTGACCGTGTAAAACAGGCTATGTAACTTTACGTAATTGATAACCTTTTGTTAAATCCTAGCCATAAAATATAGATCCAACTATCAAAATTAAATTAGGATGATGTGGCTCAACGTATTAGCTCTATTCTAGACCCTTATATTGCTTGTACTATATAATAGATATTTTCCTCCATCAATTATCTTTAAATTTCAGATTTTTTATTTTTAAAATACATTTATGTCTTTTTTAATTGTACTCATGTGTTCTAAAGTAAGGCATATTTTTTTCTAAACAAGTTCTTGACCTCTTTGATCTTTTTGACAAGGATAATTTAGGTAAGGGATCTGCTTGTTCGCCCATCTGTTTATTTTTGCGGTGATATTGCTTCATCATCGTAGGAATCAATGACACCAAAGAGTTGAATGTTGCTACGAGGTAGGAATTCTGGTCCTTGCAATTCTAATACCATTTTCTTGTGTCGGTAATAATGACCATGAATTGTTACTTTAAATTGTAGAAACCAAAGGCAGAATATATCTGATTTATCTACTTCACTTTTTTTTGCATCACACTTCCGCCCATTTTATCAGAAGATTTTGCAATTGGCTTGCTCATGTAGGATCATATGTATGATAAAACATCAAGATAGAGTGCCTAAATTTGTATTTCTTAGATAAATAATGAATAAATAGTCCTAGAATGATAATGCAACAACTCCCATCAAAGAGAGGGAGAGGCACTACATAGAAACAAGGCGATCCAGAGGGGGTCACATTTTGCTAAGACTTCGCGCCTATTTGCAGCATGGACGGATCAAGACGATAATGTCGGCTAACACAATACTGCGGGCCCCTCCAATCAGCGCCAACTTCAAGAATGAGGCTTCAACGAGTGAGTGACGCGAGATTTTAACACGGAATTTAAGATTTCCTCTGAAGTTCTCCTAAGCGGAGGATCATGCAACCACACCAACGACGTCAAGAAGTAGCAACAAAATGCAATAAAACTGAACAACATGTCCATTATTTTATTTGATAGGTCTAATTTTATTTCGCCGTGGCAACGTTGCCACGGGCATTCAACTAGTGCTTCTTTAGTCCCTGTCCTCAATTATAATGTTTCATACTTTTGAAATCCACTTTGGCTCTCGGATCACCGGGTGCATATGCACCCGGTATTTAAAAAGATTTTTTTAAATGTTAAAATTATGAAATAAAATTTCGTGGATACATGTTCACATTTTATATGTTCACAAGTTCGTTTCACGGAAAATCGATATTTTTTGTGTCTTGTGGAGAAACGATAAAAAATGTCTCGTGAAAAACCTTATTTTAGCACAAAAAATTATCTTTTTCTACAGCCATGATGTTAAGATCTATGCGCGAACAATTTTTTAAATTTGTTGACATTTTAAAATATGTTAAAAATACATTTTAAATAAAGGTACATATGCATCGGGAGCCAAAACATCACTTCCTACTTTCTTCTAGTTTTACTACGATATTATGTTATTGCGATTGTTTATAACCCCAAGACTCAAAATGACTTGCATAGTCCATTCTCCCTTTAATAGCGCAGTTTCTAAGATGATATCTGCAACGTAAGACTACTCACACAATGTGAGTATCATGCATGTCATATTGGTAAAAATCCTACGTGGCACAACAATTAATTAAGAAAGAGATGGTAGTGGTATCTACCTATGTTAGGGTATTATAGCACATAAAACTAGATATTTTAATATCAAATAAATCTTGAACACATATTTGTATTGGAATTCTACAAACTAATTAATACGATGTGGCTATGATACAATGCATTATATGGGTAGTATCATATGCATGATACTAATATATGATACTCCCAATTGTGACTAGTCTAAGTGTCATGACGGGTATTAGATATCCATATATGCAATAATGATTTCTGTAGGGAATATATGCAACAATGATTAATTACGTGGGCTGTTGAATATTTCCGCCCCTTTTACATAACCCACTTTGGACGGGTTTCGATTGAATAGCCAGAATGACGTAAGTAAGTCTGGCCAATTTCTATGCATATGGGATGCGCATTTTGGCTAGGTATGTTGCTAAGCTACTTTGGACGGGTTTCTCTTGAGGAAAAATTAGAATCTATAGAAGAGTCAAATGATTTAATTGTTGCTAAGCTCATTAAAGAACGTGACCATGCAATTGCTAAATACAAATCATGTAAGAAAGAAAAGGTCGAGCTTGGTGTTGGTCATTCTAGACTAACCGAGGAGCTAGAGAAACTTTCCAAGTCTCACAAGGCTTTGGAGAGTGAACACTTTACCCTCACCAAGTCGTATGAACAACTTCAAGCTCAACCGTCTAAAATTGATATGCCTAGTTCCTCCACTCCTACTACTTGTGATCATGCAAATATTATTGAGAAAAATGCTAGGTTGAAGATCAATCTTGCTAAAGCCATCTCCCTAGGCAAGAAACCCTTTGTTACTTCACAAAAGGGGAGAAATGGTGTTGGCTTTGTTGAGGAGGAAAAGAAGACACTAGTAGGAAAATGCCTATTGCTGGCGAACCTATTTTAGCTACCGCTGGCGAACAACGGCCAGTGGTAACACGTTACCGCTGGCGAACAAATGTTCGCCAGCGGTGAGCCAGCTTAACGCTGGCGAACCAAAAGGATGTTCGCTAGCGGTAGCGTGCATTACCGCTGGCGAACCAGCTATTGTTCGCCAGTGCTATCTTTCCAGGTTTAAAAAAAAGCGCCGGTCGACCAGCTCCACGCCTGGCATGCCGGGGCGCCACCGGCCACAGGCCGCTGCGTGGCCGAGGCGGAGGAGGTCGGTGCAGACGAGGGTGAACGACCACAGGGCAGACGAGGCGCGGAGCAGCACGGTCACCCGGCCACGGACGGAGGCGGCCGGGAATCCGGATGGCACCCGTCGGGTTTGGGGCCGGGTTTGACACCCCTATAACCATACCCGGCCCTCCGCCCCGTCCCCATACCCGCCCCCATACCCGCCTGCGGGTATAGAATTTCCCCATACCCGACACCCGCCGGGTACGGGGGACCCGACGGGTACCCGCGAGGCCGCGAAGATGCACATCGCGGAAGGCGGCGCGATGCGACGAGGACGGAGGAGCTCGAGGTCGCAGGAGAGAGTGCACGGCGACGGCGCGATGCGACGAGGACGGAGGACTTGAGGTCGCAGGAGAGAGCGCACGGTGACGGCGCGATGCGACGATGACGGAGGAGCTCGAGGTCGCAGGAGTTAGAGCGCGGCGGCGGCGGCGCAGGAGAGAGAGAGAGCGCGCGGCGGCAGCGCAGGAGAGAGAGCGTGCGGTGGCGGCGGTGCGGGAGAGAGAGGCGCGGCTGCGGCGGCGCAAAAGAGAGGGAGCGCGGCTGCGGCCAGATCGAGATGGGATTAGCTCTGCGGGAGAGAGAGCAGAGCGTGTGCCGTGTGCCGTGTGCGTGGCGTGGGTGTGCTGTGTGCGTGCATGGCCTGGTGTGCTGTAAGACAATGACACGTGGGGTCCATGAATTCTTATCGAGTGTGCGGGTTGGCGGGTATGGGTTTGGCACCCCCATACCCGCACCCGCTATACCCGATGGGTATGGAATTTTCCTGCTAACTACCCCCGTGGTTTTTTTTCTATACCATACCCTCCCCATTTAAGGCGGGTACCCGTCGGGTATCGGGTTTGCGGGTACCCATTGCCATCCTTAGCCGGGAAAGAGCAGCGGAGGCGGCCGAGACGATGGTGGCAACGGCGTCGTCGGGGGCCGGCAGCACCAAGAAGATGCGGGCGCTGGAGGACGACCTCTTCCTGTCCATCCCAGGCAAGGTGCAGATCGAGTGCGCGGGGGGTGGGGGGGGGGGCGATGAACCAGCAGCTGCACCCTGAGGTGGCCTGCACTGGGAGCGCTAGATCCGCGCCTCCACGGCCCCGCACCGCCTCCCGGGTTCCACCGCCGGCGTGTACGTCCTCGTCATGGGCGCCTCCGGGTTCGTCTGCACGCACAACACTGCGGATGGGCGCAGCCAGAGGAGGCCAGGCCGCCTCTTCCCCATGAAGTTGAGGCGCAACCATAGGATACCGGGCGCAGCCAGAGGAGGTCGGGCGAGGAGGGAGCCGGTGTGTGTGTGCATCCGTGTGTGGTGGAGAAGAATAAGGGAGAGAGAGGAAATGAAAGAGATAAGGGAGAGAGAGAGCAGTGGTTGCTCGCCGGTCGAGTTAAAGTGAAGCTCCAGGTTACCACTGGCGAACAGGCGTCTTGTTCGCCGGTGGTGCATAAAATACCGTTGGCGAACATTTCCTGCCAGTTCGCCAGTGGTAAGTGAGGGCCTGGGTGACCTCAGCGGGGCCACCTACCACTGGCGAGAAGGAAAGCTTGTTCGCCAGTGGTACTTAACTTACCACTGGCGAACAAACTATCTATTCGCCAGCGGTAGGTGGCCCCGTTGAGGTCGCCCGGGTCACACCCTTACCACTGGCGGACAAGAGTGCATGTTCGCCAGTGGTACTTGCACCACCACTGGCGAACTGGAATACATGTTCGCCAGTGATAGTTACCGCTGGCGAATGTTACTTTCTAGTTCGCTAGAGAGTGCCCGGCGGCTATAGCACTTTTCCTACTAGTGAGAAAGAGAGCGTCATGAAGGATGCTAGGGCTCCTCAAGCCAAGAAGGTCAACATTGCTAGTGGTGGTGCCTGATTGCTACTGATGAAGAGTTGGGTGGTGCTCCAAGCGAAGGAGAGATGTAGCAAGCAACAGTTTTTCCTCGATAACGAACCAAGGTTTATCGAACCAGTAGGACCTTGAAATCAATAACAAAGTGAATGTTGAAGATTCTGGCGCTTAATCTTCAACAGACGTGGACCTGCACATACACAACCAAAATACTTTGCCCCCAACGGCGGAAAGGTTGTCAATCTTTCCGGTCTCGCATAAAACAAAGCGGTTAATTGTATAGTGAAATAGATGAAATATGAAAATGGACCAGTGGAGTAATGATGATGAAAAGTGATGAATAAAGGTTGCAATTAATGTAAAAAGATGGACCGGGGGCCATGGGTTCACTAGTGGAGTCTCTCAAGTAAAATAGAACAATCGCATGATGGGTAAACAAATTACAGCTGGGCAATTGACAAGATTATAACACAAACTTAATCTAGCTATGACAAAGATAACATGATAATATTTAAGTAGGCATCACGACAATGAACAAAGACCGTTGAGTCCAACTGCATCTTTGTCTAAAAAGTCCACCGTGGGATCGCTATCCAGCCTGTCACCCATCGGTATTAAGTTGCAAGCAACAGACATTTGCATTCAGTAAAGCGCATGAAGTAAGCAATACTAATATCAAAAGAGACATTAACACCGTTGTTTTACCCTTAGTAGCAACAACACACCCTCGCCCTTAGACGTTTCTGTCACTCGTGCCCAGGAACAAAAGGGGGCATGAACCCACTATCCAGCATAAATACCTTCTCTTGGAGATACACACAATCACTTGGCCAAAATAACTATGCACATCGGAGAGCATGCAAGAACATAAATCAACATATAAGAATCATGCACAATCTGATCATAACTTTATAATCCATCGGATCCCAGCAAACACATCACATAGTATTACAATAATCGATCTTGATCATGTTAGGCAGCTCACAAGATCATAAGACATGAAGCACAAGAGAGAGAGACTACCATATATCTACTGCCATGGATCCATGGTCAAAGGTGGGACTACTCACAAATCATCCCGGAGGAAGGCATGGCGATGAAGAGCCCTCCGGGATCGATCTCCCCTCCGGCAGAGTGCCGGGACCTGCTTCAGAATCACCCCCGAACTAGGGTTTGAGATGACTTCTCTGGAAAATAATGGCCTCCCCGTCGTTTTTAGGATTAAAGGGAATTTATAGGCGTCAGAGGGGGCCGAGGCGGTGCCCAGAGGGCAGGGGCGGGCCCCACCTGTGGGTCCTAGGGGGGCCGCGGCCGCCACCCGCCTGTGGCCCCTGGGTGGCCCCCCAGGCTGCCCTTTGGTCCTCTGGTTCCTTCCGTCGCATAAAAAATCTCCATAAATTTTTAGCGCAATCCGACGATATTTCCTGTGGTGGACTTTCTGAAATACAAAAACAGCAAAAACAGGAAACTGGCACTAGGCATCTTGTCAATAGGTTAGTCCAACAAAATGCATAAAAATAATTAATATGATAATAAAAACATGTGACAACATTACAAAACTAGCATGGATCAATAAAAAATTATAGATACGTTTGACACGTATCAGCATCCCCAAACTTAACTCCTACTCGTCCTCGAGTAGGTAAGTGATAACAAAATAGTTTTTGATGAGACATGCAACCAACACAATCGTGATCAAGATAGTAATGTAAAGCATAGGATGTGAATGAAGTGATACAAAACAATTGTCTATAGTTGATAGCAAGAAAGCAATGAATAACCAAGTTGAATCATTCAAGCAAAACTTTTCATAAATAGTACGTTAAAGACATGAAAGCAATGTGATCCACATATTTGATTAATTCACAAAGGTAATAGTTCCATAACAAAAGTGTTTGAGAATCAAAACAAAGAAGATGTAAGTTTTAGCAAAAAGCTTCAGCTTCCAATGGTAAAGTCGATATAAAGATTCATGTTTAATCTGACGATGCAATATGATCAATGATACCCAGGGTCAATGCTAGATGTTTGCTTTGGTGGAGATAGAAGGAAGAGGAAAATTGACTCAACATTAAAAGTAAAAGAAAGGATCTTCGTAGAGGGAAGCAGGGATTAGTCATGTGCTAGAGCTTTTATTTGTATGAAATAGAAGTAAAACAATTTTGAGACATGCATGCTTTCGTCAACGACTTCACAACAGAGAAGCTATCTAGTCCCCCATAACAAGCAACACTTTTAGACTTGTGAGAGCAGCTGGTTTTTAGAGGAGCGAGTATGCTCCTCTTTCTCCTTGGTTTCACCACTGTCCAATGTTTAGAGCTGATTCTCAGATTTTCATTACACGGAGGAGAATGGTGAGTTATATTTATATTTTTGCTTAAGCTGCTCTCGGGTTGATTCAAGTGAAGACGTAATCCATCGACACCGGGTGAAAGGGGGAAATGACCTTGCTCGTCACGAGTTATATCTAGCTCTCCACTGCTCCCTCATGAGCTTAAAAACAGAAGCACAAAAAGAGACTATTTTGAATTTTTAAAGATAGCACATGACAAATTTACTTGGAATGGAAAGAAATACCATGCATAGGTAGATATGGTGGACTCAGCTGGCAAGATAGTTTGGCTTTGGGATTTGGATGCACGAGTGAACCATACACTCAGTACGAATTTTTGGGCTTAGCAAAGAAGGTAACAGAGTAACATAAGACATTAGTCAATCATAACCATAAAAACTCCACACCGTCTCCCTTGTTGACCAAACAATTCTTTTGATGGAAAGATTAGCTTAATGAATTAACAACTACGAAACACCACACAATTTCAAGCTTTTAACAGTATTTCTTTACTAATCAATTCCACTTAAATAACCATCAAGTTTAAGCATTCATCTTAATATCAAAACAAATGAGAAGTATCAAGTATCCACACAATGATCTACAATACTATGCAGGCTTTCGTTTCATTCCACTATCACATGAATAGCATTTTGTCAATTTGACAATTCAAGGGATTTATCAATAACAACTCTCGAACAAATATAAGTGAAGAACAAGAGTGGGATGGAACCATCCATCCAGGTTATCATTTGCTTTTTATTAAAGATCTGTGTGAGCTATTTAAGATTGCAGGTATGTCAAAAGAGGTAATCATGAGGAAATTATTCTCAATATCACTAAAGGATAAAGCTATGGATTGGTATATGCTTCTGCATAATTCTCACTTGATGGATTGGAAAGAGCTTATGTCTCTCTTTTATTCTAAATTTTATCCTCTTCATGAAATTCATCAAGATAGAAATTATATTTATAACTTTTGGCCACATGAAGGAGAAAGCATCGCTCAAGCTTTGGGGGGGGGGGGGGGGGGGGGGGGTTGAAATCTCTAATGCTTAAATGCCCCAATCATAAGCTTCCTAATGATATAATTGTTAACAATTTTTATGCGAGGCTGCCTCACTATGATAAGGATATGCTTGATGCTTCTTCTCTCGGATCCTTTACAAACAAAGAAGTTAATGCTAAATGGGATTTAATTGAAAGGATTTATCGCAATGCGGAAGATTGGGAGATCGACAAAGGTAAAGAATCCGGTATAAATTATGAGTATGACTGCATTAAATCTTTCATGGAAACTGAACGTTTTAATATGCTTAGTACTAAGTTTGGGCTCGATTCTCAAATTGTTGTTGATCTTTGTAAATCCTTTGCTGACCATATTAATATTCCAAAAGAAAAGTGGATAAGTATCATGAACCATTTAAAGATGTTTGTAAAACATATGTGCTTGCTAGTGATGATGTGCCTGTTCAAACAGTTGAATCTGTTTTACCTGCTGTTTACTTTGAAAAACCACCATTTCCTATAAAAATTAAAGATCACTCAATCGTGGCTAGTGTGGTTAATAAAAGTGAAAGGAAAGCTTATGAACCTGATGAACAACTTGAAATTGCCTCTCCAGTAGCTTTGGTTAAAGATCTTGTAATTGAAAACGTCGATGGAAGTTCTATTTATTTTTGTGAAGCTGCTACTAACATTGTTAGACAGGATAAAAGTGCAAAAGTTGTTGGTACTCCTATTGTCTCTGTCAAGATAGGTGATCATTGCTATTATGGATTATGTGATATGGGTGCAAGTGCAAGTGCTATTCCTTATACACTTTATCAAGAAATAATGCGTGAAATTGCGCCATGTGAGCTTGAGGATATTGATTTGGAGATTAAATTGGCTAATAGAGATGTCATCCACCCGGTGGGAATTGTCAGAGACGTTGAAGTTTTATGTGGTAAGGTAAAATATCCAACTGACTTCCTTGTCTTGGGGTCGGTTAAAGATAAATTTTGTCCTATAATATTTGGTAGACCTTTCTTAAATACTTGTAGTGATGCTATAGATTTAAAAAAAGAAAAGGTCTCTGTTCAATTCGCTGGAGAGCCGTATGAATTTAATTTTTCCAAATTTGCTAGACATCGTTATGATAAAGAATTACCTAATGAGGATCTTATTATTGAAATAATTGCTTCTATTGCCGTGCCTCCTAATGATCCTTTGTAGCAATATATGGAGGAGCACGAGAATGATATGTTTATGCAGGAAAGAGAGGAAATTGATGAAGTCCTCTTTAGACAGCCGGCTATTCTAAAGCATGATCTACCCGTGGAGTCTCTGGGGACCCAGACACCTCCAAAGGGAGATCATATTTTTGAATTAAAAGCTCTCCCAGATACTCTCAAATATACATATTTGGATGAGAAGAAAATATATCCTGTTATTATCAATTCTAACCTTTCAGCAAAAGAGGAGGAGCGATTATTGGAGGTCCTTAGGAAACATAGAGCTGCAGTGGGATATACTCTAGATGATCTTCAAGGGATTTCTCCATCTATTTGTCAACATACAATTAATCTTGAGCCTGATGCAAAGCCCGTTGTTGATCATCAAAGAAGATTAAATCCAAAGATGAAGGATGTGGTCAGAAATGAGATACTCAAGCTTCTCGATGCAGGTATAATCTATCCTATTGCTGATAGTAGATGGGTTAGTCTTGTTCATTGTGTTCCCAAAAAGGGAGGTATGACTGTTGTTGCTAATGATAATAATGAACTCATTCCTCAAAGAACAGTTGTAGGGTATAGAATGTGCATTGATTATAGGAAACTTAATAAGGCTACTCGAAAAGATCATTATCCTTTGCCTTTTATTGATCAAATGCTTGAAAGACTGTCTAAGAATTCTCACTTCTGTTTTCTTGATGGTTATTCTGGTTTCTCTCAAATTGCTGTTAAATTTGAAGATCAAGAAAAAACCACTTTTACTTGTCCTTATGGAACTTATGCCTATAGACGTATGCCTTTTGGTTTGTGTAATGCACCTGCTACTTTTCAAAGATGCATGTCTGCTATTTTTCATGGTTTTTGTGAGCAAATTGTGGAAGTCTTCATGGATGATTTCTCCATCTATGGAACTTCTTTCGACAATTGCCTCTACAATCTTAACAAAGTTTTGCAGAGATGTGAGGAGACCAATCTTGTTCTCAATTGGGAGAAGTGTCATTTCATGGTAAATGAAGGCATAGTACTTGGACATAAAATTTCTGAAAGAGGGATTGAAGTTGATAAAGCCAAAATTGAAGCAATTGAGAAGATGCCCTATCCACGGGACATCAAAGGTATTCGTAGTTTCCTCGGTCATGCTGGTTTTTATAGGAGGTTTATTAAAGATTTTTCCAAGACGTCGCGGCCTCTTACTAATCTTCTTCAAAAAGATGTTCCATATGTTTTTGATGAAGATTGTAAGGAAGCCTTCGAGGTACTAAAAAGGGCTTTACTCACCGCTCCTATAGTTCAACCGCCTGATTGGAATTTACCCTTTGAAATTATGTGTGATGCTAGTGATTATGCTGTAGGGGCTGTCCTTGGCCAAAGAATTGATAAGAAGTTGAATGTAATTCATTATGCTAGTAAAACTTTGGATAGTGCTCAGAAAAATTATGCAACCACTGAAAAGGAATTTTTAGCGGTCATTTTTGCTTGTGATAAATTTAGACAATATATTGTGGACTCTAAAGTGACTATTCATACTGATCATGCTGCAATTAAGTACCTTATGGAGAAGAAAGATGCTAAGCCTAGACTTATTAGATGGGTGCTTTTGCTGCAAGAGTTTGATTTGCATATTGTTGATAGAAAAGGTGCAGAAAATCCTGTAGCTGATAATTTATCTAGAATGGAAAATATTCCTCATGATCCCATCCCTGTAAATGATAGTTTCCCTGACGAACAACTTGCCGTCGTTAAGGTAACTTCTCATGATGCCCCTTGGTATGCTGATTATGCTAATTTTATTGTCTCAAAATTTTTGCCTCCAAGTTTTACTTATCAACAGAAAAAGAAATTCTTCTATGACTTGAGGCATTACTTTTGGGATGACCCACATTTATACAAGGAGGGAGCTGATGGAATCTTGAGGAGATGTATTCCCGAGCATGAACAGGATGAGGTATTGAGGAAGTGCCATAATAGTGATTATGGAGGACATCACGCAGGTGAGAGGACTGCACATAAGGTTCTTCAATCAGGTTTTTATTGGCCTACTTTATTTAAGGATGCTAAAAAGTTTGTTTCATCTTGTGATGAGTGTCAAAGGGTCGGTAACATTAGTAGACGTAATGAAATGCCTATGAATTACTCTCTTGTTATTGAACCTTTTGATTGTTGGGGGTTTGACTTTATGGGTCCTTTTCCCACTTCTCATGGCAATACTCATATTCTCGTAGCTGTAGATTATGTTACTAAGTGGGTGGAAGCTATACCAACTAAAAGTGCTGATCATAAGACCTCCCTAAAAATGCTTAAAGAAGTTATTCTTCCTAGGTTTGGTGTGCCTAGATATCTTATGACTGATGGAGGATCTCATTTTATTCATGGAGCTTTTAGAAAAGTATTAGCTAAGTATGATGTTAATCACAGAGTCTCCTCTCCGTATCATCCTCAAACTAGTGGGCAAGTTGAATTAACTAATAGAGAAATTAAACTGATCTTGCAAAAGACCGTTAACAAGTCTAGGAAGAATTGGTCTAAAAAACTTAATGATGCTTTATGGGCCTATAGAACTGCTTATAAAAATCCTATGGGTATGTCTCCTTATAAAATGTTTATGGGAAGGCATGTCATTTGCCTCTTGAATTAGAACATAAAGCTTTTTGGGCTGTTAGACAACTTAATTCTGATCCTAATCTTGCCGGTAAAACTAGGTTGCTTAAATTGAATTCCTTGGATGAGTGGAGAAACGAGGCTTATGAAAGTCCTCGTTTGTTTAAGGAAAAAGTAAAGAGATGGCATGATAAGAGAATTTTGAAAAGATAATTTAATGTTGGTGATAAAGTGCTTTTGTATAGGTCTCATCTCAGAGTTTTTGCAGGAAAATTGCTATCAAAATGGTAGGGACCATTCATCATTGAGGAAGTCTATCGCTCCGGAGCTATAAAGATTAATAATCTTGACGGAGACAAACCTCAAGTGGTGAATGGTCAGCGACTTAAGCACTACATCTCCGGTAATCCCTTGGAAAAGGATGCTGATGTTATTCAAGTGGTCTCTCCAAAAGAACTCATCGAAACCCAATACCGGAAGACTCCAGAATCAGAAAACGAATAGGTAACTGTTTCGGTAAGTAAAGTGTCTCGGAAAATTCCAGAAAATTTATATTATTTATTTCTCGAAAATTAGGAAAATTCGGAGACTGGACGGAGTACGAGACAGGGTCTAGGAGGCAGAGGTGGCCCTCTGCCGCGGCCCCACCCCAGGCCACGGTGGGGACCCGCCCCTGGCCTCTGTACACCACCTCCAACTCCGCCTAGTCCCGTCGCCTTCCTTTTATTGCAAAACTTTTCGCTATATATTTTCCCGAATTTTTCGAGGAGCGTATCCTGTGTTTTCATCGTGTTCTTGTTTCGAGTTTTCTCTTGCCAGGGTTTCGGAGACTCTCCATGTAGATGTCTTCTTGCAGATCCAACAGGGAAGATTACGCATCAAGGCGCCTTCGTCGGATCCAACAAGACATTAATCGTGGGGACTTCATGAACTGGGTGACCAATGAGGAGATGGCCGCTAGGAAGGCGGAGCTGGAGCGCAACGTGCGGGAAGAAGTAAGAAGGGCAGCATCGCGCCAATCGGGAGGAAGGGCAGAGAATCCAAGGCCAGGCAACATCACTTTTGTGGGATCCATTAACCCTCGACATGCTTATTCTCATGATGTTCCAGGGACAGTGCCGCAGCAGCAGGATCCCCATATTGCTCCACTGCTGTCGGAAGCTCATAGAGTGGCTGATCAATTCTGCGAGCAGTTCCGTTGCCTGAAAGCGGAAGTTGCAATACTTGAGGCAGAGAATCTAGAGCTTCGCGGACGTCTTCAGTATTTCTTGACACCTCTAGCTGTGGTGCCGCCATCTCCGCCGTGGGAATAAATTCGAGCACTATGGGTAACGGCACTCCCTTGGCTTGTTCCAAGCTTGGGGGAGTGCCCCGGTATCTTTATCTTATGTCTTTTATTTTTCGCAGTCTTGTGAGTCGTATCATGAGTAGAGAAGTTATCTTGTAGTATGGTTTTGCATTGTGTCTTGTCACTCCTTGTGAGTCCTTTGTATCTGTTGGTGTGTGGTTTTCTATAATGGAATATAAATGAGAAGTATCTTTTATTCTTCTGCACTTTATATTTTATTATGGCAATCTCTCTCATCTGCTGATCTTGTGGTAAGTAATGATTTGACATTGGGTGCATGAGTAGAAGTTTCTTCGGTATTGATAAGCATGGCTTCGTTTAAATTGCAATAATTGCTTTGGTGCTTGAGTAGAGAAGAAGAATTTAATTGCAAATACACTATCTTGTATGTCTTACATGCTTGTGAACCTTCCAGCTCATACACCTTTGTATTAGATTTATTTCTAACAGTGATGATAAGCTTTATGTTGCATGCTTGACATATTGTTTTTGATAGCATAGTTGATTTACATCTCTCAACACTATTTGTTTGCTTTAAAGCCTTTCTAGCCTAAAGCCTTGTACTGAGTGTATGGTTCACTCGTGCATCCAATTCCCAAAGCCAAACTTTCTTGCCAGCTGTGTCTGAAAGAACAAACAATGTCCCGATGTCGCCTAGAGGGGGGGGGGTGAATAGGCGATTAAAACTTTTTCTATTTAGGGGCTTGATAATTGCGGAATAAAACTATGTGTTTAAATTAACAAGCTAACAACCTAAAATACTAGGTTTGCCTAAGTGCACCAACAACTTATGCTAAGCAATATGACAACAAGATGATAGCAAGATATGAACTTCAAGCACGAAGGCTATCACAATGTAAATTGCATAAGTAAAAGGCTCGGGTATAGAAATAACCAAGGCACGCGGAGACGAGGATTTATTCCCGAGTTCCTCCTTGTTAAGGGAGTACGTCTCGTTGGAGGGGTGTGAGCTCGCCACAAAAGGCCTACTCAAGATGCCACAAAGGCCTCACCCTATTCTCCGATGAACGACACCCAAAGGTTTGGTTCACCTTCCACTATCGGAATCCTTCGGGGCAGATTCCGGAGCCCTTACAACTTTTGGGGCACACACCCACAACTCAATTGGGGGATCCCAAATCATGCCGAAGCTTCACAAGCCGAAGTCTTCACGGCACCACCACCGTCTAGGGTCCAATGACCCAAGAGTAACAAGCTCCCAACGTTCAATCCCACGAATCACCGTGGGGAGCACAACCCGATGCAACAAATGCAAAAGGCAAGAACACACCAAGTGGTCAAATTCTTCTCCCCAAAATCCAACCAGAGCAACTAATGCTTTGGAGGGATTTAGGAGGAAGAACGGAGGAGAAACACCAAGAACTCCAAAATCTAGATCCAACGAGTTCCCCTCACTTAGAAGAGATTTTGTTTGGCGGAGTAGTGGATCTAGATCTCCTCTCTTGTTTCCCTAAATTTGGGCAAGAATCATCGGAGGGAAGTGGAGGAATCGAGCGCTCAAAGATTTGCAACAATGGAGTGGAGAGAGAAAATGAGTTGTGCTGAAAATTTAGGGAAGAAGCCCTTTTTATAGGGGCCCCAAAAATGGAGCCGTTGGGGGCAAAAAGTGGGGCAGCAGACAAGCCGGCCTGGCCGTCCGGGAAACGGATCCATCGATCGAACAGAGAAAAGGGCAGCAGCGCAGCACAGGAGCGAACGGTAGCAGCAGACGGAGGCCCGGCCTGGCCCCGGCCATGGGCCGGCCTGGTGCGCGCGGGGGCCGGGCAGCAGCCCGAACCGACCGGCCTGCCCCCGGCCTGGGCCGGGCAGCCAGCACGAAGCTGGGCTGGGACACAGCCCGAAGCTGCCGGCCTCGCACCGGCCTGGGGCCGGCCAGGCTGGCCCGGCAGATTTTTTTTTCTTTTTCCCTTTGTTTTAAATATTCTGTCTAAAAAAACGTTCCGAAATAGAAATGCAACAACTTTCGCCCACGAACTCCATTTTCGATAATCTTGGACTCGTTGGAATCGTCACAACGAGCACAACAAGAATATACAGAGAAACATCATAGTCCAAGAATATATTATAAAAATAAATGGGGAAAGGTAAAACCTCTCATTTGCAAATCAGAAAATCATAACTATTGCAAATGAAGTCCAAATTGCATGAAACCAATTTCGTTGAAAAGAGGACGACAAATGCAATACTTGGAAATGTTTAAAAACAATCAATGGTGATTTTGCAAATAATTGGAAGAGATAAACCTTTCGCACGGCAAAAACTCCAATACCGAAAACGCAATAGAAGACGCATATGAAAACCGTTTTCGGTGACCTTGGCCTTGTCATGATGAGCACAACAAGCACCAAGACCACACCACGATAAGATCCAAATAAGAACCAATAAAGTTGATTGCAATGATGCAAAGGTTTGTGCTCTCTATGACAATACGATCGAGATATTCGGTCGAGAGCCCCTCTTGATAGTACGGCTATCTATCCTATAACCCGGTCTCTCAGCTAACACCATGAGACCGGTAAAATAGAAAGCCTATCAAGATCATACATTTGCCTTGCGCATTAATCCACTTGAGGTCGAAGAAGACGATCTTCATCTCCTCAAGACGCACCACCTTTCTTGATTGCGCTTCGCTTGGTGAAGATTCACAAGTTGCTCCCCCATACACCAATATGGGAGAAGCACTCTTCGGCATATCTTCACTTGGACATGAGTGTTGATCAACTCGCACCTAGCCTTGATCAACACATAATCTTCTTCCTTTTTCTTACCTTAGCCTTGATTCCAACATATGGAGATCAAGCAATGCAAATGGACAACACCTACAAATATAGCTTAATGCAAACATTAGTCCATAGAGATTGTCATTAATTACCAAAACCATGCATGGGAGCAACCATGCACTTTCAATCTCCCCCATTTTGGTAATTGATGACAATCCCTTTTTAAGAGGGTTTATATAACTAATAGAGCATCCTTGCAAGACAAACGAGCAAGGATGCAAGCGCATGCATGGCAAATGCAACAAAAGCATAAAACCCAAATTCCCTTAAACCCTCGAAACTTCTCCCCCATTGGCATCGATTGCCGAAATGAGAAGAAAAATTTAGAGAGCCAATATAATGTGAGTTCCTCCATAAAGGTGATGGCAATCCCTTTAACGAATAAATTAGAGGAAATCAAACTATATTGAGGATCAAAAGATTGCAAAAAGATGAAATCATTTTAAACATCTCCACAAAGGAGAAAAGCAATCAAAAAGATCCAAAGCGAGAGTTCTAAATAAAAACGGAGAAGCTCCCCAATGTTCATGCACCATAGAGAAGTGCACAAATATGGCATCCTCGCTCCCTCAAAATCATCGAGAAC
The DNA here is from genome assembly GCA_012064385.1 of Puccinellia tenuiflora. Taxonomy (NCBI): domain Eukaryota; kingdom Viridiplantae; phylum Streptophyta; class Magnoliopsida; order Poales; family Poaceae; genus Puccinellia; species Puccinellia tenuiflora. Next base: position 379,486 of record QRDG01001387.1, read on the forward strand.
ACTCAACAAGTGCAAGAGTGCATAATGCAAAAGCAAATAATAGCACTTGCACCAAAGATGTTGTTGAGCCATAGGAAGATACCAATTTTCAAAAAAATCATCATAAGATAGGCCCAACCGAGATAAAAAGATCTTTTAAAGAAACATGTTCACACGCTCAGGGATACCAATTGGAAACTAAAACCAATTGAAAATGCCAAAAGCTAGTGAGATCATTTAGCCAATAAAATTCAACATGCTCACCGTGGTAAGCATGAAGTCAAAGATCTTCAAGAAATACATGAGTGTGCAAAGATACCAATAAATAATAAGACAAGCACTCATGAGACAAATTTGGAGCCACCAAAGAATTATAGAAGAAACACAAGGTGGCTCAAAAACAAATAAGATACCAACTAAAAGGTGACCTCTCTCATATGTATAGGTTTCTAATTAGACAAACCATGAAGATATACATCCGCAAAGAAACATATACATACGAAATGGTTCGGGAAAAGAGAACAAGGTATCCAAAAGGAAGTCATAAATATACAAACATGATTGTTGATAAGAAGCATAGCACATAGCTCAATTTTTTCTCATTGTATATAAATGAACTTTAAATATATCAAATGCATCACCCATATCACTAAGGGAACAAGAGATAGTGAAGATGCTTTGAGATAAGCAACAAGTATCACAAACAAATAATACCAATTGAAGAAAAGGTTTTTGCAAATTCATCACACATACCACAAAGATATATTAAGTGAAGAAAATAGGCCAAAACCCGCAACAATTGCATATAAACGCTTTCATGCCGAGAGGCAACCTACACAAGGTTGGAACTAGAAAAGTATGCATGGGTAGATACTTGTTACCGATATGGCATTGGTGATGAAGAAGATGATTCCTTGTTAGTCATCAAAACTTGACTCCTAAGATCATATGGTGAGAACACCTTCCTTATGAATGAGGCAAGCATCCAATGCATATCCATTGTACCTAAAACAAAATTAGAATACAAAATGGTTCCCAAACTCATTGGGTCCCATAGTAGTTAGATAAACTACAATATATAGGAAACACTCCACATAAATATGTGCATATAGATATGAAATTGAATTTCATGCACATCTTAGCCGATTTAGGATTCGGTGGAGTATCCCCATATTGGATCAAGAAAGATAAGCATGCTAAAATAATATAAATTAGTAACCGAGCATGCAAAGGCTTTCTAGAACCAAAAGAGATACAATTTGGACAAAAACACCAAGTAAACCAAGAAGAGAGCACACCAAGGTGTGACACAAAAAGGTTGTCCAAATTATATCAAAATCCAAATCAACACATGATTGAGGAGAAATCAAATCAACAAATGATTGATTCCAAAACACATCAACACATGAAGTGTGATATCAAAAGGAATCAACTCAACACAACAAATGATCGATAAGACACCAATTGAAAATAAGATACCAATTAAAAACAAAAATATCAACTAGGAGAAAAGATACCAAGAAGAGGGTGATACTTGACCGAAATCAAGTAAAGAAGATAAAGTAAAAAGGTATCAAGACTCCCACAATAAATATCAATTGGAACAAATATCTATGGAGGAGATATTAAATTCCAATTAATACCAATTGAAGGTACCAACACAAGATAAAGAATCAAATGCCAATTGAAAGGATCAAATATTGATAGATAGAATAGTGTTCTAAATAAAAAGGAATGCTCCCCAAGATTAATGCATTATCTTGGATATTTGCATTTGAATACAGAATGCACACACAAGGGATCATTACTCTCCAAATTTATCTATAACACTAAACACTACCGATTGAAAAAAAAAGGATCCTTGCAAGAGACAAAGAAGGCAATAAATAAGTCAATTTAAAGCAAGAGCCAATGTGAATATGATCTACAAAATCCACCACAATTACTAGTATCACTTGTCATGGACAAAGAGTATATAGAGATATTTCTCGGTGGTATATAGGAATGATGCACAAGACCAACTTCACCACAAACTAGCAAATGGCAAAAGATAGGAATTAAAACACCATATTTTGAAAGAGGTTTGTTGGTAGTTTCAATTATTCGAACCAACCGGCAAAGCCATGGTTAGAATAAAAGGAAACAAATGGTTTCTCACATAATATATGGAAATGCATATTAGAAAAAAAAACACACCAAACAAACCCATGAAAACAAGAGCCAAAAGATAACCAAAAGAAAATTGGAACTTGTTCGAGCAAACATGCCACATAGGAGAAAAATAATTTGTAATATCAACTCTAAGTGGCAAACCTCAAATGTTCACATTTTTATGGGATTGTAATATGCACATAGCTTATTACTCCCCCATAAAGTGATACTTCATTTTATTTTTAAACAAGAGGCAAATAAAACCAACTAGGGAAATTAATGGACATTATAGAATTTGAATTTCTCATGAGAATAACATACCACATAGTAGCTAGATAATATTTAAATATCAATACTAGGTGGTGTGCCTCATGTACACACATTTTTAGGTTTGTGAGGTGCACAAAGCACATCACTCCCCCAAAATGGGATAGTCCACTAACATCTCAAAAAGCCAAATTAAATCCACACAAGATCTAAAAAAACTCAACACAAAGTTACACATACATGATACACAACTATCATACACAACCTTGAATAACAAGACTAGTAGGAAGGAAGCATATCACATACAAGAACATATTAGGAACAAAACTAACACATGCAAGGGAGCAAGCAACTTTCAATGAATATATGAATTAAATACATGTTACCGCAAGGAGGAAGCATTGGATATGAGATAGGTATGTGATAATCCAATTGACTTGGCTTGAGAAATAAAACCATGAAGATCCCTTAATTCTTCAAAAATAGCCAAATCACCAATGTCCTCCACAAACACCTATTGATCAAGTTTGAGCTTGTTGGTCCCCAACCGAGTTGGGTCCTAAGAGGTTAGTCACAATAGGTTTGGGAACCCAAATGGTGCATTTCTTGACACCACTTTGAGCTCCCACATACTTGGCAAACACATTGCCAACTCTATCCTTCCCAAGAGAATAATCATAATTAATTATGATAGGGTTGGAAGAGGTACCGTTAGTGCATGAGGAAGCAAAATGACCTTTGCCGCGGCAAAGGTAGCAACACCGACTCTTCTTCTTCTTCTTTATAGGCTCCTCAACTTGAGGAGCATTGGCTTGAGTCTTCTTGGGAGGTGGCCTTTGTTCAACTCATGGTTGAGCACGAGATTGAACAAGAGGCCGCTTCCCTAGTTGCTTCTCACTAAGAGGCTTCTTCTTCTTCATTGGGCAATCCCGAACGTGGTGCCCTTCTAGCTTGCACTTGAAGCAAGTGATCTTAGCCGGATTCTTGATTTGAACTTGGCCCTTCTTCTTGTTGTCAACCTTGGACTTGTTCTTGTTGTTGGAGTTGAATCCAAGTCCCCTCTTGTCATTTGGGGATTGTTGCACACTCAACATGTTGTAAAGTGCACTCTTCTCCCCCTGACGCTTTTCCAAGCCCTTCTTCAAAGAAGCGACTTGGGCCTTGAGGTATTTTATTTCCTCTACATGGTTAGTGGCAACAAAAACACTAGAGGAAGTAGAAACTTCATTGTTAGAGCAACAAGGCAAAGCAAGTAATTCATCACAAGATGTATCAACATTTTTAGTGGATGAACTACTAGGACTAGCACATGGCAATATAGCATTTTTAGTTGCGGTTGTGCTATTATCCACATGAGGCTCACTAGATGTTACCTTTGTAGTGATGGCCTCATGAGCTAACTTAAGACAAGCATAGGATGCAAAAAGTTCATCATTACAGCTAGATAGCTTTTCATGATTTTCTTCCAACTTCCCATAGGATGATAGAAGATCATCATTAGAGCTAGATAGCTTTTCATGACTTGCTTCCAACTTCTCATACTTGCTAGTTAGCAACTCAAGTTGAGCCCTTAGCTCAACATTCTCCTTCGACATAGATGCTTCACAAGAAATTGAGTTAGTAGCACAAGCATCATTGACATTAGGGATGGAAGAAGAAATCTTAGCAAGCTCTTCATTTAATCTAGCATTTTCATTTTTCGTGACCTTATATTTAGCAATGGCATGGTCACGTTCTTTAATGATTTTAGCAATTATTTCATTATGAGACTCCTCGATAGAATCTAGTTTCTCCTCAAGAGAAGCACGAGTCTCTTGCTCTTCCTCAAGAGCATCTTCTAACGATGCTTTCTCCATAGCATCATCTCTTTCGATCTTACCCTTTTCTTCAAGGCTTGCTTCCAAGGCCTCAATAGTTTCCCCACGCTCAATAAGAGTGCTCATGATTTCAAAGAGGTTAGCTTGGGCACTTTTATTGCTAGGAAGGGCTTTAAGAATCATTAGACCTTTATTTTGAAGCATAGCATTAACCTTTTCCATATCATCTTCTTCATCATTATTATTATCATTGCTAGAAGAAGATTTAGCCATAAGACAATGAGTGATGGATGAAGAAGAATAATTAGTTTTTGTTCATGCAAGAGTTAGACGGAACACAAGCATTTTTATCATTGGAACAAGATAAAGCAAGCATATCATGATTAGATTTATCTAAGCAATTTTTGGATGATATGCAAGGACTATCAACACTAGCATGTATGACATTTGGAGTGCTAGAAGAGTTTAAGTCCAAAGATGAGGCGTTGCAACAAGATAGAGATAGAAGATCATCAAAGAAAAGCTCACTATCAATATTGCAAAACCTATCACTACTCACCATCACATTAGTTTGTGGCTTACCACATTTTGGTGAAGTAGATGAAGACGAGAGCTCGTCACGGCCGGAGGTGGAGGGAGAGTAATCATCCTCAATAGAGTTGGACAAACCATATTTATCTTGTAGCTTGGTCCAAAGCTCATGAGCGTCCCGTAGAGGCATGATTGACTCAAACACTACAACACTCACAAATTTGCAAAACTCATTAGATGCTAGAGCATCTAGATATATGTTTTTCTCATCCTCTAAAGTCGTACTTTCATAGTCCTTTGGAGGAGAAAAACCTATATCTAAGATACGCTCAATATTGGGGTCCAAGACCCGTAAGTGATTAAGCATATGAGTTTTCCAAACATTAAAATTTGTGCCATTAAATCTAAACAAGGAATTGTGCACTAAATCTCTAGACGACATCTTTACTCTCTAGGCGGTAAAGCCAAACAAGAGAAATGAGGCTCTGATACCAATTGAAAGAACAAACGATGTCCCGATGTCGCCTAGAGGGGGGGGTGAATAGGCGATTAAAACTTTTTCTATTTAGGGGCTTGATAATTGCGGAATAAAACTATGTGTTTAAATTAACAAGCTAACAACCTAAAATACTAGGTTTGCCTAAGTGCACCAACAACTTATGCTAAGCAATATGACAACAAGGTGATAGCAAGATATGAACTTCAAGCATGAAGGCTATCACAATGTAAATTGCATAAGTAAAAGGCTCGGGTATAGAAATAACCAAGGCACGCGGAGACGAGGATTTATTCCCGAGTTCCTCCTTGTTAATGGAGTACGTCTCGTTGGAGGGGTGTGAGCTCGCCACAAAAGGCCTACTCAAGATGCCACAAAGGCCTCACCCTATTCTCCGATGAACTGCACCCAAAGGTTTGGTTCACCTTCCACTATCGGAATCCTTCGGGGCGGATTCCGGAGCCCTTACAACTTTTGGGTCACACACCCACAACTCAATTGGGGGCTCCCAAATCGTGCCGAAGCTTCACAAGCCGTAGTATTCACGGCACCACCACCGTCTAGGGTCCAATTACCCAAGAGTAACAAGCTCCCAACCTTCAATCCCACGAATCACCATGTGGAGCACAACCCGATGCAACAAATGCAAAAGGCAAGAACACACCAAGTGGTCAAATTCTTCTCCCCAAAATCCAACCAAAGCAACTAATGATATGGAGGGATTTAGGAGTAAGAACGGAGGAGAAACACCAAGAACTCCAAAATCTAGATCCAATGAGTTCCCCTCACTTAGAAGAGATTTTATTTGGTGGAGTAGTGGATCTAGATCTCCTCTCTTGTTTCCCTAAATTTGGGCAAGAATCATCGGAGGGAAGTGGAGGAATCGAGCTCTCAAAGATTTGCAACAATGGAGTGGAGAGAGAAAATGAGTTGTGCTGAAAATTTAGGGAAGAAACCCTTTTTATAGGGGCCCCAAAAATGGAGCCGTTGGGGGCAAAAAGTGGGGCAGCAGACAAGCCGGCCTGGGCCCGGCCGGCAGCCGGCCTGGCCAGCCGGGAAACGGATCCATCGATCGAATAGAGAAAAGGGCAGCAGCGCAGCACAGGAGCGAATGGTAGCAGCAGACGGAGGCCCGGCCTGGCCCCGGCCATGGGCCGGCCTGGTGCGCGCGGGGGCCGGGCAGCCAGCACGAAGCTCGGCCGGGACACAACCTGAAGCTGCCGGCCTCGCACAGGCCTGGGGCCGGCCAGGCCGGCCCGGCAGATTTTTTCTTTTTCTTTTTCCCTTTGTTTTAAATATTCTGTCTAAAAACGTTCCGAAATAGAAATGCAATAACTTTCGCCCACGAACTCTGTTTTCGATAATCTTGGACTCGTTGCAATCGTCACAACGAGCACAACAAGAATATGCATAGAAAGATCATAGTCCAATAATATATTATAAAAATAAATGGGGAAAGGTAAAACCTCTCATTTGCAAATCGGAAAATCATAACTATTGCAAATGAAGTCCAAATTGCGTGAAACCAATTTCGTTGAAAAGAGGACGACAAATGCAACACTTGGAAATGTTTTAAAAACAATCAATGGTGATTTTGCAAATAATTGGAAGAGATAAACCTTTCGCACGGCAAAAACTCCAATACCGAAAACGCAATAGAAGACGCATATGAAAACCGTTTTCGGTGACCTTGGCCTTGTCATGACGAGCACGACAAGCACCAAGACCACACCACGATAAGATCCAAATAAGAACCAATAAAGTTGATTGCAATGATGCAAAGGTTTGTGCTCTCTATGACAATACGATCGAGATATTCGGTCGAGAGCCCCTCTTGATAGTACGGCTATCTATCCTATAACCCGGTCTCTCAGCTAACACCATGAGACCGGTAAAATAGAAAGCCTATCAAGATCATACATTTGCCTTGCGCATTAATCCACTTGAGGTCGAAGAAGACGATCTTCATCTCCTCAAGACGCACCACCTTTCTTGATTGCGCTTCGCTTGGTGAAGATTCACAAGTTGCTCCCCCATACACCAATATGGGAGAAGCACTCTTCGGCATATCTTCACTTGGACATGAGTGTTGATCAACTCGCACCTAGCCTTGATCAACACATAATCTTCTTCCTTTTTCTTCCCTTAGCCTTGATTCCAACATATGGAGATCAAGCAATGCAAATGGACAACACCTACAAATATAGCTTAATGCAAACATTAGTCCATAGAGATTGTCATTAATTACCAAAACCATGCATGGGAGCAACCATGCACTTTTAGTGTCCACCATATCTACCTATGCATGGTATTTCTTGCCATTCCAAGTAAATTTGTCATGTGCTACCTTTAAAAATTCAAAATACTTCTTCTTTGTGCCTCTGTTTTTAAGCTCATGAGGGAGCAGTAGAGAGCTAGATATAACTTGTGACAAGCGAGGTCATTTCCCCCCTTTCACCCGGTGTCGATGGATTACGTCTTCACTGGAATCAACCCGAGAGCAGCTTAAGCAAAATATAAATATAACTCACCAATTCTCCTCCGCGCAATGCAAATCTAAGAAATCAGCCCAAACATTGGATAGTGGTGAAACCAAGGAGAAAGAGGAGTGTACTCGCTCCTCTAAGAACCACATCTGCTCTCATAAGTCTAAAAAACCTTGCTTGTCATGAGGGACTAGATAGTTTCTCTGTTGTGAAGTCGTTGACGAGAGCATGCACGCCTCAAAATCATTTTACTTCTGTTTTAAAAACCAAAAAGCTCTAGCACATGATTAATCCCTGCTTCCCTCTACGAAGGGCCTCTCTTTTACTTATTGTTGAGTCAGTTCACCCACTTCCTCTACCTTCTACAAGCAAACCCACAGTGTTGAATTTTGATGTTAAGCAAGTATGATATCTACATTATGTCTTTTATGTCTCATGATAGTTATTCATTTTTCTTATGTCAGTCCTAACTCTTTTATAGGGATATAGCTTTGACGATTTGCAACTCGTGGAAGATGACCGGATGGTTGAAGCATTTAAATGAATCTTTCTTGAAATATGGGCTGATAAGTATAATTGTTTCTTAAGCGGAGTCTCGTTTTGTCTTTGCTTAATAAATTTCTATCTTCTTTCACCTTAACATGTTGTAGTTACATTACTTGTCTTCGAGAAGCTTTATGAGAGAAAGGTTGCTGTTTAAGATATATCTTTGTTTGATGAGTAAATACTGATGCTTCGTGTTCGTATTCTTTATTTATCGACACTTCACTCTATAAACCTGTGGTCATGTTTATCGAGTTCAATTTTCGCTTGGGGACAAGCGGAGTCTAAGCTTGGGGAGTTGATACGTCCATTTTGCATCACTATTTTACATCATAATTTATCTTTATTCATTGATATATTTCATATTATGATGCAATACTTATGTTATTTTATCCCATTTTGCATGTTTGGCAATTATTGGAGATGCATCTGCCGGAGCCTGGAATCAGCTGGAAAAGTACCTGTCAAGACACCTGACTTCGGAAGCCCCAAAAATTCCAGGAAAATTCAGAGCATAATATTTCGGGAAATAAGTCACGGAGCCAGAAGGGGGCGAAGAGGCGAGCAACAGGGGGCAGGGGCGACCCCCTGCCGTGGATCCACCCTAGGCCGCGGGTGGGGCCCGCCTTGGTCCCTATGGCCCCTCTCCGGCTCCCCTTCGGCGTATTATTGACCCTTGACCTAAAAACATCGGGGGCATCGACGAGGAATTTTTCCGCCGCCTCCACGAGGCGGAAACCAGACAAAGAGAAGAAGAGCTCCGGCAGGGAGAAATCTGCCGGGGAATTTCCCTCCCGGAGGGGGGAATCGCCGCCATCGTCATCGCCATCACGCCAAGCATCATCGGGATCATCATCAACATCATCTCCACCATCAGCACCATCATCACCGCCGTCATCCCATCTCATCTCGATGTAACAATTATCATTGTGTTGCTATTAGTTCATCGGAATCGTATCACGGGCGTTGATTACCACTTGTAGTTGATGTTTGAGAGTTTTATCGTTGAATTATCATTACAATCAGATTGTTGCCCTTATTCATATCACCTCTGATCATGATCTATATGATGTCTTGTGAGTAGTTCGTTTGGTTCTTGAGGACATGGGGAAAGCCTAGTTGCTAGTAATTGCATAATGTTGAGTAATATTTAATGGTTTGATTTATCTTGTGGTGTTATTCCTCTAGTGGTATCGTGTGAACGTCGACTACATGATACTTCACCTTTCAAAGGGCCTAGGGGAATGCATAGTGTATTTAGTTTGCTTATGGTAGGGTTGCAGGAGTGACAGAAACCTAAGCCCCAATTTGTGAACTAGTGCACTAGGGAGCGTAGGGTCTCGGAGTTTAAGGCTGTGGTTAGGTTTTATCTTAAATACTTTCTTGTAGTTGCGGATGCTTGCAAGGGGTTTAATCAAAAGTATGTATTTGTCCAAGTAAGGGCGGTGCATTAGCATAGGTCCACCCACACAGCACTTCATCAAAACATTGAAGGTTAATCATCGGCGTGCAATGAAACTGGCTAGGCAGAAACTCCCATGTGTCCTCGAGAACGTTTTAATCTTCATAAGTAACACAACCGGCCTGTCCTTTGAGCTTAAAAGGATTGGGCTATTTGCTGCAATTATTGTAGCACTCTTTTATTTACTTGTTCTTCATTTGTTATTTAAATTAAAAATCCAAAAACATTTCTCTTTTAGTGCCTGCAGTGAAACCTTGCTGAAAACTACTTGTCAACACCTTCTGCTCCTCGTTGGGTTCGACACTCTTACTTATCGAAAGGACTACGATAGATCCCCTATACTTGTGGGTCATCAGGTCTTCCAAGAATAATAGACATATTATCATCTTCAGGCATTTCCAACACCACAAAATCAGTTAGGATTAAACAATTAGCAACTTTAACAGGAACATCCTCACAGAAACCAATAGGCACAACAGTAGATTTATCGGCCATTTGTAGGGAGATATCAGTAGGAATAAGCTTGTCTAATAAAAGTCTCTCATAAAGAGAGAAAGGCATAACACTAACTCCTACACCAAGATCACATAAAGCAGTTCTAACATAATTATTTTTAACGGAGCAAGGAATAGTAGGTATACCTGGATCACCAAGCTTTTTAGGAATCTTGCCATTGAAAGAGTAATTAGCAAGCATAGTAGAAATCTCTTCATTAGGAATTTTCCTCTTATTAGAAACAATATCTTTCATATATTTTAATAAGGAGGTAGTTTAATAGCATCAGAAATAGAAACATCATTAGGATTATTAACTAGAGGTTCTTTATCAATTTCCATATTACTAGTTTCTCCTAATTCTTTATGTTTCTTCTTTTTCTTTTCCTTTTAGGGGAGCTAGCAATATTATTTTCAGCCAATTGAGACTCTTGTTCAATTCTTTTAGGATGTCCTTCAGGATAAAGAGGGTCTTGAGTAGTGATACCACCTCTAGTTAAAACACCACAAGCTTGTTTATTACTTTGTATAGGAATACCAGCAAGCAAATCTTTTTGTACTTTAGTAATTTGCTCAAGTTGAGTTTGAACCATGTGAAAATGCTTAACAAGACCTTTAACATAATTAGCAGTTTTCTCCAAGACAGAATACAAATTTTTAATAACCAGAGTGTTATCATTTAATTGTTCTTGAATTTGCATATTAAAATGAGTTTGTTTAACAATAAAGTTATCAAATTCATCCAAACACTGACTAGGAGGCTTGCTATAAGGAATATCATTGACAGTAAAATCATAAAGAGAATGTACCTCTACCATAGGTGGGTGAGTGGTAGGCTCACATAAAGTTTCAATTGGAGGTAAATTCTTCACATCTTCAGCTCTAATACCTTTCTCCTTGATAGATTTCTTGGCTGAGCATATCCTCTGGATTTAAGAAAAGCACTCCCCTTTTCTTCGGGGTTGGTAAAGGAGGAGGCTCAGGACTACTCCATTCATCATGATTTTGGGCTATCTTAGCCATTAATTCTTCAGCTTCAGCTACAGTCCTTTTCCTGAAAACACAACCAACACAGCTATCTAGGTATGTCCTAGATTCAATAGTTAGTCCATTATAGAATATATCAAGAAGTTCATTCTTTGGTATATCATGCCCTGACCGAGCCCTGAGTAATGAGCCAAATCTCCCCCAAGCTTTAGGGAGATGCTCATCCTCCAGTTGTCTGAAATTGAAAATTCTCTGCAAAGCCTCATGCTGCATGTGAGCGGGAAAATATTTTGCAAAGAAAACATCAAGCAATTCATGAGGACTTTTAATGGAACCATAAGGTAAAGCATTATACCACACTTTAGCATCACCCTTTAATGAAAAAGGAAACAACTTTACTAAATAGTAACGCTGTATCTTCTTGTCATCAGAGAAAAGTAAGCTAAGCGAAGCTAATTTATTCATGCGTTCTATAGCATCATCATTCCTAGTTCCACAAAAAGGATCACATTCAACATTTGATATAAGTGAAAGATCATCATCTTTAATGCATATAGGAGAAGTAGCAAACTCAGGATCAGGTGTGAAATGATTTTTAACAGCATGTTTTCAAGCAATTTCCTCAAAGCATCAGGATCTTTTGAAGCTTCACAATCCATATATTGTCTAATAAACTCATCATTAACATCAATATAGGAATCATCAGGATATCTACTCTCATAATTATATAATTCAGGAGAGCTAGCAGATGTAATAAGACTTTCATCAGGATTTGTAATTTTCTTAGAATTAGCAATAAGAGCATCCAGAAAAGGACCTAAAGAACCAGAATCATCAAGCATAATAGAAGCATCATCAAATTCATCAGAAACAGTAGCAGAACCAGAAAGTGACGCATCAACAGTAGGACCAGTGTTTGCAGGTGGTGTAACAAGTTGAATTAAAACAGTAGGTGAATCAAGAGTAGCTTTAGTGTTCAGAGCAGTACCTTTCCTTGTGGTGGATGGTAGTATCGGAAACTTAGGATCACGCTTACCCTTCATGATGAAGAATAAATTACGGCAGACAGAAAAACTCCCAGGTGAACTTATAAATAGAGCTATACTCCCCGGCAACGGCGCCAGAAAATAGTCTTGATGACCCACAAGTGTAGGGGATCGCAACAGTCTTCGCGGGTAGTATGACCATAATTTATTGATTCGACACAAGGGGAGCCAAAGAATATTTATAAGCCTTAGCAGTTGGGTTGTCAATTCAACCACACCTGAAAATGATCTCTCTGAAAGCAATTTATCAGCAGTAACAGTAATTTGATGGCAGCAGTAGAACAGTAACAGTAGTAACAAAATAAAGGCAGCAATGGTGACAGCAGAAATATTAATTGTAAACAGCAGGATTAAAAAATACCGTAGGCATAGGGACGGATAGACGGGCGTTGCATGAATAAGATAGCTCATGAAATAAACATAACTAGGCACGAAGCAAATAAATATAGCATCCAAGTATTAAACAATCATAGGCATGTATTCCTAATTTAGCCGTACGTGCTTGCAATAAGAACTTGCACGGCATCTTTTGTCCTGCCATCCGATTTCAGCCGGGCCAATTAAGAAACAAATGGCAATTAAGGTGTTCCTTTTAATAGAACACCGGAGCAAAGCAATAACACACAATGAATACATGTAACCCTCGAGTACCAACCATTCCCATCGATGTCCCCGTTTCTGTCACTCGAGGTCTCCGGTTCTGGTTGACAACAAGTGCATACAACTAGTAGATAGGACCCAAACATCAATTATATTCATGAAACATAAAGTGACCAGATCTGAAATCATGGCACCAGGGCCCAAAGTGACAAGCATTAAGCATAACTAATTGTACCAACGATGATTAACACAAATAGGGGATACTAGGCGTCATGCCCTAACAATTTGGCATCGAATTACATGAGCAATCTTATTCAATCCCTTCCATCCCCTTACCTACAGCAGGGAACTACTCACACATAGAGGGGGATGACATGGATGGTTGATGGAGAAGCGTTGGCGGTGAAGATGGCGGCGATCTCCACTCCGGCAGGGTGTCGGAACAGCGATCCTGGACCCCGAATTTAGGTTTCGCGATGGCGGCGGAGCTCCGTAAGTTTTCTGAAAAAAGTGATCGGGGGGTCGATGTTTTTAGGTCAAAAGCTTCTTATATGCGAAGGGGGGCCGAGAGGCGATGCTCCAGGGGCAGGGGCGGCCCCCGGCCGCGGCCTAGGGCCCACCCGCGGGTGGGACCCGCCCCTGCTTCTGGGGTGGCCCCCTTCGGGATCTTCTGGCTCCGTGGATGATTCTTCTCAAAAACTCATTTTCTAATTTTTCTGAAATTTTCCGTGAACTTTTCAACCCTGCACAAAAGAAAGACACCAAATGCAATTCTGCTGAAAACAACGTCAGTTCGGGTTAGTTCCAAACAATTCATTAAAAATTAGAGGCAAAACAATAGCAAAGTTTTTGAAAAGTAGATACGTTTGCGACGTATCAGGCCCATAACCCATGGCCTCCAATGTCAATGAGGCCATTCACAACGTTGAGGGGTTTAGGAAAATTCTTATGAGGTAAAAGTTTTATTTTTATTTCATTCCCAAATTCTTTGTGATGTGTTGCAATGGTCTAGTGCCTATTATCTACTTATATGGTGAAATTTTGTACTTTCCCAATATACCAATGGACAGACCTAAATGAATGAGATGTCAAATTTCATGACCTTGTTGAAGGACTCTAGAGCCATGTCGAACTATCAACACTAAGGAAGATGTCACTTTATCTTGACTCCATGGTTTGGTTCCGATCAAACAAACATAACATTTTGGAAGGGGATAAAGGAACAGTAGGCAAGCCATGTCAAGGCCCATTCCAACTGAATGAAAGGTTATCGCCCCCCTGTTGATAATTGATACTAAGAGTACGACGTGTACGTCCAATAGCTGTACACACAAAAGAACAAGAGAAACAGGAACAAGCCTTTCTCTCTAAACCATTGCGCTGGTAAAAAAAATACAAATATGATTAAGTTCAGAGAAACCCATTGTAACAGCCCAGATTTGGTACCCTAAAATTTGAGCCAATTTTTCACTTTTTGCTTTGAATTGCATCATGGCATACATATTTAAATTGCTAAATTAAATATTGCAAACAATGGAAAACATTAAAAGGAAGCAGAACCCTTCCCAAAAATTCCAAACCAAATGCAATTGCTCAAATTGGCAAAACAAAATATCCTTGAGTTTCCATATTTGTCCAGGAAGTTTCAAGAATGCATTTTCAAATTTAATTGACAAAGTCAAAATTCTTGCCAAACAATAAAATAAATTGGGACTTCAATTTTGGAGTTAAACAATTCATATTTTGAACCCAAGTTAAACTTTTCAAAATTTCCAAATAAAAATATGGGGAGCTTCATTATGTTATTGGGAGCCTCCCTGAATATTTTCAATTATTTTGAGAATGTTTAAATACCCGAAGTAAATGGATTTTGGAAATTATTAAAATTTGCCATGTTCAAATCCTGTGAACAAATGTTGCTCGAGACCTTTTATTTTGAAGCCAAACTTTTTATGGAGCTTCTACCTGTCAAGGGGAGGTCACATGAATTTTTGGGGAATTTTCAAAAACGTTTAAGTGCCCTTTTTAAATCACTAAAGGCTGCTGGACTTAAAAGGGAAAAAAACAGAAAAAGGGAAAATGTTTAAAACCCTGACGTGTGGGCCCCCCTGTCAGCTCTCTCTCTCCTCCCTCTTCCCTGTGGCGACAGGGAAGCCACTGTCGCCATGGCCATGCCCTGCGTCCCGTCGCCGTGTCCATGCCGCGTTAAAGAGCCCCCCCGACGTGCTCCTGTCCCTGCTCTCTCCTCTCTCCCCTAGCTCCTCTCCCCTCCGCGTGCCGAAACCCTAGCTCGAGCTCCTATCGCCGCCGCCTCCACCCGACGTCCGCGCCGAATTCATCCACACCTGGGACGGCCGCCGCCTCGTCCCCGCGTGCTGGAGCTCCCCCATCGCCTCATCCACCTCGCCCCTGCTCCGCGCCTCCCCTGCTTCGTCGCCCGGCCGTCGTCCCCGTCGACATTGTCCCACGCCCGGTCGTGTTGGCCCGAGCCGCCGCACCTGCATATCCACCTCGAGCCGCCTCCAACCGCCCCCTTCTCCAGCGAGCTGCCCAACATGCTCAGGGTGAGCAGGCTCACCTTCCCGTCCCTTTTTTCCTCTCCCTCTCGCTCTCTAACCGTGCTCGCGCCGTCGACCATCGCGGGCCGCCGCCAATGATCGATGCCGGCCATGCTCCGATGACCATCTGGTCCCAAACCGCCGCTCCCCCGGCTCCCCTCCGTCTCCTCTAGCTTGTAGGCAAAGTTCCTGTGGCCAATTCCACCAATTTCTGACGAATTCATGATCAACATGGCCTCAGTTCATCGGTGACATCATGATGACGTCATAGTTCATCTGTTTTTAGTTTCCAGAAAATTAACAGAAATTTGTATTTGCAATATTTATTAAATGGTAGATCAGAAAAATACATTTGACATACCAAATTGTTCACAATTTCATAACCTGTTCAAATATGTAACTCACACATGCAAATGAAATTTTGAATATTGAATTTAAATGTGAAATGCAAATCATCTGTGAGTTATTCAAATTTTTGGAAATTCATATCTAGAGTTTTATACTTCAGAAAAATGCAAATAATATGTTAAAATGCTTAGCTAAATAAACTCTACCTGTTAATGCCTTTGGTTGAATTTTTGGTTAAATTAAATTGCCTGTTTTAATCAAATATAAAAAGGGCAGATTTAAATCACATTTTGGGAAATTCATAACAATTTGATTATTGATCCAAAAATTGCAAATAAGATCTCTAAATGTTAAGAGAATTAATATCTACATGTTAGTTACATTTACATGTTAAAATGAATGTTCTGAATTGCTGTTAAATTGAAATAACTAAAAGGGCAGATTTTGAAATGAATTTGTAAATTCAATATCTTTTGTTTTATAACTCAGAAAATTACAAATGATATGTCAAAATGTTCATACAAATCATATCTATCTTTTAGTATCATTTCTATGATAAAATAAATAAGTTTATTCTGCTGTTTATTTAAATTTACTAAAATGGCAGAATTAATAACAATTTTGGAAAATCCATAACTTGAGTTTTGTTTACTCAAAAATTATGTTTAATAACTCAAAATGTTCAGCATGTTAATGGCTACATGTTAGTGTCCTTTTTCCACTCATGGAAACACATTTTCATATGCTGGCCTATTAACAATGCTTAATTTGGAAATGTCAATTTTGAAACAATCACCAAATATTCATCGTTAATCGGAAAAACGCAAACGAGGTATCAAAACGATCAGCACGACAATAACTAACTAATAATATCATCTCCATGCATGTTGTCATCTTATTTCAGTACTGGTATTTTTAGAATAACTTAAAAGCATTAAGTATAATTATGTGGGTTATCCCATTTAATTGTTATAATTATATTCGGGATCCCATTTAACTTGTGGGTCATGCCCAAGACCTTTCCAATGCATTAAATTGTCATGTCATCATGTGTTTGTGCATTGAACATATATGTGTTGATTGTTCTGTTCTTTCCGGTGTTTTAGCTTCTTCTCGATAGAACGCGATTCGAGATCGAGACGAGTCCGATGTGAAGATCGACGACACCGATGGACGACACTGGAGTATGGATCGACAAGTCAATCACCTGCTTCCTCGAAGCTCTATATTTTCTGTGCATTGCCAACAAAGGCAAGAGCTAACCTAACCTTCTTGGCATCTAGCATCCAATTGTTTTACAAACTTATTTTATCCACCATAATATTGCATGCGATTCAAATATCTCTTTTGATCAAGATGTAGAGTATCCTATGAATGCATGTTTATCCCCTGAACCATCACATGCCTCCCCTCCTATGAACCCTAGGTTTGATGTGTTGGCCGGAGACAAAGATATAATTGTTGATTATATATGCTTAGCTATGCTTAGCCATGCTTAGTTAAATGATATATGTTATTCGGTGATTTAAATCCATTATTATGAATGGTGGTGGAATGGTCGGATATGATGGTTACTTGTGGTGGATAATTAATTTGCTAAAAGGCTTGGATGAGTTGCCATCGGGGATGGTGCTTTGCCTCATTCTTATCGCCTAGGCTGAGAGTGCTTTTAGCTAGAACCAAGAACCGAGCGTGCTGCCATTGGTGGGGGTATGGGCTCCTTACTAACTGAATAACTTGTGCGGGCGTATCCAAGGGTCCTCTAGTTTGCTATTTCCATTTGCGCGTGTGTGTGTGAGCGGAAAAAGGAATGATGAGGATGGTGGTGTTTAGGACGTGGCGATGGGGGCAGGGGCTGAAATAGGCTGGGTAAACTTGTCCTGTCGCCACAGATGACTCTTGGATAGTCTCATGCGAGGTAAAGGTTTAACCGCGCCCACTCGCCGGCCTTCCCCGGAAGAGGGCCAATCAGGTGAGCCGGACGGTACCAATGGGTAAATTAGTACACCCCTGCAGGGTTTAATCTTTTCGAAAAGCCGTGTCCACGGTTATGGACGAACTCTTGGGAAAGGCGGATTAGCTCATAGAGAACCTGAACCTAATTAATAAATTGGCAGCTAGAGGTTGCAATTCCTCGAGGGTGATTCGAGGGAGTGCCTTGGTGGAGATGAGATGCTTCTGGTTACAAATGGTTCGTTGAGAACCAAAGATGAAAGTTTACTCTCTTATCCCTTTTCGGAAAACATTCTGAGTAGACGATGCAATGGGTCTTTATGTCTTTTAAAAGGAAAACCAGCTTTATGCAAATTAGCTACATGATACAGCATTAGAGCCTCCGTCAGCATCGGGCCTATATCGCCCTACTAATTCTTGCGAGTACGTCGTACTCAGCCTTGCTTTGTTGATTATTATTTTGTTACAAAGGAGGACATCACCGAACTGGAAGGTGGGTTCTTTATTGACATCGACGAGTAGTCTGGGGTTCCCAGGTGGCAGCTTGGGACGTCTCGGAACAGGCTGACTGGGATATGTTATTGTAGGCCTCTTAGGCAATAATTTGGATCTTGTTGTTAGACAACTATATTTGCTTCCACTTGGTGTAATTGATGGGTCTGTGACCTCTGATTGTGATATTTGCTATCTTTCTCATATATGAGTTGAACTATGATCTCTTGTGTCGTAGAGTCTGTGATGTGCCAGTTGTTCCGCAGTCTTGGTCTCTTTGCTATACGTGAAAGCGATGTCTGAGCTTATGGCATGATCGAGGTGTTATGTGCCGATGATGTATTCTGAGCACGCCTGCCAATGAGTTTTGGCCTGGGATTGGTAAACCCAGTAACCCTCGATTATGTAGCATGACCGGTTACACAACGTTTCACTCTATAGCTCTGGGGTCGGGGCGCTACACCCATATACTGGGGGAGTTAGGATTTGGATTTAGTAAAATAACCAGCACAACAGAATGCGTGTGTGGAACCCTCCCGTGGGCGACGCAGGAGGAAACCCTAGCCGTCGCCCCTTTACCTCCCCTACCCCTTGCCGCCGCCGGAGGGCGTCGCCGGGCGAAGCCCGGGCGGCACTGGCGGCGGCGGGGCCTCCTCTCTCCTCGCGCGGTGGAGGCGGCACGGGCCGTGGCTGCCGGTGAGGCGTGGGGCTGGCGCGGGGCGCAACGGCGCGGACGTCTAGCGGCAGCGCTGTGGCTGCGCGGTTCTCGACGAGCTCGTGGTGACGGCGACGGCGTACCCTGGCGTGGCTGCAGCGGCGAGCGGCGCGAGCTCGGAAGGCTGGGGAAGAAAGGGAGCTGCGCGAGCTCATCTCGGTGGTTTCGGCGACAAGCCTGGCCAGCGGCCTTCTCGTCGGCTTGGTGTGGAGGGATCCAGGAGGCGCGGTGGGCAGCGCCGCTCCTGGCCGCCTCGACTAGGGCCGGGCCAGGGGCCCGGGCCCCCTCGAGCCCACCGACCACGTCCATTAGATCTGCTGACTCAAGCAACCGTGGGGGTTGCGGGTATCCGATCTACGGGAAGATCTCTCGCTCTGCAAGTTCGATGTCCATGGCTGCTGGGCGGAGCTCTCGCGGCGGCGGTTCTTCTCGTTCTTCCCTTCAGTTTTGTTGAGTGCGGAGTTTGGGACGTCGGGGCGGCGGCTCTGGATGGTGGGAACCCTGTGGGCTGGCGGGAGAGCCCGGGGTTCTGGTGCTGGCTAGAGCCACGGTCGTGAGGACGACATGGTGTCTGGCGAGCTATGTTCCGTGACTGTGTGAGGCGGTCGCCGTCTTGGCTGCGCCCCTCGCCTGACGCGGGAGGTGGAGAGGTCATGCCGAGGGGAAACTCTCGCCTAGGATTTGTCCCGGGCCACAGCGGCGTCATCCACAGACGTCGTCCCCTTCTTGAAGGCGTCGTTGTGGTTTCTCTCAGACCTCCTCCGTGCTCCGGGTGGCAACCCAAGATCCTCGGATCGGGCGGTGGCGGCACTCCGGTGTCGTGCTCTTCTTGAAGACGCCGCTTTGGAGTTCACGGCATGTTGCTCGGGGCGACCTTCGTCTTGGCGTCTCTGGCAAAGCTTGCTCCTTGCTCTGCACCTCGGAGTTTCTCTGCTCAAGGCACCGGGTTGTCTGTCTTCAGCTCTGTGGATAGTGGCGGTGATGTTCCAGGTGGTGCGACCCTCGGTGGTGTAGTTCGTCTGTGCCGCGTGTGTTGGTGTGCCCGTGTTCCCAGCTCCGGCCCGACACCTCTGCCCGTCTTGTGTGTGCTCGCCCTCTTCGGCTCTGCCCGTTTGGTGTTCACTTGTAATCTTCTTGGTTGCCTCGTGTCTTGTGTGCATGTGCGGTGTTGAGTTGTAAGCTGGGTTCGTATCACTTTCGCTGTTGATGGTGTTATTAATTTAACACCGGGCTTTTCAGTTGGCTTGTTATCTAAAAAAAAAAAGCCTATATACCGCATATATAGAAATTGCTTCGAACATACTTTGAGGCACACATACGTAATTAGGTTGAGAGAAACCCATCTACAGCCAACATAAAAATCCATCCACCAGAAAGTACAAGAAACTTGATGTTATCTCATCAGCTTATCTACTTGACTTCTAAGTTAAAATCTAATCGATTCTTGTTAAGAAATTCATCTCCTTCTGGCCATAGCACAGGGTCACAAGCCAAAACAACACCTCTTGTGATTTGTCATTGTTATTAATAGTAGGTGCTACTTCTCATAGTGATGGCCAAAATGGCATTAGAGTTGCACGAGCATACTGATGCTAACTGAATCAGCATTACTTTTACGCAGACACAGTTACTTCTTCCCTGAAGTAGCGTTGGCCATCTCCAGATCATTCATCATGTACGCTAACGCTTGCATTTTAGGCAAAGATGGTTGTTCCTCGCCATCGTGTTGCCGCACAGGTAGCAGAAGCAGTGCCCGCACCTGCAAATCGTAGGAGGAAACGGGCCTGCGTCATAATCTGCACCTGAAAAATAGTAACTGTCGGTGTGCAGGGAGGAAGGAGATTCAGTCAAGTCACCTGCAGGCGATGAACGTGCAGCCAGACACCCTCTCGACGAAGATCTTGCACTTGGGGCACCTCTGCCACTTGCTCTGCTGCGCGACCTTCCTCAGCAGCAGGTCCTCCCGCCCGCGCTCGTCGTCCCCGAGCCGCTGGAACTCGGCGCACTCCACGCCGTCGTGCCACGGGACCTTGCACCTGGCGCAGAACGTCCGTTTGCAGTGCGGGCACTCCACCTTCGCCTCCCCGGGCTCGTCGTCGACGAGCATCGCCGAGCAGTCCTTGAACGGGCAGTAGAACTTGATCTCCTCCAGCGCCATGTCGCAGAGCGCGGCGCCCCACCGGTGGAACAGCGGCGGCGGGATCACGTGCCGGCACTCCTCCGGGTGGAGCACGCCGTCCCTGCACCCCGGGTCCGGGCACCCGATGGCCAGCAGGTTCTCCTCCACCCTCGCGGCGATGTACTGCCTCACGCAGCCCGCGCAGAACGCGTGCCCGCACCCCGGGATGGCGAAGCGCTCCACGCCGGGCACCGTCTCCATGCAGATCGCGCAGTCAAAGTCCTTGGCGCTGTGGGAGCACTCGCCGATCTCGAAGTGCGCGCCGTTGCGCGGTTTCTTCCTCCTGCCGTTGCCGATCTCCTTGATGAAGATCAGGCTGTCATCATCGTCACCATCCAAATCGATAACTCGATGAAGGCTGCTGTCATCGTCGACGTCGATAACTTGATGTGTCTTCGGTTTTGACAGAGATCTGCTGGAAACCACAGGGGACCGGGGTGACCCCAATCGTAGTTCGCGATTCCCCTTTCGGTCTGGAACGAATTCGTTGGAGGTTCCGGCGCCGGCGGTTCCGGAGGGGAAGGGCGAGGCGGAGGAGGAGGACGGGTCGCGCGAGGAGTCCATGGAGAGGAGGATGGCCTGCTGGATCTGGATCTCCTCGCGACTGTGGGAGGAGCCAAGGACTGTTACCTCGTCTTCTTCGTCGGATGAGATCTCGATGGGGATGAATGGATCGACGGTGGTGGGGGCGGTGGCGGAGGACGCCATGACCAGCGACGAGTGCTGTTCAGCCAGCGGCGGCGCTGCGTTGCTTCCCATCGGTCTGGGGTTCTGGGGTGGGGGCGTTTCAGTCAGACGGAGATCGAGGGACACGTGGACGCGTGTGATCTCTTGATGCAAGAGACAGAGAGAGAGGAAGGAGATTTGGACGGCGGAGATCAGAATTAGGGCTAGGAAAAAACATGAAGAGTGAAATGCATCTACTATTCTACTCCATTGAAATTGTCGAGTACGCTATTTTCCCCCATTTTTATAGAGGCGAAACAATTAAGGCAACCCCACGTCATGATGCTAGATCCGGATTAAACATAAAATATTTTCTGGCCGCATGCTTGCACGTATGTGATCTTTTTGTTCAAACACAAATTTGTGGTTTTATGTAGGCTACAATTTAGTGCACTATTTGACAAAATGTTACGGATCGATGTGCCTATAACATTGTTGTTGGATTTATTGTAACTTTTTTAAGTTATTTTTTCGAAACATTTAATATCGTTTTCGTTTTCATTTTGTTAAATTCAGGCTCCATGGAACAAAATGCCGCATCAAGGGAGTCAGTGCATAAATATTCTACAATGTTTCTCTTCACATGATGTGCTACCTTTTAACCTGAATTTTTGTCGCATGAGAGATTTAAGGTTGTGTTTGGTAGCTAAGTATTTTTGAAATATTTCAAGAATACTATAATTTTTAGAATTATCATAGTTTAAAATACTTTGATGTGTTTGGCTATGATTAAAAAACGTTATGTTAACTAAAGAATTGCTCAAACTGTGATATTTTTGAAGTACTTAAGAAACAACCTCACACCTCTTTTTTGTGAAACAGAGAAATCAGAAAAATGATGGTATCATGTTGCAGGAGCTGAAATACTGTAGTTTTCTAATACTCCGGTTTCTCATATACTTAGACCTTCTTTGATCCAGAGGGTAGAAAAAATAGAGGAATAGGAATTGTGTAGGATTGAGTTGTCCTGTACCGTGGAATCCTATAGACATGCATAGGAATAAGCCAAAGGATTTTTTACATGAGGTCCAAGCTCATGTTAGTTTCCCTATAAAAATACACTACAAATTCTCTGTGGAAATATTCTCTACATGTTACAATCATGTGAATCAAACACATTGGAAAGGATAAAATCCACACGCTCTAAATCCTACAAGATTCTTTAGGAAATCCTATGAATCAAAGGAGGCCTTAGCTGCCAAACTAGTCCTAAGTCACTATCCATCTATACCAAAACTATATGTTTGTTTTGTGACTAATCAATGATAATGGCACGTGTTGGATACTTTGGTTATGTCACCAAACCCCAGCGTGTAAAGAGATTACTTATTTTACTCTGCTAGGGTCTACAGTCTACTAATGAACAACTTATAATATTTCATACGCAGAACTAAGTTGAGAAAAACCCATCTCATTAACATCAACAGGAAGTAGTACTTCCTCCGATTCATATTACTTTTCACTGAATCGTATGTATCTAACACTAAAATATGTTTAGATACATCTGATTTAGCGACAATTAATATGGATTGGAGAGAGTAAAATATTGTAGTCATTTACATGAACATGTGCTTGCGTGACAATTCACATCCGATTCAGTCGCATTCTAAGCAATATCCTAGGGGGGCAGCATTTTGACACCCGGGTGTAGATGCACCATTTACTTTAAATACATTTTCATCATAATTTTAAATGTCAACAAATTCTAGAAAAATGTCTACGCGTACATCTTCACATCCTATTTGTTTTAAAAGTCGTTTCACGCAAAACCGACTTTTTATTTGGCCGATGTAAAAAAGGCAAATTTCGGTGCTAAAATATGGCTTTTCACGAGACATTTTTTTGTCTTTTTTACACAGCACACAAAAATTGTCAATTTTTTCGCGAAACTTTATGTTCCCGCATAAAATGTTGTGACTAATGCGCGAAATTTTTTGTTATAATTTTTAGACATTTCAAGATGTATTTTTTAGGTATAGGGAGGATATGCACATGTATGTAACTTGTTTGACAAAATGTCCCTCCAAAATTTTAACTATAGGGAGGAATAGCTCTTAAGAAACAAAACTAATGGTGCATTTTATAAAATCCCAGTGACTTAACGTCCGTCATGACAGAGTGATCAACGTGTCACAAACATACAACTTGATGACTGATAATTAACATTTTTTCAATGAATGACCAATCCGCTCATTCACGACAATTTTACGACCTCACAATCGTTTTACTCTAAATTCCCAGAACAGCATTCTTGTGATGTTCGCTAATGGACTCATATGTAGGTGCTACTATTCTAATGTCAATTTAAGCTAAGGGCACCAGAGCAGCACGAGCTAATTAATTACAACTGAACATGCATGCTTCCCCACAATAGTAACATCGGCGCCCACAGATCGCTCACCGATCACCACGTACGCTTGCACTTGCTGCAATGATGGTTGCCCTTCACCATTGCGGAGCCGCACAGGTAGCAGAAGCGGTGGTTGCACCTGCAAATTCGAGGAAACAAGAACTTATCGTCATATAAGGTTTGGATATACTCGGTGCAGAACGAAAATAATTGTTGGCGTGCAGGAGATTCGGTGAAACTATCACAGTACCTGCAGACGATGTACACACAGCCATCCGCCCTCTCGACGTACATCTTGCATTTGGGACACCTCTGCCACTTGCTCTTCTGCGCGACTTTCCTCAGCAGGAGGTCCTCTCGACCACGCTCGTCGTCGCCGAGCCGCTGGAACTCGGCGCAATTGACACCGTCGTGCCACGGCACCTTGCACTGGGCGCAGAACATCCGGGAGCAGTGGGGGCACTCCACGTTCGTTATCGCCGCGTCCCCGTCACGGTGGTCATTAACCAACAGCATCGAGCAGTCGTTGAAGGGGCAGTAGAACTTGAGCGTTCCGAACGCCATGTCGCAGAGCCCGGCGCCCCACCGCTGGAACAGCTGCAGCGGGATCACGTCCCGGCACTCCTCTGGGTGCAACGAGCCGTCCTTGCAGCCTGGGTCCGGGCAGCTGATGGACAGCACGTTCTCTTCCACCTTCGCGGCGATGTACTGCCTCACGCAGCTGATGCAGAATACATGCGTGCACCCGCCAACGGGGAAGCACTCTATGGGCGGCACTTCTTCCATGCAGATAGTGCAGTAGAAGTCGATGATCATCGCACCCCCGGAGCGGGAACTTTGGCCGAAATCTTGCAGCATAGCGTCGCACGGTAGCTTGCCTTTACCTTTGTCATCCATCACTCTAACCGAGGTCGAGCTGCCAGCATCACCATCATCATCGACATTGATGGCTTCTGGCTTGAGCAGAGTTCCGCAAAGGGCAACCGGGCACTTGGAACTCTCAGATGTGTGTATGGCAAAGCAGGCAATGCAGATGACATGATCACAGTTTTCAGGTTTCCAGGATGCTTCCAGCGATACGATCATCAGCCTGCAAACTGCACAGATCGTTGTGCCGCTGGAACATTGGCCGAGCCCTCGCAGCACATCATAGCGTGGTTTGCCATCATCAATCTCTTTGATAGCGATCAAGCTGCCATCATCGTCTACATCCATAACTTCATGTATCTCTGGCTCGAACCGATATTTGCAAGTAGCAACTGGGCACTTGGGCACCTCGGTGGCCACCGCCTCAGTTGTGTGTGCGGCGAAGCAATCAATGCAGATGACATGATCACAATTTTCAGGCTTCCATGATGCTTCCACCGATATGATCAACAGCCTGCAAACCGCACAGGCCGTCGTACAGGAGTGAGCCGACAGTCGGAGGACCTCTTCAAGCTGCAGAGCTTCGGCTGCCACCAAATCATCATCCATCCTGCAAAAGATCATGCAGACCCAAAGTTAGGACGGATTCGCTTGTTAAAATGAATAAGGAAAGCGGCTAACATCAAAACATGCAACATTGTTGTTAATGCCTAGTTCATATGCAATACAGGAGAAAAAGACATCCATATTCTTGGCTTCTTGCTACCACGATCGACAGAAGCAGCAGAGCAGAGGTAGCAATCAAACAACTAAAATCAAAAGCCATAGCATGATATCTAGATCAAATGAATATGAAAAACTTGATCATTCAATAAACTGTAAACTCCATCCCGGGCCATGTATTTGTACACATGATAAACAGATGTAAAAAAACTTATTACATTGCACAAGAGTTAATAGCTGAAATCCTGATTTCAGTATTGTTGAAATGATATCCATGCGATATTTTTCGGCTAAATATGGTGAAAATGATGAGACCGATTTTGGTTGACCATGACATTTTAAAAAAAAAAGTGGTCTGATCACGCATACTGCCAAGAGATATCCCTCATTCAAATAGGCTCTACACTGACAATATACTCTAAAGAAAACCATAATAATCTTAAGAAAGGCAAATTTCAGGCCTGTAGTTTTTAAGATCATCTCGCTAATCGAAAGATGAAGGATAGCGAACACTAGATGGCTAGTGGCCTTATGCAAACAAAGAAGAGGGATGCCTAACCAATTGATCCTAAAAGATCTTATTTGAGATAGGTCAGATTGGACTTCTTGGAACACAACAGAATTACCCCATGCAAGCATATCCCCGGACATTTGTTGTGCACGTGCGACGCACCGACCCCCACCCACGTAGGAAGAACCGAAGAAGTACAGCACGCCCTAAGATTGGTACACTCTTGCTCAAACTTGACCACATTGCTCATGGGTCATGAGATCGCCATCTCAATCCGATTGAACAAGTGAGTAGGATTTTTCGTTAACTTATGGTAAACCCTGGCATTTGTCTTACAATTAGGGGAGTGTTTAGCTGGACCGGATCACCCAAACTGCAAACAAGTAATACCTCTCATTCGTCTACTCTAAGGAAAACAATATTGATGCTTGCAACACAACCGGGCATGCACACTAACCCCTTGGAGGCATATCACCAGACATCTGGTGTGCACGCGCCGACCCCAACCAAGAACACGCCCTACAATGGCTAGCACCCACTACATTTTGGCAGTGTTAATGTAGTAAAAACCAAACCAAATCTACAGTTTGGACACTGATAATCGTGTAGAGACTAGAGAGCGCGGCGATGCAGTTCTACCTGCGACGATCTTGTTCTTCAGGCTCCGAGCGAAGAGTAGTCGATCCGCCACCAAAATTAACCGCCGGCGCCGAAGGCAAGGAGCTAGCTAAGGGAGGACGTCTGCGGCGATCGATCGGGGAAAGCGGGTGGCTAGGGCCGGCGGGAGGAGGAGGTCTGGGACTCTGGGAGTGTAGTGTAGAGGAAGGAGGAGGAACCGTGGCGATTGCCGAAGCGCCTCGCAGCGGACGGACGGCTGCCGGGTTGGAGGAGGCTACCGGGATATGTGCAGACGCGTTCGCCTCGTGGTTGGGAATCGAGCCGTCGTCAGGCTATACCTGGTAGGGCGACTGTTGGGCGGACGAGCCCGGTGCACCGCGACGCGACGGGTGCCTTTACTCGGGCTCGGTCCACCGGGTCAAAGACGCGTCTGACTCGTGTCTTTTCTACTTTCAAGTGCCCTCCACTGCGACCGCCCGAGAGGAGCTACCGTTCTCTCTCCCAAATTGCATTGGATGCGAACTTGCAGGCTGGAAGGCATTTCCTAATGCGACACGTCACCTCATATCTTAGCTACGCCAATTCAGCAAAAATTATAAGTGGCGTTCTTATTTACTAAAGAAAGAGATTATTGTTGTATCTTATCTAAGATACGGCTCTTATACGATATCATAGTAAAAATATATGATAGCCCAATCACATATAAGTATGAGCGAAAAAGCATTAAATACAAATACACTTAGATACACCTTCATAATGGTTCGTATCTTGTCATCGCGTCTTGTTGCATGCTAAGATTTTACATACGACCCCGTAATGCATCGTATACCGTATCTTACCAGATCTGGATGTGATCAATATTGGTGTATCAAAATTATGGCTCATGTGTGGCCAGCAAAAATCAGGCAATCTAAATCACACTAGTCGTCGCAATAGATCAGAAAAATTAATGACTTGCCTTGGGCCATGAGCTAAGAACCGTATCTACGGTTTAACATAGTACATTAACATTCTCTTTCCTCCATAACTATCCCTCCACGTCACCCATTTTCCTATGATTTCGCGCTTGGAAACCAGCGTTACGGAGGACCTTAGGGTAGTCATTTCTTATAATACACCAACGCCTAGGATAACACGGTAAGAGAAGATGCATTACGGAAGGCCGAAAAGTAGATACCGGGCATCTCTCGCACTAAATAAAGCCGAGAGATAGTTATAGAAATAGGAGTATTTCTTTTTCCTGCAAAGCACCAACGCGGCTATCAGTATAATGACACGTTGATACCAAAGAAAGAAAGAAGGGCCACGAATTGACAGACATGTGGGCCCCGCCATATGTAGGGTCCACATGTCGGTGAGTCAAAGTCACCAGCCCCAAAGTCAACTAATCTGTCCTTTGAAAGGCTTCAACAAACTTTTTGCAGCTACCACAGTTTGCTTTTGGCAGTTTGACATGGATGTCATATTTTATTACGTGGCGTATTTGGCTTTTGACAACAACTCTTATTTATCATCTAGGGTTGTCCAAAAATTTCAAGCCTCAACGAGCAATTTGAGTTCAGCTCAATAGTTCGCTAATGCTCAATTGGATACTCGAGCTCCATTGAACTTACATTATTTTTCAATTGTGTGACTAATTCTCAGTCGACTGGTCAGGTGATGTCATCAAATTCGAATTGTACTTCAAGTTGCAAGTCATGACTAACACGAATCACAAAGTAAATCTAACTGGGTGAAGTATTTTTCTCAGTTGAAACTCCACTTACAACTGAAAAAAAAGAGTTGTAACTCAACTTACAACTCATGGTGCGCAAAACGTAAGGTAAAGTGTTGCATTTCCATAATGCATACTCCCTCCGTCCCAAAATATATGACGCCCTTCAATTTCGCTGGTTAACGACATACAATTGTGACCATAATTTGTACTTACAATATGTTTTCAAAATTAATATATAGATATATGAAATGAAAGATTTTTTAAGACGAATCCAAAGATACCATTTACACATTCTCAATCTTTACAATTTATTATTTATTACTCATCAAATTTGAGCATAAAAAACCAATAAAAAAATAGCACGCCTTATATTTTAAAATGGAGAGAGTACTATTTTATCGACCTGAGCTCGCACTTTCATAATGCATACTATTTTGTCGACCTGAGCTCACGCATACGCATATGGATTTCAGTAGAAATTCATGGAGATACGCTTCGTCAAATGATCTAACATATCATCATAGCATGCATGTACTCAGGTTGTACGCGTGTGTGATGATCTGATGTGTTCGTGTTCACGTCAGTCGAATAATTACGGCGAAAGGAGGGCACACCATTGCATAAGAATTCACGGAACTGATGAACAAAAAAAAGTAAAACAAGAGACACTACAATCGCAAAACAGAATCACAAGTACAACTGAAAACAAGCGCGAAAACAACTCACCGTTCTTCACCAGCAGAGTCCATAGCACGCACGTGCTCACCGCCGCTGCCGCCGGATCCGGCGTCCGGCTCCATCCTCACCACCGCCGCGGGGTCTGGCAGCAGGCCCGTGCTCGCCGGCATCGCAGCCGGCACGCTGCACAACGAAGGGTCAGCTCCTGGCGCGCGTCGATCGGCCGGTGCTGCGGAGATCCGTCGACATGGACGGGACGTGCCGAAGCAGAGCGAGAGACGGCGAAGCATGGGAGCGTGGCGGCTCGTGCAAAACAATCGATAGGAGGCCGAGTGTTTTTCTTTCCTCCTTTGAGTGCGGAAGTTCGTGCATTGCCCGTTGGATCAATCTCCGTCGGCGAAGCTGGTCCGTTGGATCTTCCTTAACCGGTAACGATTCGTCTCGTAAGCCCAAATCGGTTTCCGTAGATTTGGGCCCTGATCACTTAAAAAGGAGGGCTCGGACTCTGCTAAGCACCCACGTACTCCGGCCGCCGTACCCTACCCGCCGCCGCACGCCTCCGCCCCTGATCGAGCGCCGCCGCCGCACGCGCGTGGGAGGGGCACGCCTCTTGCATTCCGTTTCCACCCACCTTATCCCCTCTCTCTTACTCGTGCGTCCTCTCTCCTCACACCTACAGCTCGGGCCTGTCTCCCTCACGGAAGAAACAGGAGTTCGATCCCCACTTCCCAAATCCTAAACCCTAGGAGTTCGATCCGCGTGGGATCGGTCTCACAACCTCAGATTTCCTACCGAGAGTGGTTGTCATTTGGTTTTTCCTCTTTTGACTCGAAAGTTAAACGCCACGAGGTGAAAGTTTTTAAATAAGGCGGTCAGGGAGCCTACTGCTCCCCTGTTCGTCCACCACAGATAAAGCATGCACCATAGAAAATCCCATGCTGGCTGTAAATGTTTCATACCGTAAACTCTGTTATTTAGACTGGAACTGGACAGAAACATAGTGATAATCAATGTGTGCTATTCGTTTGATTGTATCCTTGCACCCAATCTGAAGAGCATTCTTGTATGCTTGGAACTGAACAGAATCATACAATGAACTTTGGCAGGGTTATCTGCGTTGGGTCATCCTCCGCGGTCAACTTCTCTTCAGCAATGGTTTACTGTTCTCACTGTGATGATGAATGCCCAATGATAAATGATCCTGACAGTGGGACGACGTGAGACCTTCATTCCTGCTCTTGCTTTTATAATATTGCTTTATGATCTTCTCATTTCAGTCGAAAATGTAAGGTGTGATCTGATTTGTTAAGAGAAAGATTTGACCTACCATGTGACTAAAAATTAATATCATTATATTCATATTACCAAAAAACACTTATGATTGCGATTTTTGTACGGATTGAATATTAGCTGTTCTCAAAAGATTTATATGACACAGCTTAAACGCATCTGTATCATTTATGTTATTTGCCATATTGATTGTCAGATGTTGTGGAATGTGCGGGAAGGTTATTGATGACGAAATGTTTGATGGAGGGCCTAGATTTTCCAAGGACCCCGGGGGGGGCGGGTTCGTCTTGCTACTGTGGTTTATTAATATTTGGTTTCTTTATTTGGATGTGTACATGTTGGGTTGATTTGTTTTGAATGTACGTAGAGCCAAATCGAAGGAGACTTTATAAGAAGCATTGAGGGTGGCATTTCGATATCCCGGGAAAGAACTGAAGCGAAAGGTATCTCTTTCATCACATTTATCCTATCTCACTATGCATTTCACTTTGGGAATTATGTTATGGTCTTACTAGGGAGAGACGAGATTGGGCAGATTGTCCATGGTCTGCATGTGAGTGGTGGAGACAGTATCATTTGCACTGCTCATAACTTCTATAAAGTATGAATCATTGTTATCGCAAAAAAAATTCCTTTAAAAAAATGCTTTTTTGTGTGTTTCAGACTTTCAGACTTTCAGTGTTGATATTTGTTCTTATATAAATGTAGCTAGCTCTTGACAACAACTTTACTAAGGGCCGTAGAACAACTCATGTTGCAGCTGCTTGTCTTTATATTGCTTGCCGGTAAGCTATCTCCGAATTAGTACCCTTGCTTTATTTCTGTCCATTGGGCTTATTTCTTGTTCAAACACGACCTTATGTCTTTGCACATTGGGTGGATCTTTGAGTATTCTATATTGTATTTGCTATCGATTTCACCATTGCCGGGACTTGTTTAGGGCCTCCGTGGGTTGATGCAAACATTTGTCTTGCCAATGTATGGGCAAGCCTAGAAAATTGGCTACCAGATTGCCTTGTCAACCTCTTAACTAGTTGCCATTTCCACATTTATTTTGAAGATAAGGAAAAAACTTTGCTTTTATTCATTAAATAATGAGTTTAGCAGTAAAAATGCACCAGGGGCCAAAGAAAAATACAACCCAAGCCAATCACTCTCCTGGCATCATATAACCCAAGTTGCCATTTCCACATATTGTCTTGCAAAGCAAGCATGCCATTAACTAGATAGTGAAAACCTCCAGAAGTGTTTCTTTATTATATTATATAGTTTTCAAATGCAATAGAGCATCATATTGTGCCTTGGACTTGAGAAGTTCATCTAAGAGCAAGAATTAGAACCAAGATGGCAAGACTAAATGTGTGTAAACTATGGATAGCTAATCTTCTCCAGAAATGTACATGCAAAATTATGCAAAGTACAAAAACTTATGTTTTCTAAATTATAGGAATTGCCTACTATTGTGCGCTGTTGTAAGTTTTAATTTGTTACATAACACTCAGCAATTTCCAGACATTAGTCTCATCCGTACTGGTTAAATATTTTAACTTTGACCGTCAGTTTATAAAAGAGTAGGTGTCTAAAGTTGGTACCAATAGATTCACCAGGAATGCACTTTCAAAATAAATTATTTATATGATTCTAATAAGAAAATTAGCAGTCATAGTGACAAGCTGTGGACTTAGGTCATGTCCAGCAGAAGGCACATTACACATTTATGTAGACTTAGGTCAGATTTCCCTTTTTGTTCTGTTTTTCTTGTCCCTGAAAATCTGTTGCCGTTCACGCTTGTGTTGGTGGTTGTTTCCTGTACAATGATTGTCATTTCGGTATCGTCAAGCTATGTGGGTAATACTAACGTCCAAGTTTAACTACTTGTTTCCTCAGGCAAACTGAAAAACCTTATCTTCTTATTGATTTCTCCGACTATTTGCATATAAGCGTGTAAGTGTACCCCCATTCATGTCCGTCATCATGCAGTCCTCAGTGAAAAGGCTCATCTTGATTTATTTTTCAGTTATGTCCTAGGTACTTATTTCCTGCAGCTTTGTCAAGTTTTGCTACTCGGAGAACACCCAATTGTTCAAATCTTGTAGATCTGTTGCAGCTCACCACTAATCAACCACAATGGGGTTCACCGGAGCTGGATTTCAGTGAGGATTGGGGAACGATTTCTCTGGAAGAGTCTTCCCTTTCCTTCTCTTCTTTTCTGTATATATACAAGGTACATTTTACATATGAGTACCTACAAGAAAACTAACATTGCAACTGAGTCCTACCAACACTCCCCCTCAAGATGGGGCAAAGATATCTAACAGCCCCATCTTGTTACAGATTTCAGTAAAGTTTATCACACACACTGCTTTGGTTAATATATCAGCAAGTTGTTCCCCTGATCTCACAAAGTTAACCTGCAAACTTCCCTCTTCTATTTTCTCCTTGATGAAGTGTCTGTCAATCTCAACATGCTTAGGTCTATCATGATGAACAGGACTATTGACTATTTTTATGGCAGCTTGATTGTCACAAAAAAGTTGGAGTGGAGCATCATTATAAAGATGAAGTTCACCCAGCAAGAGTTTAAGCCATATTAATTCACACAATCCAGATGCCATGGATCTAAACTCAGCCTCCGCTGTCGATCTCGCCACCACACTTTGTTTCTTACTTCTCCACCCAACTATATTTTTACCAACAAAAACACAATAACCTGATGTAGACCTCCTGTCATCTAGACACCCTGCCCAATCGGCATCCGTATATCCTTCTATGTTCAGGTTACCGTTGTTTGAAAATAAAATGCCTTTACCAGGACAACTCTTGAGGTATCTTAGAATTCTGTTCACAGAATCTAGATGGCCTGATCTAGGATCATGCATGTATCTACTTACCACACTAACCGCATAAGAGATATCTGGTCTAGTGTGCGATAAGTAGATTAATCGACCAACTAGTCTTTGGTATTGATATTTATCCACGGGATCACCTGAATTTGCCAATATACGATGATTTTGTTCGATGGGAGTGGGTGCCGGTCTACATTCTAACAAGCCGGTTTCAGCAAGTAAATCTAACACATACTTTCTCTGGCAGAGATAAATACCTTGCATTCCATAAGAAACTTCAATTCCTAGGAAATAGTGTAGATGACCCAAGTCTTTCACCTCAAATGATTTTGCCAGCATCTTCTTTAGGCATTGTATCTCCATGTCATCATCACCTGTAATCACTATGTCATCAACATACACAACCAAGATTGTAATCTTCTCCCCTTTATGCTTGAAGAATAAGGTGTGATCGGCATTGCTTTGTAGATACCCTAGATTGCAAATTTCCTTTCGAAATCTCCCAAACCATGCTCTAGGTGACTGTTTGAGCCCATAAAGAGATTTTTTCAACCTACAGACTTTACCTTCAGTTTCTTTGCTACCAAATCCTGGGGGTACCTCCATGTATACCTCTTCATCAAGATCGCCATGCAAGAAGGCATTTTTTACATCCATTTGGTATAATTTCCATCCTTTATTTGCTGCTATTGAGATTAAGGTCCTGACAGTGTTCATTTTTGCAACCGGAGCAAAGGTTTCGTCATAATCAACTCCATACGTTTGACTATACCCCTTTGCCACGAGTCTAGCCTTATATCGTTCTACTTTCCCATCTGGTGTATGTTTAATTGTGAATACCCACTTACACCCTACTACCTTTTTATTTAGAGGAAGATTAGTGAGTACCCAGGTAGCATTCTTGTCAAGTGCATTCATTTCTTCCACCATTGCCTTCCTCCATTCCGGGTATTGTTTCGCCTCCTGCCAATCTCGTGGTATAGGTAGAGTAGAATCGAGTGCAGCTATGAATGACTTATACTCGGAACCCAATGATGCATATGACACATAATTTGAAACATCATATGAACATAGTTTTGATGGTAGTTTCCCAGCAGTAAAGCGGGGCTGCTTCCTAAGAGCAATAGGAACATTTAGATCACCATGTGGAGAAGTAGGCATACCATCAAAAGAGTCTGAAGTGTGTGAGTCTGAACTATGTGTCTCTCCATGTTCTTGCTCCTGCACTCGTTTTTCCTCAATTCTTTGTCTCCGTGTATACACTCGAACTTCTCGTTCTTCATTTGGTTTTGGCCACTGACCAACATCGTTTGATTCTTCTTATTGCTCCCCCTGCACCACTTCTTGCTCTGCATCTATCACATTCCTATCATCTTGTACATTATCTCTAGGTATCACTCCAATTATCATCTCCTGTGATGTTACATCACTATCTTCTTCTTCTTTATCTCCCCCTATTTCATTACTTGGTTCTGCAAGGGAATCATCAAACAAGTTAGGAAATACCTCTGTTAGATCTTCCGGTACTCCATAGAAGGCTTCATGTTCTCGGAATACCACATTCATGCTGACAAACATCCTCTTCTCAGAAGGACACCAACATCTGTATCCTTTTTGCTTCCCTGAATATCCTACAAAAATACACTTTAGTGCTCTGGGGTCCAGTTTTCCAACAGAAGGTCGATAATCTTTTACAAAACACACACATCCAAATACTTTTGGGGGAACAACATATGTCAACTTTCCCGTTAAACACTCAATCGGTGTTTTATTATTCAGTACCCGTGATGGCATCCTATTCATTAAATATGCTGCTGTCATTAGAGCTTCACTCCAAAGGAATTTAGGAACATTCATACCCATCATAATGCACCGGGTGATATCCAACAGATGCCTGTTCTTCCTCTCAGCCAAGCCATTCTGTTCAGATGTACCTGGACAAGTAGTTTGATGGATAATACCGAAACAAGACAAATATTCATCAAATTCATGATTCACATACTCGGTGCCATTATCAGTACGAAAGATTTTCACACGCGCATTATATTGATTCATGATCAGATTATGGAAATCCCTAAAGCATTCGAACACATCACTTTTGTTCTTCAGCACATAAACCCAAGTAGTTCTAGTGCAGCAGTCTATAAATGTCACAAAATAACGGTAACCATTAAGAGAGGTTACCCCACTAGGACCCCAAACATCTGAGTGAATGGTTTGAAGTGGCACTACACTCCTATTATAAGACAATACATAGGAAATGCGAGTCTGCTTCCCATATTGGCATGCATCACACACTAAATCCTCATTTTTGACCTTATTATACAGAAGAGGATAAAGATGTCCCAGGGTGCCAAAAGACATATGGCCTAGTCTACGATGATGAAGAAGAAATTCTTCCAACGGCGATTGAGATGTAGCAGCAACTATTGCAGATGGCCTGTTGGCATCCATGTAGTATAAGCCATCACGCATAGTCCCCATCCCAGATTTCTTCCAGTCCCAAGTTCCTGAAATAAGCACCATGATGGAAAGAAGATAACAGCACAATTAAGCTCATTTGTAATACAACTCACAGACAACAGGTTAATTGGGAATGAGGGGACATGCAGGACTGACGACAGTGAGATGCCATTGTTGCAAATAAATTTTCCTGACCCAATAATATTTTGTGATGACCCATCAGCTAGTTTAACACTATGTGATTTTTTCTCAGAATTATACCCAATAAATGATTTCCTGGAACCAGCCATATGCCTAGATGCGCCTGAATCTATTAACCAAGGTACATCCATCGTACAAGAATTGTTACCCCCCCGAAGTTTGTAGAGGCAGCAGAGGTGGAGGCCGATGTTGAATCCGTTGTTTGCTTGCCATCTAGATGCAAGCCTTTAAATTGACACCACTTCTCCCAGTCTTCAGCAGAAAGTTCCACTTTAAGGAATGATTGAGAAGCTTCTTCAGAGGTTGCAGAAATATTTGCTCTGCCTGTTGGACGGAATCCTCGACCACGACCTCCTCTTCCATCAAAGCCACGTCCTCGGCCCTGTCCTCTCCAGTCCTGACCTCTACCACGTCCTCCTCCGGTTAGCTCAGGACATGCAA
The DNA here is from genome assembly GCA_012064385.1 of Puccinellia tenuiflora. Lineage (NCBI taxonomy): Eukaryota > Viridiplantae > Streptophyta > Magnoliopsida > Poales > Poaceae > Puccinellia > Puccinellia tenuiflora. The sequence goes on from QRDG01001387.1 coordinate 416,021, forward strand.
TCCTTAAGTGTCCTGGCTCTCCACACTCAAAACACTTCCTCTCAAAGAGATTCGTTGTTGGCCGCTGATAATTTCGACCCTCGGCAACATAAAGTGCTGCTCTTCTCTGCGTGATACCTTGTATAGCTGACCCAGGTGTCTCAAGCTTCAACCGGGTTTCTTCACTAATTATTGCTGAAATAGCTTGCTCCAAGGTGGGTAGTGTTTCACCCCCATATAACGCAGCCCTCCTATTTTCAAACTTGGAATTCAGACCATTAAGAAAATCTCGCACACGCTTTTTCTCTGTCCATTTAGTAACCTTCTCAATGCATTTGCTACACTCCATGTCAATTGAATCATAATAGTCCAGATCACTCCATAGCCTTTTCAACTCAGATACATAGTCCACCACAGACCGTTCTCCTTGGCTTAACCCTTGCAATTCTTTTTGTATCCTGCAAGCGATCATTTCATTACCAACTCCTGAAAAAGTACCTTTCAAAAGCCTCCAGATCTCTGAAGCATCCTTTATCCTCTCAACTTGCTTTGCAATCTTGGGTGATAGGGAGCTCAGCAGCCAAGCCCTAACTAGAGCATTTGTCATTCTCCACCTCTGACCCTCTTTTGATTCCTCTTCAGCTGGCTTCTCCACCGTGCCAAGTATATACCCCTCCAATTTTCTTGAAACCAATATAGTCTCAGCATGTTCTGCCCAACTAGCATAGCTCTCTGAACCCTCTAATTTCACCAATGGCATCTGCAAAGGATGGATTTCCTCCTTAACTTCAGTCTCCTGTCTTCCTCCTCCTTGCTGTTTACTGAGAGCATCAAACAGTTATTGTATTTTTCATCCATAGCCTGTAGGACTGCAGCAAGTTCACCGGACGAAACTGCTACAGGAGCGCTGGCCTCACCCGCCATTTACAGAAGTTACTGATTGGCCTTCTCCTGATACACTTCCTTGCTACTTCCCCTTCATCTCAGCACTCACTCGCCTCAAATTGACAGACAAAGACCCAATCTTACCGAGCAGAGCTCCCCTTTCTTCTAAATCCAACAATGAGAATCCCTCCGGCTTCTGTTCATCAGGATTGCACGAGACCGGCGTCCTCTTCAAGGAAATCTTCCACAACGAGCTTCGTCTCGTCAAGAAGGAGGCGAAGGTGGTGGACAGGGGAGCGGAAGGCCGTCGCCTCGCCTTCAGCTGACCACACCAGCTACCTCGGGAATGGCTTGCTCCACTCTGCCGACAGCCTCGGCGTTCCTCTTCTCCTGCTACCGCTGCGCTGCCGCCACCCCCAATCTCCGCCGCGCCTGACACCACCACAGCCACCCTTCACGCCTCCAGCACCAGCTCTTCACCACGACCAGTCACCAATCAAGGTCGTTGCCGCACGGCAGCTCTGATACCATGTTGCAGCTCACCACTAATCACCACAATGGGGTTCACCGGAGCTGGATTTCAGTGAGGATTGGGGAACGATTTCTCTGGAAGAGTCTTATCTTTCCTTCTCTTCTTTTCTATATATATACAAGGTACATTTTACATATGAGTACCTACAAGAAAACTAACATTACAACTGAGTCCTACCAACAAGATCCAAGCCTTTTCATCCATCGTTTTACCGAACGTGAGTTGATCGTATTGTATTTGTTTTTGTTTTAGATCGCTTTATGACATACATGTGCATTCTTGTATATAAGATACAAAACTTCTATCTACATACTTATAAATTAAGGATTATCAAAGCATTTGCTTCTTGACATGTTTCCTCTGTTTATGATAAGGTAGTTCTTTATGGGGTCTGCCAGGAGGGTTGATTCTAACTTTTTTTTTGTATGAGACTTAGTACATTTTTGGATCTTAAGGAAGCATGGTGATGAAGTCCAAATGTTTGCTTCTTTTGCATTGAAGATGTAAATTAATGTGCCTTTTAAGCCGTCATGGATTTTGAGTTCTACCAAGCATATAGTTTTCATGGGAAATCTGGAAGGACAATTACATTGGTTAGGAAAGAGAATCAACGTGCTATTAATTATTTGCGGTTTTGCTTCGCTGTTGGTAATCTGTAGGTTTACTGGGAAAAAGAGACAATGCGGTCTCAGACACAGCTCTACACATCGTAGCTAGCATGAAGCGAGACTGGATGCAGGCTAGTAGCTTCGTCATTCTAGTTTCTTATTTGGGTTCTTCTGTAAGGTTGTAATAGCGCCTCCTGTGTTGCAGACTGGGAGGAAGCCAAGTGGTGTATGTGGTGCAGCATTGTATATCGCTGCACTTTCTCATGGATATGACTATACCAAGGCGGACATTGTAAGCCCAGATGCTCGGACAGATCTGCTTATTTGAGAATTGCATCCTGAATTTCATTTGTTTGTAGTAATTAGTACTGTATTTATCACACACATGTAGCACTAGTGAGAGAGTATATATATGATAGTGTCATATCCTGCTTTCTGTGCAACCAATGTACATGGCACCATAAATATCACGGAAATTTCTGAAACATATTGACAACATTGACACAAGACAAGACTTCTAAGGAACAAAATTTCAGACTAGCATTCGATCCACACATCTGGAAACAAAATGAATTTTTCGCTCTGAATAGTAGCCCCTAACCTGCTACTATTCTGAAATCAGGTACTATTTCACAGGGCACATTGTCTTTTGTTTCCCAACTGTAATTAGGGTTTTGAAATCTTGTTACATGGTTGGGCATCATTTTTTGTTGTTGTCAAAATGTATCAGAATATTTGTGAGTTTTGGGGTGGTGCTATTGTACTTGTAGCACGGTAGCATCAAGCGGTAGGAAGCACCAGATATGTGTAATGTAGGCTTGAATATGAACTGGCACTAATTATGTTTTATCTTTTTCAGGCTGCTGTTGTGCATGTCTGTGAGGCGACGTTATTTAAGCGCTTGATAGAGTTTGAAAATACAGATTCTGGTAGCTTAACGGTATGTATGTGATTATCATGAAATTTCCAAACGTGGGCTGTATATTATCAAATGACTCACGTTTTGCTGAATCTCAATCACTTTCCTGAGCCATTTGATGAAAATGTAACCACTCTTAGGACTTATCACTCCCTTGCATCCTATATAAACTCACTGATTACAAAGTTAGACAAGAAGTCAAGTTGTCCAACCTAGGGAACAATATAGTAAACATAGACTGATTCTATACAGAAACAAGTAAAACAAGAAATTACATATATCTTACACTGCGGTTTAAGCCCAGTAGCGTGTGATTTTAGGTGATGACTTAAAAACTGCAAATTTTAGGTGACTGAAAATTAGTGAGCGTTATTGTAGTATGTTGGCACACTAGAATCGCCAGTGCTGCAGTATTGTTTGGTTCTTTCTGTTTGAGGAAGTCACTCAGGCCGTTTATTCTTGAACTTAACTGGAGTAACTCAAGTAACTATCATCCAGCTATCATTTAGAATTGGACATCGTGTATACTTCCTTTTAACTTTTCAGATAGCTATTTTTATCGATATTCAAGTATCTCCTGAGCATTTGGAATTCCCTTTCATGTCTCTGTGCTTCTATGATATCTACTACAAACATATAATTATCTGTCTTGACATCTGAGTATCTGACCATTGTGAACAACCTCCTCTTTCTAATACCCATACTTGCCAGATTCTCTTTCTTTTGCCACTCTTTCCCCGCAAATAAGATACTTTTGTGGCACAAACCTTTTAATTATGTGTCCTGTTCAAGATAGACTGTAAATGCAACTGTCCATTAGGTCTAGAGATAGGAAGGGGTTCCAACATTTAAGTCATCAGCTGTATTTATAGCTCATACATTATTTATGTTATCTACAACTTTTTCTGTAAGAATTCATTTATGATAGGCCTCCACTTAGTAATAATTTGTATCTTCATTCCCCTATGATAGATTGAAGATTTTTTGGCAAATGCTGATGAAGAGCCGGTTTCAAAATGTTCAGCCAAGTTTGGAGAAGTCCTTTGCGAGCACGAGGATAAGGGTGCTGAGCATTTTTCTCATGGACTTTGTGAGGAATGCTATGAAAATGTAACCAGCATTTTCTATGTTCATAATGCATTGGTTTTGATACTTCATTGATTACTGTCATGACTTGATTGCTCAGTTCACTGAGCTGTCAGGTGGACTTGAGGGTGGTGCTGACCCTCCAGCTTTCCAACGAGCTGAAAAACAAAGACTGGATGCTGCTAAAAGAGCTAAGGAAGCTGATGTGGTCGAGGCAACACTATGTGAGTTGCATAGTTCTGATGTTGAAGATAACATCATGGGCCTTGGGAAGGTAATATTCGTGAACATACTTAAACTCATGCTTCTTAGGCCATCTCCAATGGAATGACTCTTATGAAGACATTTAAAGAAAGAGAAAATACAAGCGCCCACGTAAGAATCACAACCTCCAATGCAACCTACTGGTTTATGGGCATTTAGACAACCAAAAAACATAAGAATTCACTTAACATAAAGTTAGGCATCATTGCCGACCCTTTGGTTGGGAGTAAATCCGTACAAGCTAAATGACTGGGATTTTGAGCCTTCACGCCCCTTTGTAGATGGTGTTACCCTATAAATGGGGATATTTAATCTATCAGTTAGTCTTAGTGTGCACCGGGTGCTCGAATGGAATCTCTCCCTTATACACAGAGCACATGCATGTATGGCATCAACAATGACATCATCGCAGTTAAGTCTGAATATTCAAAATGATTTATCACCTACTAAACCGTTAATCCGATTGGCGACACGTCTTCACCGTGAATTAAGTCTGAATATTCAAAATTGTATCTCCCATCTGAATATTCAAAATTAGGGAAGTGAAGGTTGACACCATTGTACTTATTTATATAACAGGTCTTGTTGCTCACAATCTTCTAGTGGAACATTTGAACCGGCATTATCTACTTTATTGCTTAACTTTGGATTTGTTTGCACAATATCTTGTGTATGTTATCTCGCTAGTACATCTGCATTAGTTGTTTCAATTATTATTCATTCAATGTGATTGATGTGTCTTTTCTTCTGGTGACTCAAATTGCTAATCTTTGACAATGATACATGCGTATGCATCAGAACTGTGGAGGCAACTCGAAAATTTCTTCCTGCCAAATTGCAAATGACTTTGTTGCTTTAAAAGATTCTGAAGTGGAAGGTTTGTTAGTTCCTGTAATATGGTATTCTACAAAAAATAAATTTTAGTGTCCTTTCCCCTTTTTGGCTTGTATTGACAAGCTAATTGCTGATAAATTTGCTGGATGCTATATTGCATACTTAGGTGAAAATGATCGAGCTGATTCCGATCCAGAAAATCTTTCTGATGTTGACGATGTGGAGGTATATTTATACATCAAATATTTTAACTGACCCATTCGTTGCAGACCTTGATAGAGCCTGAGATTTGATCGTCGTTTGGTAATTTTGCAGGTTGACGGGTATCTTCACAATGAGGAAGAAACACAGAACAAAAGGATTATATGGGAGGAGATGAACAAAGAATACCTAGAGGTAGTTATCAACATGAGGACGTTTCTTGTTCTGATAACATGGTGTAACCATCTGCTGATCTCCTTTACAGGAACAAGCTGCAAAAGAAGCTTTAGCGGCTGAACTGGCAGCTAATGGTGTGTCTGTTGGAGGGGGACAACATAAGGTGAGAAATGTTTCTAGTGTAGAGCGTCCTATGTATATATCTTCACATTGAGAGAGGATGGACTTTTGGTGTACAGAACTAGTTTCAGAATTTTGAAAAAAATTAATTTTGTTTGTTATTTTTGGGGTTTCACTTTTTTTTTACTTTTATAAAAATTCAAAACACTTTTTAATATTTCTATCAACTCTAATAGTAACATCCTCCCAGTTGGTTTGAGTAGTCTCTTTTTACCGTCGAAGCTACGCGTTTGTCAAACCTAGGATGTATAGCTACCACCGTGTACACCAGGTATCTTCCTTTTCACATTTTGTACACCTTCATGATTGTCCGGAGATGTTGTATATGTAGAAACGAAGACGTAATGAAGACAAATCCACACCTGCTGAAACACCAGCAGAAGCAACATACAACATGTTGAAAAGGAAGGTATTCGACCTTCTGTACAGCCAGACATCTAAAATTGTCGTGTGACTATTGTACTGGATTTTTTATAATTACATGTTACACTTGGTGTGCAAAAACTAACATTTAATATGTAACATTGTTCCTTGCAGGGACTTGGGTCAAAAATCAATGTTGAAGCTGTTAGTGGATTGTACAATGTTTTTGCTATTTATGTTCACTGGAGCTTGATGGATTCTATATCATAAAATTCATGCAATCTTCTTTTGTAAATACTCCCACATCAAATTAAATATATTTTGTACTCCCTCCGTCCGGAAATAAGTGTCTTAGATTTGTCAAAAAATGGATGTATATATATGTGTTTTATGTCTAGATACATCCATAGTTGGGAAAATCTAAGACACTTATTTTTGGACGGAGGGAGTACTTGTTATATAATTATATTGCCTGATTCAATGCTTACTGCGTGCAGACTGAAGAGGAATATGGCAAAGCAAATGGAAAAGATGAGATACACTTTGATGTGGATTATGGACAGGATATTGGTAACGGTGAAAGTGGTTATGACTATGGTTACCGTGAAGATTGCAACAACGATGGCTACGTTGATGACGGTGGTGGTGGAGCCTATAATGATTATGATGGTGCTGATTACTAGTAGTTTTTCTTTTTCGTAAAGTGGCAAGCTGACCAAGATCTATTCGGAATATCAAGATGAACGGAAAATTCCATTTTTACTCGAGAACTAGTCTAGTTGGAATAGTTTCCACGTGTGTTTGTTCATATATCTTGGTTTTATATTAATGAACCTCAGATAGGATGCATGTGACGTTAAAGGGTTGACAAAATCAGTTTTATTATTATTATTGTGTTGTAGGTCTTCTCTGACTATTCTATTAGAGGCCATTAAAACAGAGGCAAAGCTTTGGTGCTCCGCGGGATCAAAGCATTTGAGTTTTGTAATATTGTAAGAGTAGTCCCCTATGTTGCCTTGTTTTTTTCTTTCATGTTTAAACTCTCTTCCTTTTTTTTGAAAGGAATACGGTAGGGGCAGCCCCTATAGTCATTTTTATTTTCGAAATAATAAGAACCCAAATCCGCGTTCGTGAGGATTTGAACCTGGGTGGCTGGGTTGTACATCCACTTCCTTAACCAAATGAGCTACGCTCACTTCTTTTGTACATATATGTCGTTTTCAAAACAAAAAGGATAGAGGCAAGTCTTTTGCCTCCGTTTCAAAAAGAAAAAATTGACAGTTAAAGTGATGCTTTACATTGCAGCCAAAACTCGGCGATTTCAAACCCCAAATCTTTTTTCTTTGAATCGATTCAGTAGCGAGGCTGGTCTTACCATTTTATTTGGAAGGTAAAAGAATTTGCCCGTGATATCCTTGGGACACTCTTTATATTTGTTTGCTTTCAGTTTTAATATGTCAAAAAGTGTGTTTTGCGGGTTCTTATGCAAATCTTCCTTGTGTCTCGTGGATCAATGCCATTGATCTAGTTGCATACCATCAAACGTGAAATGAGCATTGGAGTCGGTAATATCTTTATTTTATTTTTAGGGTGACTAGTTAAGATCGATGAGGTATTGATATGGAAAACTAAACGATAGCCGTAAAAATGACGCCACAAAGCACACAAGGTTCTTCTGACGTGGTGGCGACAGGGGATGCTGGTCAGTGGTCTGGTGTGGTGGCGATTGATCCCACGGCGTATTTTTCCCCTTCCCTGCACCCACCGGCCGGCCGGCCACCGTTACCGCCATCGACCCACCGCAGCGTGCGCGGCACGCACGTTAGGCATGACTCGCTGAGGTTGTTGTAGGCTTGCATCTGCCCCTCGTGCCTACTGCCCTACTGTCTACAGTAGTCAGTTCAGTCTAGAGAGCATTCGCAAGAAAAAAAAAAAGAGTAGAGTCGAGAGAGAAAACTCCTTCACCACTACCCTGTTAAATGAGCTGGTGCGGACAGCGGACGCGGTACCATGTTGCCGACTTGCCGTCATTGATCCTTCTACGAGTAACCCAACGGAGCGGTCCATTTCGTACGTTCTAAAATCAAGACCCAACTGTAAGCTACACACTCTCTATTGCTTGCTTCACATATGGAATTCAGTAGCGATATAGATAGTTCAAGCTGATCTCGCCGAGATCCAACCCAACTCTCTCCCGCCGAGATCCAACCCAACTCCCTCCGTTCACGGCACTGCCGTCCGGTTCTTACTTCCTAGCCAAGCCAACACGAAGGACCAGGCGTGCCTTAAATAACTCTCCGCCACTCTCTACACTAGTTACAAGGCTCACTTAGCCCATTCTTGGCCTGCAAGCCGTGCTGGAGGCCGGGTCGTCCTCTTGGGCCTCTTGCCAGCGTCCAGGCGGACAGGTTCCTCTTCTGGCCCAAGTGGAGTGGCAGGTTGGTCGCTGACATTCCCTATCCCTTGAAAACCTGCTTGTCCCCAAGCAGGTGCAAAAGGGAACAGCTGCTGCAGCGCCTCAAGATCTTCCCAGGTAGCGAGGGACTCCGGCGATTCACTCCAATGCACCAGCACTTCTACGATAGTGCGCAGACCCTGCTGCCGCACGCGTTGTTGCAATACCTGCATAGGAATCTGATAGGCTGCATCAGGAGATGGTAGTTGTGAATTTACCTTTTGTCCTGGCCCCAAACATGGCTTGAGCTGAGAAACATGGAACACCGGATGTATCTTGCTGGATAGGGGCAGTGCCAGTTTGTAAGCCACCTCACCTACAAGCGCAATCACCTTGAAGGGACCAAAAAACTTGAAGGCCAGCTTGTGGTTGGTCCGACGTTCCACTGTCGACTGAATATAGGGCTGAAGCTTGAGGAAAACTGCATCCCCGACAGCAAACACACGCTCCGAACGTTTCTTATCAGCCTGATGCTTCATACGTTGCTGCATCCTAAGCAGATGTTGCCTGACTGAAGCCTGGACTAGTGCTCGTTCAGCCAGCCATGTGTGCACGTCTGATGGGCAAATGGTATCTGACGCAGTGATACCGAAGTACCTCGGCTACCGCCCATAGATGACTTCAAATGGAGACTTCCCCAATGATGCATGCCAGTTGTTGTTGTACCAAAATTCACATAACGAGATCCACTTTGGTCACTGCTTCGGGTGTGAACTGATGAAGCAGCAAAGGTAACACTCGATCGACTGGTTAACTCTCTCAGTTTGTCCGTCGGTTTTAGGGTGGTAAGACCTGCTGAGCCGTAGGTCTGTGCCAGTGGTACGAAAAACCGATTGCCAGAACTGACTAGTGAACACGGGGTCACGGTCGGAGACCAGGGTTAATGGCATACCATGAAGTTTGTAGATGTTGGCAACGAACAGGTCTGCCACTGAGCTGGCGGTGTACGGGTGCTTCAGTTGCATGAAGTGCGCGTATTTGGAAAATTTGTCGACCACCACAAGTAAGCAATTGAACCCACCAGACAAGGGCAGGCTGTCAATGAAATCCATAGTCGCCATGTCCCACGGACCTGAAGGTACTGGTAGCGGTCGAAGCAATCCCGCAGGCAAGGTTCGCTCTGGCTTTGCTTGTTGACAGACCGTGCACTCACGAACAAATTGCTTGACGACAGACTTCATCCCTGACCACTTGAACAGTGCAATCAGACGCCGATATGTAACAGGAAATCCGGAGTGTCCTCCCACAGGACTGGAGTGGAAAGCCTGAATGATTTGTGTCTGTACCTGTGGATCAGCCCCCACCCAAATTCGGTTGTTGTAACGCAGTAGGCCATCGCGGAACATATAATGGGGAACCGAGAGAGGGTCGATTGACAGTTTTTGGATGATACCTTGCGCCTGAGTGTCGTTCTCGTACCCTTGCGTGACTTGGTCGAGCCAGCTGGGTATGACTGATGTTGCCGCCAGAATTTTAGCATTGGACGTTGGTCTACGGGAGAGAGCATCTGCTGCACCGTTGAGAATCCCTTTCTTGTACTCAACCTTGTACTGCAGCCCCATCAGTTTGGTCAGCGCTTTCGTTTCCAATCTGTATGCAATCGTTGATCCTTGAGGTGTGTCAAGCTCTTGTGATCTATGCGAATCACAAATTCAGCCAGTTGGAGATAACTCAGATAAGGGCACCATTGCTGTACTGCTAACAGGATAGCGAGGTACTCCTTCTCGTACACAGAGAGCCCTTTGTTGCGTGGACCAAGTGCCCTCCTGACATAGGCCAATGGGTGTCCTCGCTGTGATAGTACAGCTCCAATTCCGCCATCACATGCATCAGTTTCAATGGTAAACTGACAGCTGAAATCTGGCAAAGCGAGCACCGGGGCAGTGATCAACGCTTGTTTCAAAGTTTGGAAGGTCGTTGTCGTGGGGCTACCTTTCGGGTACCCCACGGTGGTGGTACCTGGGTCACGCCAAGGGAAGCCCATTGAAGCCCATGAAGTGCACCGTGAGGCCCAAGTAGCCGGTTAGATCGGTGATGAGACTTTCCTTATCCTGTAATGTGCAATCCGCACCGTCCACCCGAGACCTGGCCTGTGATATAAAGGCCAGGAGGGTGCGCCACCTAGGGCAAGAAAGACACAGGCAAACCCTAGCGAGATTGCCATCTCGCCATTGTAGCCACCTCGATAATATCAGACAAGCAGGAGTAGGTCTTTACCTCATCTCGAGGGGCCGAACCTGGGTAAATTCGCCCCCTGTTAGCCGTCGTAATCACCAACGTTCATCCTCTCTTCCCCTCAATCAACCCGGGGTACCTAACCTTGGGAATTGCCGAGCCCCAACCTCGACAGTCGTCTCGGTAGTTTCTGTCCAGATAAAGAGAGCACCCTTCTTAAGTAAGGCTGTCAGAGGTTGACTGATAACAGCATAATATGTTTCCGGTAATAACCCGTCAACCCCAAAATTCCTCGCAGCTCCTTCAAGTTTTTGGGTCGAGGCCAGGAACGGATGGTCTCAATTTTTGTTTCATCAGTAGCCACACCAGAGGCAAAGATGACGTACCCCAGGTAGGCAATCTGTTCTTGCGCGAAGGCGCATTTAGATAATTTCACTTGCCACTTGTCACGACGGAGAATTTCCAGGACATATTCCAAATGACGGAGGTGCTCTTCATATGTTGCGCTGTAGATCAAGATGCCATCGAAGAAGACAAGCGCGAATTTCCTCAACACGGGTGCCAAAGTCGCGTTCATCGCCCGCTGGAATGTCGCGGGGGCGCCAGTCAATCCAAAAGCCATAACGCAAAATTCATAGTGCCCCTCATGAGTTTGGAATACAGTCTTGTCTTCCTCTCCAGGAGCTAAGCGGATTTGGTGATAACCCGCTCGCAAATCAAGTTTTGAGAACCAATGCGCACCTGCTAACTCGTCCAGGAGTTCGTCAATGACATGTAGCGGGTACTTGCCCTTGACCGTCAAAGCATTCAATTGACGGTAGTCGATCACCGGTCTCCAGCTCTTATCACTTTTGCGGACCATGATCACCGGCGATGAGAAGGCACTACTGCTGTGGGTGATCACACCCTGAGCAAGCATTTCCTGCACCTGCCGTTCCAATTCAGACTTAAGTTCAGGGGCGAGGCGGTAAGGCCATAGGGATACTGGTCTGGCGCCCGGGATCAGGGGAATGTGATGGTCATATTGACGACTTGGCGGTAAATCAGTAGGAGTGTGGAACACAGTATTGAATTTCTCGAGCAGGGCCTGCACTTCTGGCGTTTGTGCCTTCTGCTCCAGGTCTGGTATTGCTCGTGTTAAGTGCAGTTCTAGTAATGCTGGTGCAGTTTCCCCTGTGTCAGTCCCATGCAACACAATCTGGCTTCCCTGGTACTTGAAAGCAATCCACCTTTCACCTCAGTGCGTCATCATCAGACTGTGTTTCACTAGCCAGTCCAGACCAATGATGCCATCGTAACTGTCGAGCGACAACACACGAAAACACCCAGAGAAGGTACAACCTTGCGAGCTCCATTCCACAGAAACTTATGTGTGCTCGATAATAATGGCCCCCCCCAGCAACCCTAACTGACAATTTCCCAGAAGATTGCCCACCTTGTAATGCCCCTGCATGTTTCTGGTCCAGAAAGCAGGTTGAGCTACCAGAATCAATAAGGAATAACATACCCTTGCCTTGCACTGTAACATGTAACTGCATGGTTCTGGGAGCAACACAAGCAGGATTCATCGATGCGGCAGATAGTTGCATCAAGTTGTGCACACTGTCAGTTCCAATACTGTCATTCTCCAATTCTTCCTGCTGCAGGCAATTGAGCATCTCTTGCACAACATGAAGCTGTATCGAATTCTTGCACTGGTGGTCCTTCCCCCATTTTTCTCCGCAAACAAAGCACAACCCTTTTGAATGGTGATATGCCTTCAGACTTCTCCACTTGTCGTCAGTTTGTGGTTTGCTTGCTTCTGCCATTCTCTTTTCTTCAACTGGCTTGCTAATCCATCTCTGTGGCGGGGGTGGTAAGGGCAATGGGTGCGCCTTGCGTACTGAAGTAGTACCCTGAGCTTGCATATTCAGTGGAGTGTTGCCATCTCCCAATTCTTCATACAACAGTGCTAGAGTATAAGCAGTATCCAAATCCTTCGGTTGCTGGATTGCTACAAGCACTCGCACTGCAGGCTTTAGGCCGTCGAGGAACCTCGTCAGGTAATGAATTGGATCAGGGCTTGCCTCATAAGCTGAAATCTGCTCCAGCAATTCCACAAACCTACGAACATAGTCTTCCACCGTCCCTGTTTGACAGATGTGGAAGAGACGGCGGACAAGGATTTGATGCTGGTTACGACTTAACCTTGTCTGCACAGCCATGGAGAATTCCTCCCAACTTGCGGCGGGGACTTGGGCAAGTAAGACTCCAGCCACGTCGACGCGGCTCCGGTGAACAAGGATGACGCGTACGAGACCCAGTGCTCCGCCAGGGTGGCCCATCGACTGAAATACTCCTCGCTCCGTCGTTGCCAGAGTTTCGGGTTGGAACCGTCGAAGGACGGTAATTCAACCTGGGGCGCAGAAGAGGAAAAATCAGTCAATATCTATTCACCCGATCCTCTGTCAGAATAAAAACTCCGGCCAAGATGCGTACCTGTGATCGGAGGAGGCAAGTGCGTCGCACTCGCCTTCCCCCGGGTGAGTAGTTCGTCACGGTGCCCATCTAGGCCGACAGCCCCATCCGCTGGCGGCTGAATCGGTGCCACCGGGTATCCTCCCGTGGCATATTGCGGGGCGGATCGGATGGAGCGGTTAATGGTCACCGTCAGTTGCGCGATCTCAGAGCTAAGCACGGTCTTGACAGCTACCAACTCCCCTCCCAAACTAGACTTGACTCCTTCTAGATCCTCCCCCATCTGGGTTTAGATTGAGTCCATCCCTTCACCAACCTCCTTGAATTTCTTCTTCACAGTCGTCGACGAACACCTTCACCGCATCCAGGATTTCCTTCTAATGGGCTAGGAACTTACTCTCATAGGCCTCCGCCGTTTCCGCTTTGAGGATGTCGTAGATCGCCTTCGCCTCCGGCGACAGCTCCTCCATGATCGCCGCTCGGCGCTGCGCGGCGAATCGTGTGTGGTGGTGCTGGACGGGAATCTCCAGATCTGAATTGGATGGTGGCTCTGATACCAGATGTAAGCTACACACTCTCTATTGCTTGCTTCAGATATGGAATTCAGTAGCGATACAGATAGTTCAAGCCGATCTCGCCGAGATCCAATCCAACACTCTCCGTTCACGGCACTGCCGTCCTGTTCTTACTTCCTAGCCAAGCCAACACGAAGGACCAGGCGTGCCTTAAATAACTCTTCGCCAATCTCTACACTAGTTACAAGGCTCACTTAGCCCATTCTTGGCCTGCAAGCTGTGCTGGAGGCCGGGTCGTCCTCTTGGGCCTCTTGCCAGCGTCTAGGCGGGCAGGTTCCTCTTCTGGCCTAAATGGAGTGGCAGGTTGGTCGCTGACACCAACGTGGTTATGTAAACGGACCGATGTTCATTTTTCTGTCCGCAAAGATGCATTCCCGGACTAAATTTGTCGGCACAGTGGAAACCAGGGTACCACGGGCCGGCCTGCCAGGGCCCACAAGATTCTTTGGATGATTTTCGCTAAGGACCAGGCTCTCCAAGCCTGGCGAGCTTCGCGAGGTTTTCTCCCCTCGCGAAGGGTTTTTCCTCCTCGCCAAGGGTTCTTTCCCTCGGCGAGGGATCGCTCCTCGACAAGGCGTCTCCGACGCCGCCCGCAATTCTGCCAAGGACCAAGCTGAAGGGCTTGGCGAGGCTTTTCGTCTCGCAAAGCGCCCTCCTCGTGAAGCCATCTCTGCCCCGCGGCAGAGCGCACATGGGCTCTGCGCCGTGTGCAGAGTGACGCGCGTGCCTACGCGCGATGACGACAACGCCGCAGTTGCCATTTCCATGTATAAAGCAGTCAACAAAGCGGAGCCAAGCAAAGCGGACAACGAGTATTGCCTCTTTGGTGACAAGGGAACAGTCTGCAGCTACGCTCCAAGGACGACGTCACTGTGGGTCACCTCCCACCTCGGCAAGCGCCAGCCCGCTGTCCAGCTGGTCGGTGCCCCTTTTCAGCTTTGGTGACGCCGTTCCCCTGCCGTGGACCGCGTCCACGATCTTTACCTTTATGGTAGACCTCACCTTTACGGTGCACCGCGCCTCCTCCTTCGTCGCCATGTGGTAGCCCTTCCCGCCCAAATGTTTGGGCAGAAGAGGCCCAGGGCGCCTATAAAAGGAGGAGGAGCACGCCCTAGCAAAGGGTTCGATTCCTGGCTTCGATCTTCGGTTAGTGCAGCTCTAGCAAACCCTAACCCTAGATCTGGAGATCAGCCAGTAGCCATTGTTAGCCACCCAGAGCTCGACAAGCTCTCCTTGTACTGTAAAACTCTCCAAGCAGTGCAATACATAGAAGCAGGACGTAGGGGTTTTACCTCCACAAGAGGGCCCTGAACCTGGGTAATACCTTGTGTCAATCTCTGCAGTGTCGTCCGCAGCGAGCCTGACGAGCACCGTCGCCGGAGCACGTTGTGGATTGTTTGACTCCGTGTTCAGCCCCTTACACGATACCTTGGAGACACCCCTAGTTCCTGGGGACAATCTCCGACATTTGGCGCGCCAGGTAGGGGGCTGAGGCGCGTCTTCATCCTCGACACAGCCATGGCCGGTTCTCGTGCCGAACGTCTCGCTCGCCGGACGGCTAGCGCCGCCACCGCTCCCGCAGGCCGCCCGCGCGGCCGCCCGCGTGGGGGCTCTGCTCCGGAGCGCCGCGTCGACCCCGAGCCCCGCGTCGAGCACCCCGACGACGACGACATCGACCACGCTGAGGACGACCTCGGCGAAGAGGAGGCCTCCTCCCTGCCCCCGTCGCGGGACCGTGCTGCCTCCTCGCTGGGCCGCCCTGCGCCCAGCCCGGCGACTGCGCTCCTCATGGCGCAGGAGCTGCTGCAGTACCGCCCCACGCCGGCGGCTCAGGAGGCCTGGCTCAACCGCGTTGCCGAGCTCATCGGCGCCGCTCGCGCCGCGGCACCTGCGCCGTCTCGTTCCTTGGTTCCTTCTGCGCTCGTGGGGGACGTGGCGCACGGCGCACCTCCCGCGCCTCCTCTCCAACCCGCACCCGTTCCGGCTCCACCGGTTGCACCGCAACCTGCTCCAGCGGGGGCTCCTCCTCGCGACGGCCGCGCTGCATCGCACGCGTCGTCGCCGCATGACTGCCAGATCGTGCAGCGAGCCCCTGAGGACGCACGCGTGAGCATCGAGCGCGGGCAAGAACGCCGCAACCGCGCCGTCCAGGACATCGCCACCGCCGGGCGCCACCTTCGCGCCACCCTTGCCAACGGCACGGTCACCTACGGCACGACGGCAGCGTTCACTCGCAGCCTTCGTCGCGTCGTTTGGCCGGTCAAGTTCAGGCCGGACCTCCCTCCGCGCTACGACGGCAAGAACAACCCCCTGGAGTTCCTGCAGCTCTACTCTCTGGCCATCCAGGCCGCCGGGGGCGACGACAAGGTCATGGCGAACTGGTTCCCCATGGCCCTCAAGGACTCTGCGTCCTCATGGCTCACCAACCTCCCCGCCGAGTCCATCAACTCCTGGGAGGAGCTCTGCCGGTGCTTCGTCGCCAACTTCAAGGGCACGTACGAGCGCGGCCTCACCTACAACGACCTCCGCGCCGTGCGTCAGAAGCCCGGCGAGACCCTCCGCAAGTACATCCAGCGCTTCAGCCAAGTGCGCAACAAGATCCCCAACGCCACCGACGCGCAGGTCATTTCGGCCTTCCAGGCTGGGGTC
The DNA here is from genome assembly GCA_012064385.1 of Puccinellia tenuiflora. NCBI lineage: Eukaryota > Viridiplantae > Streptophyta > Magnoliopsida > Poales > Poaceae > Puccinellia > Puccinellia tenuiflora. Next base: position 432,360 of record QRDG01001387.1, read on the forward strand.
ACAGACGTGCGGATGCTCGAGAAGCTCGGCATCCACGACAACATCACCACCGTCGTCAAGCTTTTCGACTTGGCGGACAAGTGCGCCAAGGCTGAAGAGGGCCGCTTGTTCGTCAAGAACGAGCCAGGGGACCCCGCCGAGGGGTCCAAGAAGAAGAAATCCTCTGAGAAGCGCAAGACTACTGCGGTCCTCGCGGCAGAGCCTGACGCCAAGCAGTCTCGCCAAGCTGCCACTCCAGCCGCAGGACCTGAGAAGAAGGATGATCGTCCTTTCTGCATCTACCACAACAGGCACTCTCACGCCACCGAGGACTGCTTCGACATCAAGAGGCTTCGCGAGGCTCGCGAGGCTCGCGAGGCAAACGGAGGCCGCGGAGGCCGCGGCGGAGGCCGCAGCGGCCGCGGGGGGCGACGCTGGAACAACAACTACAACGACAACTACCAGCAGAACCCCCAGGCCAACGCTGCCCAGCCCGCAAACGACAACCTGCCTGCCGAGGCTGACGAAGGCTACCAGGTACCTCGCGGAGCCGCTTGCATCCTTGGCGGGGCTCAGGCCCCTCGCTCCAACCGCCACTTCAAGCAACTCGCTCGCGAGGTCGCAGCAGCCCTTCCTGGAGTCGAGGCCTCCAGGCCCCTCAAGTGGTCCCAGTGCCCCATTACTTTCGACTCCGGCGACCACCCCAAGTCCACTTCAACCGTTGGCACCATCCCGTTGGTCTGCACCCCCACCATCAACAATATCGCCGTCTCTAAGACGCTCATTGATGGGGGTGCTGGCCTCAACGTCATCTCCGTCGAGACATTCGAGAAGCTGCAGGTGCCCTACGAGCGGCTCATGCCTACCAGGCCCTTCTCGGGAGTGACAGAGGGTCTCACCACCCCTTTGGGGCAGGTGAGGCTCGCCGTCACTTTCGGCACCCAGGCCAACTACCGCACCGAGCTGATCGACTTCGACGTCGCGCACATCGGCCTACCCTACAACGCCATACTCGGCTACCCCGCCCTCGCCAAATTCATGGCGGTGACCCACCACGCCTACAACCTCGTCAAGCTCCCTGGCTCGGGTGGCACCATTGTCATCCGCGGCGTGGTCTCGGACGCCCTGTACGCTGCGCAGGCGGCCTACAAGGCTGCCGCGGTGGCGTCACCCGCTGACGAGGACGAGGAACCCCTCCCGAGGCCCCCCGCGAAGAAGAAGCAGCTGTTCTCTCAGGAGAAGGCCGCGACAAAACAGGTGTCTCTGGAGGCGAGTGGCTCGGGGGCTTGTGTCACCATCGGCGCCAACCTGCCTCCTAAATAGGGGAGCGCGCTCCCGGAGGAGCAACACTTCGTCATCAAAGAAGAAAAACTCCTGGCCACGCCAGTGTAATGAACACCTATTTCAGGTCATTCTGAACCTTTGCGCATCGCGCCAGCATGTTTTGCGACTTCGGCAAAGCTGTTATTACTATTTATTCTCGCTCGTATGATCCCTCCTGTGTATCTCACGAGCGGGGGCTAGCAGGGTGCCATGCCACGGGAGCATCCCGGCAGCGCCTAAAACCCAAGGGATCCGAGCTCTGAACTTGCGGGTCAGCTCTCATGCATGTCAACTCCCAAGGAGCTCTGAACTCATGGGTCAGCTCCCGCGCACGTCAACTCACCAAGGATCACCAAAACCTTGGTGCCTGTTTCTCCTCGCGAGACACACATGAAGGAACCTACGAGCACCATAAGATTCTTTAGCTATCTATTGCTTGTGGGTATGCCTATTTCTCCAAGTGCAGGAAACAGGCTCTCCAAGCCTCAGGCACCCTCTCCAAGGCAACAACGCCTCGCCAGGGAACCAACACCCTCTTCAAGGCGGAAACGCCTCGTCAAGCTAAGTACAAAGACTTGGTAGAATTTCCTCTTGCTGGTTTTTGCCCCTCGAGTCTCTTTTCTCTCTCCCACGCCTCATGGGCTGCTTGCACGTCAAAGGGGAGCCCCAAGCATCGCGCTTCGCGGAGCTCTTACTTCTTGAGGCCTCACGCACCCCCCGGACTTGTGGAGCACTGACTCGCACATACCGAAGCGGCGGTGGTGTAGCGCTAAGAGAGGGTCCTAAGACGTAGAGCGAAAAAGACATGAGGGGGAAGGACAAAGGCTTCCCGAGGGACATTCACAAGCACACTCAAATATAACTTGATAAGTTTTTACAAAGTTTACAATCAAAATGGCTAAGATAAATGTGCCCTCGGCACGCCCAGCTACAGGCAAGGAGCTCAGGCCGTCGCGCCTCCTGAGGTGCCTGCGCGATCCACGGTGTTTTCCGCCTCTTCCAGGGTTTCCTCGTCGTCGCCTTCGATCACCACTTGGTCGAATTTCTTGGCGTACGCGATGGCGGCCTGCGTGGCGGTCTCCCGCGCTTTGTCGCTGATGGCGCGCGGTGGCACCATCACGTCCTCAAGATCAAGTGAGGGCTGGAGCCTCACGAGGTTGCTGAAGACGTTGGTGACGGCGACGACAAGGAGGTCGCGACTCTCCTCCACGACACGCTTGTCGAAGCTCTTCGCGACCCCTTCAAGCTTTCCGAGGAACTGCTCGAAGAAGTGCGAGTATGAAGTTTCGTCGTCGGTCGCCGCGGAGAAGGAGGGGACGTCGATCCTCAGATCTCTCCCGACGGCGCGCACGCGGCTCACCAAGCTCTGGAGAATGCTTTGACGCTGGCGCGTCATGAACCGGTCAACCTGGCGCTGGTCTCGTGCCTGCTCCACCAGGGCCGCGACCGGCCCCACCTGCTGCCGGAGCTCGTCCAGGTCCCTCTCCAAGGCAAAGGCGTTCCCCTCAGCGCGCGCCTGGGCCTCCCGAGAGACCTCGAGGCAAGAGGTCAACCGCTTCTCCTCCTGCTCAAGCTCCTTGATGCGCTTCTCGAGCTCCTTGCGCTTGGTCTTGAGGCGGTCCTCGTGCTTCGCGGCCTTCTCGTCATACTCCTTGGAGAGGCTTTCGCGGACGAGTTTGACCTTGAGGTCGGCCTCTTCTTGGAGCCTCTTATGCTCCGCCGCAAGGTTGGCCTCGTCGGTGGCCACCCGACCCTCACGCTCCTCCAGCTGCCCCTCGCGGGTGGCCTGGTCCTTCACGAGCAGCTGGATCTGCTCCTCGCGCCGTTGCAGCTCCTTCTCCTGGAGGGCGAGCTCTTCCTCGCGCCGTTTCAGCTCGACCTCGCGAGGCGCCAGCTGCCCCTCGCGGGCGTCCAGTTGCTCGCGGAGCTCATTCAGGCTGGCCTTGGCGGCCTCGGAGTCGGCGGCGAGTTTCTGCTTCGCGGCCGCCAGCTCGTCGTGCTTGGAGGTGGTTTCCACCTCGAGCGCTTCCCTGGCGGCGTCGAGCTCCTCCATCACCTCCTGCGCCTCCCGCTTGACGCTGTCGCGGGTCTCTTTGGCGAAGCGGATCGCTTCCTCGCGAGCCGCCTTTGCCGACGCGTCCTGCCGGCGGCACATCTCCACCCTCTCGTGGAGAAGAATCCAGGCGTCGCCAAGCCTTGCCCTTTCCTCCGCCAGGGCGTCTTCTTCCGCGGCGAGCTGCTCCTCCAGCCCGTCGAGCGCTCGCCGCGCCCGGTTGAGGACGATCCGGCGATAGGCTGCTTGGCGATGCGGCGCTTGCAGCGCCAAGGAGACTCCCACGCTGCTGCTGGGTGCAGTTCCCTCGACGCTTGTCGAGGCGCCTAGGGCATCCTGCCCCGAACTTATTGCGGCCCCCGCCGCGGCGTGGGGGCTAGTGGGGGCGTCTCCTCGCCGCCCGCACCGAGAGCCCTCAGGGGGCTGGGCATCTCCTCGCCCTGGCCCCGTCGCTCGTGGGCTCCTGAGGTGTCTCTGCCTCCTGCTCCACAGGGGTGCCTCCGGCCCCCTCTGCAACGGCCGCGTCCGCCGCGGCCCCGGGCGCGTCAGCCCTTCTCGAGGCCTCCTCCTCTGGAGGCGGCTCCGCGACGACGTCCTCGTGCACGGCTTCCTCCTCCGTCCCCTGCTGGGCTGGAGGAGTCGCCGCCCTGGTTGGCGACGGCGCCGCCTCTGCGGTCTCCTCCTCCACGCGGTGCTCCGCCGCTGGAGGAGTCGCCACCCGAATCGGCGACACCACGCTCTCCTCGGCCACCACCGTCTCCGCGCGATGTTCGGCCGCGGGAGAGGCACCTGCCTGCTGCGGCTCGCCGGCCGCAGGCGTCTACGAGGCGACGCTGGTGGTCCCTCCAGCCCCGCCGAGCCGCCGTCTCTTTGGCTCTGCGGGCTGCCTGAAAGGAAGACAAGTCGAAAATCCTTCAAAGGGGGGAATTCTTAAAGTGAAATATTGAGGAAGAAGGAGAAGTCGAGGGCTTACTCGCCGGCCATCACCCACACCCTCTTTTTCGCCTTAGGGAGGCTGGGTGAGGCTTGCTCCGGCCTCCTCCCGGGCCGCTCCTGTCTCCGCGCGAGGGATGCCTCCCGCGGTTGCGGCCCTCCTGTCGTGGCGGCCTTGGAGCGGGGCTCGCAACGCCCTCTTCCGCCGCCACTCGTCTCCTCCTCCTCGGCACGCTGGGAGCAGACGATGCGGAAGGCGTCCTCCTCGTCGCCAGAGGAGAGCACCTGGAGGTCCACTTCGGCATGGGCGCTCCTCGAGGATCCGGCGCCCTCGCCGACGGGGTCAGCGCCCCTTGAAGCCTCGTCCTCGCCAAGGGGGTCCTCGCTTCTCGAGCCTCCTCCTCGGCGGACTCGGCCTCCTCAGCCTCAGGAGCCTCATCCACGTACTCCGGCTCCGCCGCCCACGGGTTAGGGCGAGGCCCGCTGTGCCCCGCGGGCACAATTCCCCACTCGTCGAACGTGGGCATATGCGAGCGCTGCTCCTCTATGCTCTCCTCGGCGAAGACGATGAGCGGCTTGGCCGCCTCTTTCTTGGCGGATGGGATCTCCGGCGATGTGAAGAGAACGTTCATAATCTGGCGGAGCACGTCAGGCTCGAAGCCGTCCCTGCTTAGCCGCATGGCGTCGTCCTTGCCGTCGTATCGCCACACCGGCTCGATGTGCTGTTGGTGGGGAGCGATGCGGCGCCTGGTGAAGTCCTTCGCCACCATTTGGCCGGTGACCCCTGCCTCGCGGATGTGACGGATGTACACGTACACCGCGTCAAGCTTTGAGCCCCTGAAGTCCGCGCTCGCCCAGCGCGCCCACTTCCTCGGCGGCGCCTCGGGCACCTCTAGGAGAGGGTGTGTGGCCTTGGCGTCGACGAAGAGCCACTTCTCGCTGAACTTGTCGACCTTTTCGTCACCTTGGTGACGGCGTCCTCGCCGTTCCAGGCGATGGGGATGTAGTTGTCGCTCCTGGCGTCGACGATGCGGAAGGAGACGCACCCAAGCCGCTCGCCCTTGGCGGAGTTCCGGAGAGAATAGAAACTGCGGAAGAGCGCCACCGAGGGCGGATGCCGACGTAGGCCTCGCAGAAGTGGGCGAAGATGGCAAGGATGAGGATGGAGTGGGATGAAGATGAAGAAGCTGGATCTGGTACGTCTCCAAGATCGCCAGGAGGAAATCAGAGAATGGTGGTACCAGGCCGGCGTAGAGAGTATGAAGAAAGATGGGGTAGAAAGTGTCGGTGAGCCTGCTACCGGCCGGCCCAGTTCGGGTGGCGTGCTCGTTGGTCTTCGCCGCCGCCAGGTGGCGCACCGTCGCTATCGTCGCCGCAGTGACACGCGTCCGCGGCAGTTGCTCCCTCGAGAGCGGTGGCGCGCGCCATCGCCGCGGACGTGCCCGCCCGCGCCGTCGCTGCAGACGAGCTCGCCTACGCGGTGGCCTTGCCCTTCAAGTCGGTGGCTGCTCTCTTGGGCGCCATTGTTCGCCGGAGAAGAAGAAGAGTGCTCTGGAGATTGGAGCTCTCTGGAGAGATTGGAACCGGTGGGAGAAGTGTGCGGAGGAGTTACGGGAGAAGTAATGGGCGCCGCCTGCGCGCCCAGGCTTTATTGACCAGCACTCGAGTCGTGGCGGGCCCCACCACGTCGCCCGTTGGAGCCGAGGAGGTCGTGGCCGCGGGCGCAACCGCTGCGTGACACGTGTCGCGGCCCTGCCAGGCATCTTTGGCCCCTCGACGCTTCGCCTTCGTCCATGGGCCTCGGCGTGCCCATCGCGGGCCCGGGGGCTACTGTCGGCACAGTGGAAACCAGGGTACCACGGGCCGGCCTGCCAGGGCCCACAAGATTCTTTGGATGATTTTCGCTAAGGACCAGGCTCTCCAAGCCTGGCGAGCTTCGCGAGGATTTCTCCCCTCGCGAAGGGTTTTTCTCCTCGCCAAGGGTTCTCTCCCTCGGCGAGGGATCGCTCCTCGACAAGGCGTCTCCGACGCCGCCCGCAATTCTACTAAGGACCAAGCTGAAGAGCTTGGCGAGGCTTTTCGCCTCGCGAAGCGCTTTCTTCGTGAAGCCATCTCTGCCCCCACGGCAGAGTGCACATGGGCTCTGCGCCGGGTGCAGAAGTGACGCGCGTGCCTACGCGCGATGACGACAACGCCGCAGTTGCCGTTTCCATGTATAAAGCAGTCAACAAAGCGGAGCCAAGCAAAGCGGACAACGAGTATTGCCTCTTTGGTGACAAGGGAACAGTCTGCAGCTACGCTCCAAGGACGACGTCACTGTGGGTCACCTCCCACCTCGGCAAGCGCCAGCCCGCTGTCCAGCTGGTCGGTGCCCCTTTTCAGCTTTGGTGACGCCGTTCCCCTGCCGTGGACCGCGTCCACGATCTTTACCTTTGTGGGTAGACCTCACCTTTACGGTGCACCGCGCCTCCTCCTTCGTCGCCNGCCGACGCCGCCCGCAATTCTGCCAAGGACCAAGCTGAAGGGCTTGGCGAGGCTTTTCGCCTCGCGAAGCGCTTTCTTCGTGAAGCCATCTCTGCCCCCGCGGCAGAGCGCACATGGGCTCTGCGCCGTGTGCAGAGTGACGCGCGTGCCTACGCGCGATGACGACAACGCCGCAGTTGCCATTTCCATGTATAAAGCAGTCAACAAAGCGGAGCCAAGCAAAGCGGACAACGAGTATTGCCCCTTTGGTGACAAGGGAACAGTCTGCAGCTACGCTCCAAGGACGACGTCACTGTGGGTCACCTCCCACCTCGGCAAGCGCCAGCCCGCTGTCCAGCTGGTCGGTGCCCCTTTTCAGCTTTGGTGACGCCGTTCCCCTGCCGTGGACCGCGTCCACGAGCTTTACCTTTATGGTAGACCTCACCTTTACGGTGCACCGCGCCTCCTCCTTCGTCGCCATGTGGTAGCCCTTCCCGCCCAAATGTTTGGGCAGAAGAGGCCCAGGGCGCCTATAAAAGGAGGAGGAGCACGCCCTAGCAAAGGGTTCGATTCCTGGCTCGATCTTCGGTTAGTGCAGCTCTAGCAAACCCTAACCCTAGATCTGGAGATCAGCCAGTAGCCATTGTTAGCCACCCAGAGCTCGACAAGCTCTCCTTGTACTGTAAAACTCTCCAAGCAGTGCAATACATAGAAGCAGGACGTAGGGGTTTTACCTCCACAAGAGGGCCCTGAACCTGGGTAATACCTTGTGTCAATCTCTGCAGTGTCGTCCGCAGCGAGCCTGACGAGCACCGTCGCCGGAGCACGTTGTGGATTGTTTGACTCCGTGTTCAGCCCCTTACACGATACCTTGGAGACACCCCTAGTTCCTGGGGACAATCTCCGACAACTGGTTCATTAAACACATCAGCAAATTCATGCAGAAGGGATGCTATATCTGGGTATTCTTCTATGTTTTGCTTGGAGGTAGCAGAGATTGGGAAGAGATAATATCCAATAACCCCCTTCTTCAAGGCCTTGGGAAGTTTGTCTATGGACATGAGTTGCACTCCTTTTATCAAGGATTCATCTTGGAGGAGAATTTTTTCTTTGCCATACAACTTGATCTTCAGTTGTCTTGTTTCATTGTTGAATTTCACAGGGTTGTGAGTGAGCATCCAATCTCCTCCCAACACCATATCATAGCCCTTTAGGGGTAGGATCTTGAAGGAATTCTGGAATGTGTGTCCCTGGATAGTGTAATTGATTTCTGGTACATGTTCTCCTGTCTGTAGTTCTCCTTCCCAAGCTACTATTACCCTCTCCAAGTTATTGTTGACAGTGGTACACTTTATCTTGGTGGCGAATTTGAGGTCAATGAAAGTATGAGTGCTTCCTGTGTCAACCAAAGAAATTGCTTTTTTGCCACCAATAATGACACTGAGTGTGAAGGTATTCTTGGAGCTTTTTCCTTTTACTGCATGAAGGGATATTTGCATGAGTTGCTCTTCTTCTGTAGGACTAGTGTCAGGGGGTGTGTGATCTTCCAGCACATCTTGTTGAAGCTTTGGGTCCTCTTCACCTGTTGCTTGTTCTCCCTCAGTTGTCATCAGGTTGAGAGTCTTGTATTGCTGGCATCTATGGCCGAAGAACCATTTTTGCCACAGTATTTGCAGAGACCAGGTTCTCTGAATTTAACCTCTGGTCTAACAACAGGTTTATCTGCTTCTTTCTTCCCTCCAGGTTACTCTATCATATGTCTGGGTTTGTTCTGATAGGTGCCACTGTAATTCCCCCGTTACTAGTATTAGCACTGAATCTTCTGCTATTGCTTTGTGTTGTTGCATTTGCTCCCAGTTCCATTGCTCTTGCATAGTCCACCGCCTCATACAAAGAAGTTGGCTTCAAAGGTTTCATGTAGTGCTTGATTTCTCCTTTTAGGCCATTTATGTAACATTTGATATAGTAGGAGTCCTTGACTTCGGGATTTTCCTTTCTGGCCATTTTGTCTTCGAAAATATCTGTATATTCGGCTACAGTGTGGTTGCCTTGTTTGATGTTGTTAAATTCTTCTACTGCCTCATAAGAGTTGTCTCCAGTGAATCTTTATAGCAGGACTTGGCAAAACTGTTTCCAATTGAGGTTTTCATCTAGAATCCCTGAATTTCTCAACCATGTATCTGCTCTTAATTGTGCATAATCAAATTTAGCTTGTTTAGGTACATGCACTATGGAAAAGTACTTCTCAGTTGTGCAAATCCAAGCTTGTGGGTTACTCCCATCAAACTGAGGGAAGTCCATCTTTGGGGCCTTTGCAATTGCTTTATAAAATTGAGCATCACGGTCATGTTCTTGGTGCATGTTCCCTCTGTAATAGTTTCCTCTGTCGGGGGGTTCAGGTTGGTGAATGATGGGCTGGTATTGTTGTCTTGGAGGAAAAAATGGGGGGTGTTGTGGAGGTTGTGTTGGGTAGTATGGGTTGTGGGTGGGGAAAGGTGGCCAATTGGTTGTATGGTGTGGGATCTGATAGTTGTTGGGTGGGAAGTAATAGTCTGGCTGGATTGGGTTTTGGTGGAAGTATGGTTCTGCGTGTTGTGGAAATGGTTGTGGCGTGGTGGGTGTAGGATGGAACATTGGGTACGGATTCCACTGGTTAGGTGTTTCTGGGTAAGCTTGGTGGTAGGTGTGTTGGGGTTCCTGCTGAACAACATGGAGTATCTGCGTGTTTTGCTGACAATACTCAGACACATAATGTTCTCTATCCGACTGCTCTCTATCTTGTTGCTCTTGACACTGAAAGTCATACCTTGGCGGTTCAGTGACAACCGTTCTTCTCCAGTGAGGGGGGCCGTCGTGGCCGAAAGGAGCTGCCTTTTCTTGAGGTTGATGGTCCTGCCCGGTTATATATTGTGCTTGCACCGGTTGCTTATCTTTGTCCGCCAAGAGAAAGGCTTCAAGTCGGGAGAATTGCGCGCTCAGAGCTGATATCTGCTGCTGCTGCACGTCATCGACCTTCAGCCCTATTTCCTCTGCTCGATTGCTGACGAGCTCCACGTCCAGCTTGAGCGTTGCCACATCCTATGCATCGACGCGCTCCTCCGTGGCCTTGGATCTCCCCATGTCGGACTGTAGTTGGGCTCCGGAGTTTTACGAGGAAACTAGATCCCCAACCCTTACCAGACTACAGCACGCTGCCGTCGCCGTTCTCCACCAACGCCTCCTTGGTACACCAATCGAGCGTCTCCACTGGAATTTTACTACCAGAGAAAGGCTCTCTAACAACCCTGAGATGGCCTCGATCTGCACCCGAGCACTGCCGTTGCTGCCAAGCCGCCACCGTCGACTCGCGTCAAGAGCGACGCCACCGCCGCCTTCGCCACCGTCGACCAGCCACCCCGACGCCGCGAAAGGGTAGGGAGGTTGGGATTTTACGAGAGAACCCAACCACCTTCGCTACTCCGATTCGAATCGCCTCCCGGATCTAAGCCTTCTGTCCGCTCTCGGATTTGATTGTTTGAGGTGGAGAAAAGTTTGGGCCGAAAGATCTCTGCTCTGATACCAATTTGTGAGATCCCCGAATGGAATCCGACAGATAAACTCCCGATATGGAGACCCAACCAATGATTATTGGGAATTTCTACAGGAAAACTAAGAACAGGAAAATAAACCTAGGATTCTAGGCATAATTGACATATTTTCCATAGCCCTGTCGTCCCAACCTGGGAGGCTTATAAGGCGAGTCTGGTTTGATTATTACAACAATGGGTACAAGGAAGTAAACAGTAAAATGGAGGCGGGCAAGTGAAACTCCATCTTGGCCGTCGGAGTTAGGTCTTTCCTCGCAGCCGTCCGATCTTCATAACTCTAAACGGTACGTTAGTTGGAATAGAACATGTGCTTCATTTGTCTAAAGATACAGGAGCTGACACGGTGGCGACTACAGCAGACAGCTTGCAACGACAGCGCCCGTAAACGACTTGAGGCTGCAACCACGGGAACAACAGTAACGGCGGCGGCCGAAGACGGCTTACGGCGGCAACCACAACCACAGGAACGACATCCCCAGCAGAGACGCTTCCCTGTATCGTTATCCCATTACGCAGGATCCCCACCGGAATCAGATTTGTATTAGACTGGAATCCGATACCGTGTTATCGAATTACGGAGTATAACAGAAACAAACACGATTTAACAGAATCGGATAACGCTGCTACCAGGTTACGTTACAAAACAACGAACCAAACACCTCCTCAATGGTTCCCAAACTGATCCAAATTTTATTGGGATCTTTCCATTCGAGCCAAGGACAATAGAGGCGAAGGTCCCGTACAATTTTTTGAAGGTTTGAGATGGCGAGGCACCTAAGGTGGATAAGCCGACAACCTCTGTTACATAATATAAAACGTTTTAGCAAGCTAAATTATGGAACGGAGTGAGTATTCTCACAAGATTTTTTACTAATTCCGACCCAAAGGAACGTTTGCTCAATATTTTCAGTGCTTTATAGTATCTCCAACAGACACACTAAAAACAGCGCGCTAGAAATAACGACCTTCTAGCTCGGGCTCGGCTAAAAACGATGATCCAACGGAACGGAAGCTGTAAAATAACGCGTCCACCACCGAACGTTGTACAAGCCGGAGGAAACGCGCGAGGACCAACCGCCACTGGGAAGTTTCACCCGCGCGAGGACGACCAACACCGCTCGCTGCAAAATCAGGGTACCACGGGCCGGCCTGCCAGGGCCCACAAGATTCTTCAGGCATTTTTGCTAAGGGCCAGGCTCTCCAAGCCTGGCGAGCCTTGCGAGGGTTTTTCCCTCGTGAGGGATCTTTTCTCCTCGTCGAGGGTTCTCTCCCTTGGCGAGGGACCGCTCCTCGACAAGGCGTCTCTGACGCCACCCGCGATTCTACTAAGGACCAAGCCGAAGGGCTCGGCGCGGCTTTTAGCCTCGCGAGGCTCCTTCCTCGCGAAGCCTTCTCAGCCTCCGCGGCAGGGCGCACATGGGCTCTGCCCCCATGTGCAGGATGACGCGCGTGCCTACGCGCGATGACGACGACGCCGCAGTTGCCACTTCCATGTATAAAGCAGTCAACAAAGCGGCTTCAAGCAAAGCGAACAACGAGTATTGCCTCTTTGGCGATAAGGGAACCGTCTGCAGCTACGCTCCAAGGACGACGTCACCGTGGGTCACATCCCACCTCATCAAGCGTTTTCCAGCTTTGGTAGCGCCGTCCCTGCCATGGACCGCGTCCATGGACTCCACCTTTATCGTGCACCCCGCTCCTTCCCTCGTCGCCATGTGGTAACCCTTCCCGCCCAAATGTTTGGGCGGAAGAGGTCCAGGACGCCTATAAAAGGAGGGGGAGCACGCTCAAGCAGGGGGTTCGATCTTCGGTTGGTTCAGCTCTAGTAGACCCTAACCCTAGATCTGAAGACTAGCAAGTAGCCATTGTTAGCCACCTCGAGCTCTCCAAGCTCTCCTTGTACTGTGAACCTCTCCAAGCAGTGCAATACACCATAGCAGGACGTAGGGGTTTTACCTCCCAAAGAGGGCCCTGAACCTGGGTAAGATCTTGTGTCCATCTCTGCAGTGTCATCCGCAGCGAGTCCGACGAGCACCGTCGCCGGAGCACGTTGAGGATTGTTTGACTCCGTGTTCAGCCCCTTACACGATACCTTGGAGACACCCCCAGTTCCTGGGAACATTCTCCGACATTTGGATCGCCAGGTAGGGGGCTGAGGCGCGTCTTCATCCTCGACACAGCTATGGCCGGCTCTCGTGCCGAACGTCTCGCTCGCCGGACGGCTAGCGCCGCCACCGCTCCTGCGGGCCGCCCACGCGGCCGCCCGCGTGGGAACTCTGCTCCGGAGCGCCACGTCGACCCCGAGCCCCACGTCGAGCACCCGGAGGACGACGACCACGACCACGCTGAGGACGACCTTGGCGAAGAGGAGGCTTCCTCTCTGCACCCGTCGCGGGACCGTGCTGCCTCATCGCTGGGCCGCCCTGCGCCCAGCCCGGCGACTGCGCTTCTCATGGCGCATGAGCTGCTGCAGTACCGTCCTACGCCGGAGGCCCAGGAGGCCTGGCTCAACCGTCTCTCGGAGCTCGTCGGCGCCGCTCGCGTCGCCGCTCTTGCTCCCTCCCGTTCGCTGGTTCCTTCGGCCTGCGTGGGGGACGTGGCGCAAGGCGCCCCTCTCGCGCCTCCTCTCCATCCTGCACCTGCTCCAGCTCCACCGGTTGCACCGTAGCCTGCTCCAGCGGGGGCTCCTCCTCGCGACAACCGCGCTGCATCGCACGCATCGTCGCCGCACAACTGCCAAATTGTCCAGCGAGCCCCTGAGGACGCACGCGTGAGCATCGAGCGCCAGCAGGACAGACACAACCGCGCCGTCCAGGACGTCGCCACCGACGGGCGCCATCTCCGCGCCACCCTCGTCAGCGCTCCAGTCACCTACGGCACGACGGTTGCGTTCACTCGCACCCTCTGTCGCGTCATCTGGCCCGTCAAGTTCAGGCCGGACCTGCCCCCGCGCTACGACGGCAAGAACAACCCCTTGGAGTTCCTGCAGCTCTACACTCTGGCCATCCAGGCCGCTGGGGGCGACGACAAGGTCATGGCGAATTGGTTCCCCATGGCCCTGAAGGACTTTGCGTCCTCATGGCTCACCAACCTCCCCGCCGAGTCCATCAACACTTGGGAGGAGCTTTGCCGGTGCTTCGTCGCCAACTTCAAGGGCACGTATGAGCGTGGCCTCACGTACAACGACCTTCGCGCCGTGCGTCAGAAGCCTGGCGAGACCCTCCGCAAGTACATCCAGCGCTTCAGCCAGGTGCGCAACAAGATCCCCAATGCCACCGACGCGCAGGTCATTTCGGCTTTCCAGGCTGGAGTGACAGACGTGCGGATGCTCGAGAAGCTCGGCATCCACGACAACATCACCACCGTCGTCAAGCTCTTCGACTTGGCGGACAAGTGCGCCAAGGCTGAAGAGGGCCGCTTGTTCGTCAAGAACGAGCCAGGGGATCCCGCCGAGGAGTCCAAGAAGAAGAAGAAGTCCACTGAGAAGCGCAAGACCACTGCGGTCCTTGCGGCTGAGCCCGACGCCAAGCAGCCACGCGCTGCCGCTCCAGCCGCGGGGTCCGAGAAGAAAGACGACCGCCCTTTCTGCGTCTACCACAACAGGCATTCTCATGCCACCGAGGACTGCTACGACCTCAAGAGGCTCATCGAGGCTCGCGAGGCTCGAGAGGCGCGCGAGCGGGAGCAAGGAGGCGGGGGCCGCGGCGGCGGCCGCAGCGGCCGCGGAGGGCGACGCTGGAACAACAACTACAACAACTACAACAACCAGCAGAACCCCCAGGCCAACGCTGCCGAGCCCGCGAACGACAACCTGCCTGCTGAGGCTGATGAGGGCTACCAAGTGCCTCGCGGCGTCGCCTGCATCCTCGGCGGGGCTCAGGCCCCTCGCTCCAACCGCTACTTCAAGCAATTCGCTCGCGAGCTCGCGGCAGCCCTTCCCGGGGTTGAGGCCTCCAGGCCCCTCAAGTGGTCTGAGCACCCCATCACCTTCGACTCCAGCGACCACCCCAAGTCCACCTCAACTGTGGGCACCATCCCGCTGGTCTGCACCCCCACCATCAACAACATCGCCGTCTCTAAGACGCTCATTGATGGGGGTGCCGGCCTCAGCGTCATCTCTGTCGAGACATTCGAGAAGCTGCAGGTGCCCTACGAGCGGCTCATGCCCACCAGGCCCTTCTCGGGGGTGACGGAGGGCCTCACGACGCCTCTGGGGCAAGTGAGGCTTGCGGTCACTTTCGGCACCCAGACCAACTACCGCACCGAGCTGATCGACTTCGACGTCGCGCACATTGGCCTGCCCTACAACGCCATCCTCGGCTACCCCACCCTCGCCAAGTTCATGGCAGTCACCCACCACGCCTACAACCTCGTCAAGCTCCCTGGCTCCAGTGGCACCATCGTCATCTGCGGCGTAGTCTCTGACACCGTGTACGCTGCGCAAGTGGCCTACAAGGCCGCCGCGGTGGTGTCACCCGCTAACGAGGACGAGGAACCCCTCCCGAGGCCCCCCGCGAAGAAGAATCAGCTGTTCTCTCAGGAGAAGGCCGTGACAAAGCAAGTGCCTCTGGAGGCAAGCGGCTCGGGGGCTAGCGTCACCATCAGCGCCAACCTGCCTCCCAAATAGGAAAGCGCGCTCGTCGCCTTCCTCAGGGCAAACTTTGACATGTTCACTTGGACACCGTCAGATATGTCCGGAGTACCGAGGGAGGTGATCGAGCACCACTTAGCCGTGTGTCCAAACGCACGCCCCGTGAAGCAAAAGGCGCGGCGCCAGGCGCCAGAGAAGCAAGATTTTATCATCAAGGAGGTGGAAAAGCTGAAGAAGGCCAGCATCATCAAGTAAGTGGTCCATCCCACTTGGCTCGCCAACGGTGTGGTCGTCCCCAAGCACACCGGAGGCAGCCGCCTCTGCATCGACTTCACCGACCTCAACAAGACCTGCCCCAAGGACCCCTACCCCCTCCCGAGGATCGACCAGATCGTGGACTCCACCGCCGGCTGCGCGCTCCTCTGTTTTCTGGATGCCTTCTCTGGTTATCACCAGATCAAGATGGCAAAGGAGGACGAGGAGAAGACAGCATTTCTCACCCCTTGTGGTGTGTTTTGCTACGTCTGCATGCCCTTCGGTCTGAAGAACGCCGGCGCCACGTTCCAGCGCCTCATGAGGATCGCCTTGGGGGCTCAAATGGGGAGGAATGCAGAGGCCTACATCGATGACATCGTCGTCAAGACCCGCGAGAAGGACACGCTCATCCAGGACCTCGAGGAGACCTTTGCCAACCTGCGCAAGGTCAACATCAAGCTGAACCCCGCCAAGTGCGTCTTCGGGGTCCCTTCAGGCAAGCTCCTCGGATTCCTGGTATCTCACCGCGGCATCGAGGCCAACCCCGACAAGATCAAGGCCATAGAACAGATGCAGCCTCCTCGTCGCCTCAAGGACATGCAACGCTTAGCGGGATGTATGGCCAGCCTTGGCCGTTTCATCTCCAAGTTCGGCGAGAGGGCGCTGCCATTTTTCAAGATCATGAAGAGGTCCGGTCCTTTCAAGTGGACCCCTGAAGCAGCAAAGGCCTTTGAGGACCTGAAGAGATACCTGGCGAGCCCACCCATCATGGTTGCCCCACGCCCTCGCGAGCCTCTGAAGCTATATCTTGCAGCCACTCCTCAGACGGCAAGCGCGGTCTTGGTGGCTGAGAGGGAAGAGCCAGTACTCGACAAGCAGAATTCCGCCTCGCCAAGCCCAGAACCCCCCGACAAGGAAGCAGCCTCGTCAAGCCTCCAGCCCCAAGAAAACCTCGCCAAGGACTCCACCGAGCCTGGAGAGGAGCCAGCCGCTGCCACACCAACGACTACCCTCGTCGAGCATCCCGTGTACTTCGTCAGCACAGTGCTACGGGACGCCCGCGAGCGCTACCCCATGCAGCAAAAGCTCCTCTTCTCGCTCCTCATCGCCTCCAGGAAGTTGCGTCACTACTTCCAGGGTCAACCCATCAAGGTGGTCACCTTCTACCCCCTGGAGCAGGTCCTGCGCAACCCGAACGCGATAGATCGCGTCGCAGGCTGGGGCATCGAGTTGCAACCTTTCGAGCAGGAATTTGACACCACAAGGGTCATCAAGGGCAGGGCGCTGGCTGATTTTATGGCCGAGTGGACGGACACGCGCGAAGAAGAAGAGCCTCCAGAGGAGGAAGCTACAGCCTCAGGTGGGACGAAACCAGGCCCCTGGACCATGCACTTCGACGGCACCTTCGCGGCCAGGAGTGCGGGGGCTGGCGCCGTCCTCACCTCACCAACAGGCGACAAGCTCTACTACGCCGTCCAGCTATGCTTCAAGGACAACGACAAGGTCTCCAACAACATTACTGAATATGAAGGCCTCCTCGCCGGGCTCAGAGCCTCCATCGCCCTCGGCATCAAGCACATCCTCATCAAGGGCGACTCCCAGCTCCTCGTTAACTTCTCCAACAAAAGCTACACGCCTAAGGACACCTACATGGTGGCCTACCTTGAAGAGGTACGCAAGCTGGAGAAGCACTTCAGGGGCATGAAGCTCAAGCACATCCCGCGAGCAGAAAACCAAGAAGCAGATGACCTCGCCAGGCGAGCAGCACGAAGGGAAGCCCAGAAGCCTGGAGTTTTCGAGGAGAGGCTCACCAAGGCCTCCGTCAAGCAACCAGCGGCTAGCACCAGCATCGACGAGGAGCTCCCACCAGCCCCACCGAGCGGAGCGCCAAACTGTGGGTTGCCCTCAGGCGACCGCTTGCTGCTGACTCTGGTAAGCCAAGACACTGGCTGGATCGACGAGATCAAGAACTACCTGCAAAACCGAGCCCTCCCCGAAGACGACGCTGAAGCCGAAAGAATTGCTCGCCAGGCCAAGTCCTACTGCCTCCACGACGGAGACCTGTACCGTAAGTGCCCCAATGGGGTTGCGTTGCGGTGCGTCCCTGCCGAGGAAGGCCGCCAGCTCATCAACGACATCCACAGCGGCGAGTGCGGCCACCATTCTTCCTCGCGCACCCTTGCAGGCAAGATCTTCCGGAGTGGCTTCTACTGGCCTTCAGTGCTTCAAGATGCAGCTGCCATCGTCCAATCCTGCGACGCCTGCCAATTCCACGCCAAGCAAATTCACCAGCCCGCGCAAGGACTCCAGACCATCCCGCTCTCCTGGCCGTTCGCGGTTTGGGGGCTGGATCTGCTAGGGCCCTTCCCGCGAGCGCTCGGGGGCTACCGCTACCTCTACATCGCCATCGACAAATTCACCAAGTGGCCTGAGGTGGAACCCGTGCGCACCATCCCGGCGAAATCGGCGGTAAAATTCATCAGGAGCCTGGTCTGCCGCTTCGGCGTGCCCAACCGCATCATCACCGACAATGGCTCGCAGTTCATCAGCGGCGCCTTCAAGTCCTACTGCGGCAGCCTCGGCGCCCAAATCTGCTACGCCTCGGTGGCACACCTACCAAGCAACGGACAGGCTGAAAGAGCCAACGCCGAGGTGCTCAGGGCCTCAAGACGAGAAGCTTCAATCGCCTCAAGGCCAGCGGCAAGCACTGGATCGACGAGCTCCCCTCGGTGCTCTGGTCCATCCGCACCACGCCAACAAAGCCTACTGGTGAGACGCCGTTCTCCCTCGTCTATGGCGCCGAAGCCGTCCTCCCCAGCGAGATCACCCATGGCTCTCCACGAGTCTTGGCCTTCAAGGAGGCTGAGCTGGACGAACTCCGCAACGACGACCTACTGCTGCTTGAAGGGCTCCGCCGAAATGCGGCCCTGAGAGCGGCAAAGTACCAGCAAGACCTCCGTCGCTACCACAGCCGCCACATCTGGCCGCGCACTCTCGAAGCAGGAGACCTTGTCCTGAGGAGAATCCTCTCCAGGGCAGGCCTCCACAAGCTCTCGCCGATGTGGGAAGGCCCCTACAGAGTCGTGCACATCGCCAGGCCTGGCTCTGCGCGGCTCGAGACGGAGGACGGCGTTCCTGTCGCCAACCCCTGGAACATCCAGCACCTGCGCAAGTTCTACCCCTGATCGCCACCGGCGAGCAACTTTTTGCATCAAGGGAGAACCACACGCCATCATCCTCCACGAGGAAAAACTTTGGGCTCCCCTCTCTACTATACGTTGCCGCGGGCCATTCGAGAAGACTCCCAAGCCACCAAGCCTCGGCACGGTAACCTCTTCAGGCACCATGCCTTGGCGAGGTGGATCCCCATGCCGGTCATGGCGGAACGCAGGCTAAAATCCACCCCCGCCTAGGGGCCCCTCTGAGCTCTCTCTACATGCGTCTGCCTCGGGCACGCCCCCTCGAGAGTCTCAGCCACAGCATGTGGACCCCATGCCCAGAGCATGGCGGATTTTTTTTGTGCTTCTGGCCACGCCAGTGTAATGAACCTATGTTTCAGGTCAATTTGAACCTTTGCGCATCGCGCCAGCATATTTTGTTGCTTCGGTAAGCTCTAATGTTATTTGCTTTTCTTTCTCGCTCGTATGATCTCTCATGTGTATCTCACGAGCGGGGGCTAGCATGGTGCCATGCCACGGGAGCATCCCGGCAGCACCTAAAACCCAAGGGATCCGAGCTCTGAACTTGCGGGTCAGCTCTCATGCATGTCAACTCCCAAGGAGCTCTGAACTCATGGGTCAGCTCCCGCGCACGTCAACTCACCAAGGATCACCAAAAACCTTCGTGCCTGTTCTCCTCGCAAGACACACATGAAGGAACCTACGAGCACCATAAGTTATCTAGCTATGTCTGCTTGTGGGTATGCCTATCTCTCCAAGTGCAGGAAAGCAGGCTCTCCAAGCCTCAGGCAACATCAGGAGGAAAACACCTCGCCAGGGAACCAACACCCTCTCCAAGGCGAAAACGCCTCGTCAAGCTAAGTCTAAACACTTGCTCGAATTTCCTCTCGCTGGTTTTTGCCCCTCGAGTCTCTTTTCTCTCTCCTATGCCTCATGGGCTGCTTGCACGTCAAAGGGGGGCCCCAAGCATCGCGCTTCGAGGAGCCCTTACTTCTTGAGGCCTCACGCACCCCCCGGCCTTGTGGAGCCCTGACTCTCACATACCGAAGCGGCGGTGGTGTAGCGCTAAGAGAGGGTCCTAAGACGTAGAGCGAAAAAGACATGAAGGGGAAAGACAAAAGCCACCCGAGGGACATTCACAAGCACACTCAAAAGCTTAAAAGCAAGTCTTTACAAAGCTGTTACAATCAAAATGCTAAGATAGTGTGCCCCATGCACGTCCAGCTACCAGAAGGAGTTTAAGCAATCGCGCCTCCTGAGGTGCCCGCTCCGTCCACGGCAGCCTCCGCCTCCAGGGCACCTTCCTCGCCGTCGCCTTCGTCTTCATCGACCAAAACTTGGTCGTATTTCCTGGCGAGCACCTCAGCGGCTTCCCGCGCCTTGCTGCGGATGTCGACCGGCGCCATCACGGCCTCGAGGTCGAATGAGGGCCAGAGCCTCAGGAGGTTGCTGAAGACGCGGCTGGTGGCGAGGACGAGGAGATCGCGGCTCTCCGCCACAACGCGCTCGTCGAAGCGCTTCGCGACCTCTTCAAGCTTCCCAAGGAATTGCCCGAAGAAGTGCGTGTGTGCGACCTCGTCGTCGATCCCTCCGGCGGGAAAATGGGGGACCTCAATCCTCATGTCATCCCCGATGGCGTTCGCGCGACGGACCAGCTCGTGAAGCATGAGCTGGCGCTGGCGCGTCATGGCCCGGCCGTGCTGCGCGGTGTCTCGCGCCTGCTCCGCGAGGTTCGCGGCCGGCCCCACCTGCTGCTGGAGGTCGCTCAGGTCCGCCTTCAGGGCGGCAATCTCCCTCTCCGCGCGAGTCTGCGCCTCCTTGGCGCGCTGGAGGCGGGAGGTCATCTCCTTCTCCTGCTTCTGGAGCCCTTCGACCTGGTGTAGGAGCTTGCTGCGTTTTATTGTGAAACGCTCCTCCTGCTTCGTGACCTTGGCGCTATAATCGTCGGCAAGGCCTTGGCGGATGCGCTCCACCTTGGCGCCGGCCTCCCCCTGGATCCTCTTCTGCTTCAGCGCGAAGTCAGCGTTGGCCTTGTCGTGACGCTCCTTGTGGGTGGCCTCGCTCCTGGCCACCGAGCTCTCGCGCTCCTGCAGCTGCCCCTCGCGGGTGGCCTGGGCCCCCTCCAGCAGATGGACCTGCTCCTCGTGCTGGTCCAGCTCCTTCTCCCGGAGGGAGAGCTCTTCCTCGTGCCGCTTCAGCTCTGCCTCCCGAGGCGCCAGCTGCCCCTCGCGAGCATCTAGCAGCTCGCGGAGTTCCTGCAAGCTGGCCCTGGCGGCCTCGGACTCGGCGGCGAATTTTTGCTCGGCAGCCGCTAGCTCCTGATGCTTGGCGGTGGTCTCCACCTCAAGCGCCTCCCACGCGGCGTCGAGCTGGTCCATGGTCTCCTCCACCTCCCGCTTGACGCTATCGCGGGTCTCTTTGGCGAAGCGGATCGCCTCCTCGCGCGCCGCCTGGGCCGTCGCGTCCTGCCGCCGGCACATCTCCACCCTCTCGTGGAGGAGGGCCCAGGCGTCAGCAAGCCTTGTTCGCTCCTCCTCCCGGGCATTTTCTTCCTCGGCGTATTGCGCCTCCAGCACGTCAAGCGCCTGCCGCGCTTGGCCGAAGACAACCCTGCGGCGGGCCGCGCGAGGGCGCGGCTCCCGCTGCGCCAAGATCCCCACGTCGTCGCGGGGCGCAGAGGCCTCGACGCTCGTCGAGGCGCCCGGGGCATCTTGCCTCGGACTCACGGCCGCTTCCGGCGCGGCCTGGGGGCTGGTGCGGGCGCCTTCTCCGCTGCCCACGTCGAGAATCCTCTGGGGCTGGGCGTCCTCTCGCCCCCGGTCCCGGCGTCCGTGGGCTCCAGGGGCACCTCCACCTCCTGCTCTTCAGGGGCGCTCCCCGCCCCTTCCATGATGGCCGCGTCCGCCGCGGCCTCGGGCGCGTCCGCCCTCCTTGTGGGAGCCTCCTCCGCCTCTGGAGGCGGCTCCATGACGATCTCTTCATCCACCGCTTCCTCTTCCTCGCGGTGCTCGGCCGCAGGAGGAGTAGCAGCCCGAGTTGGCGGCGGCGTCGCCACCTCAATCACCTCCTCCGCGCGGTGCTCAACCGCGGGGGGAGAAGCAGCCCTAGCTGGAGGCGACAGCGCCTCTTCGACCGCCACCACCTCCGCGCGGTGCTCACCCGCGGGAGGAACGACCTCTAGCTGCGGCTCGTCAGCCGCCTGCTGCGGCTCGTCGACCGCCTGCTGCGGCTCGTCGGCCGCCCGCTGTGGCTCGTCGGCCGCCTGCTGCGGCTCGTCGGCCACAGGCATCTCCTCGGCGGCGCTGGTGGTCTCCCCAAGCTTGCGGAGACGCCGCCTCTTCGGCGCCGCGGGTACGCTGAAGAAACACAAACAAGCAAATCCTTCAGGAGGGGATTCTCAGAAGCAAAATGCTGAAAGAAAAAGGACAAAACTTACTCGTCGGCCGCTCTCCACACCCTCTTCTTCCCCTTGGGTGGCTGGAGGGTGCTCGCTCCGGCCTCTTCTAGAGGCGCTGCTGCCTCCTCGCGAGGAGCATCCCTCGTGGCGGCCCCGGCGTTCCTATCGTGGAGGAGCTTGGAGCGGGGCTCGCAGCGTCCTCCCGTGCCACCTCTCCTTTCCTCCGCGGTGCGCCGAACCATGCGGAAGGCGTCCTCGTCGCTGCCGGAGGAGATCACTTCGACGTCTTCACCAGCCGGTGCGCTCTTTGAGGAGCCCGTGTCACCTCCTGAGGGATTGGTGCCTCTCGAGGCCCCTTCCTCGCCGGAGGGGTTAACGTTTCTCGAGGCCCCATCCTCGCCGGAGGGGTCAGCACCCCTCGGGGCCGCGTCCTCGCCAGAGTCTTCTCCTTCATCCGGCTCCGGCGACTCGTCCATGTACTCTGGCTCCGCCGCCCACGGGTTGGTGCGGGGCCCGCGGTGCCCCGCGGGCACGATGCCCCACTCGTCGAACATCGGCAGGCGCCTGCGGTGTTCTTCCACACTCTCCACAACGAAGTTGAAGAGCGTCTTGGCCTCCTCGGTAGAGGGGGACGGGATGTCCTTCGTGGCGAAGAGGATCCCCATGATCGGGTACAGCACCTCCCGCGCGAGGTTGTCCACGCACAGGCGCATCCTGTCCTCCTTGCCGGTGTACCGCCACACCGGCTCCGAATGCTGCTGAAGAGGAGCGATGCGGCGCCTCGTGAAGTCCTTGGCCACCATCTGGCCGGTGAGCCCGCCAACGCGAAGCCTCCGTATGCACTCGTACACCCCGTCGAGCTCTGGGCCTTCGAAGTCTGCGCTCGCCCAGCGCGCCCACTTCCTCGGCGGCGCCTCGGGCACCTCCAGAAGAGGATTGGTCCCCTTGGTGTCAACAAAGAGCCACCTCTCGCGGAACTTCTCCACCTTCTTCGTCACCTTGGTGATGGCGTTCTCGCCACTCCAGGCGATGGGAATATAGACCTCGCTCCTGGCGTCGGCGATGCGGAATGACACGCATCCGAGCCGCTCATTCTGCGCGGTGCTCCGGAGGGAGTAGAAGCTGCGAAAAAGCGCTACCGAGGGGCGAATGCCGACGTAGGCCTCGCAGAGGTAGGCGAAGATGGCGAGGATAAGGATGGAGTTGGGGTGGAGATGAAGAAGCTGGATCTGGTACGTTTCCAGGATCGCGAAGAGGAAGTCGGAGAAGGGAGGAACGAGACCGGCATAGAGAGCATGGAGAAAAATGGGGTAGTACCCCTCGGGAAGCCTGCTACCGGTCGGCCTCATCTCGGTGACGCCATGCTCGTTGGTGTTCGAGGCCGCCAGGTAGCGCACCTTCGCAATCGCCGCCGCGTTGATGCGTGACGGCGGCAGCGCCGCCGCCGCAGACGTGCCAGTCTGCATCGCGGCCTTGCCCTTCTGGCCGTCGGTTGCCTTCTTGGGAGCCATGGCCGCTGGAAGGAAGCTTGAAGACGAAGACCTCGGAAGCGACGAGCTCTGGGAGGAAGGAGAAGTTTGGAAGAAGAGGGCGGCGGAGTAATGGGAGAAGTGATAGGCGCAGTCTGCGCGCCAGGCTTTATTGACCGGCTCACGAGTCGTGGCGGGCCCCACCGGGTTGCCCGTTGAAGCCGAGGAGATCGTGGCCGCGGCGCAACCGCAACGCTCCACGTGTCACGGCCCAGGCAGGCGTCTTTGGGCCCTCGACGCTTCGCCTACGTCCATGGCCTTCGGCGTGCCCATCGCGGGCCCGGGGGCTACTGTCGGCACAGTGGAAACCAGGGTACCACGGGCCGGCCTGCCAGGGCCCACAAGATTCTTCAGGCATTTTCGCTAAGGGCCAGGCTCTCCAAGCCTGGCGAGCCTCGCGAGGGTTTTTCCCTCGCGAGGGATCTTTTCTCCTCGTCGAGGGTTCTCTCCCTTGGCGAGGGACCGCTCCTCGACAAGGCGTCTCTGACGCCACCCGCGATTCTGCTAAGGACCAAGCTGAAGGGCTCGGCGAGGCTTTTAGCCTCGCGAGGCTCCTTCCTCGCGAAGCCTTCTCTGCCTCCGCGGCAGGGCGCACATGGGCTCTGCCCCCATGTGCAGGATGACGCGCGTGCCTACGCGCGATGACGACGACGCCGCAGTTGCCACTTCCATGTATAAAGCAGTCAACAAAGCGGCTTCAAGCAAAGCGAACAACGAGTATTGCCTCTTTGGCGATAAGGGAACCGTCTGCAGCTACACTCCAAGGACGACGTCACCGTGGGTCACATCCCACCTCATCAAGCGCCAGCCCACCGTCCGACTGGCCGGTGGCTTTTCCAGCTTTGGTAGCGCCGTCCCTGCCATGGACCACGTCCATGGACTCCACCTTTATCGTGCACCCCGCTCCTTCCCTCGTCGCCATGTGGTAATCCTTCCCGCCCAAATGTTTGGTCGGAAGTGGTCCAGGACGCCTATAAAAGAAGGGGGAGTACGCTCAAGCAGGGGGTTCGATCTTCGGTTGGTTCAGCTCTAGTAGACCCTCACCCTAGATCTGAAGACTAGCAAGTAGCCATTGTTAGCCACCTCGAGCTCTCCAAGCTCTCCTTCTACTGTGAACCTCTCCAAGCAGTGCAATACACCATAGCAGGACGTAGGGGTTTTATCTCCCAAAGAGGGCCCTGAACCTGGGTAACCCAGATCTTGTGTCCATCTCTGCAGTGTCATCCGCAGCGAGTTCGACGAGCACCGTCGCCGAAGCACGTTGAGAATTGTCAGTGTCATCCGCAGCGAGTCCGACGAGCACCGTCGCCGGAGCACGTTAAGAATTGTTTGATTCCATGGTCAGCCCCTTACACGATACCTTGGATACGTTGGAGACACCCCCGGTTCCTGGGAACATTCTCCGGTCGGGGCAGCAGGCACGGGTGCGGCAGGCACGGGGGAGGCGGCGGCGGCGGCTGCGGCTGCGGTCGGGGCACTTGGATACGTTGGAGACACCCCCGGTTCCTGGGAACATTCTCCGGTCGGGGCAGCAGGCACGGGTGCGGCAGGCACGGGGGAGGCGGCGGCGGCGGCTGTGGTCTCGCCATGGCCGAGGCGACCTCGAGCTCCAAAATCCCGACCATGGCCGAGGCGAGCTCGAGCGCAGGGAACCCCCATGATGAGCGTTTATAGCCGAAGATCTCGGCGTCGGCGGAGCGCGGCGGCCTTCGCGCGTCCGGGAGACGGCGGCAGGCGAGACGGCTGCCAAGGGGCGGAGCTCGCCGGCGGCCGGAGGGGCAGACGCGACTGGAAGAGGTCCCTAGCGGCGACCTGGAGGCAGAGGCAACGGCGGACGGCGGAATCGCGAATCGATCGACCGAATCGATTAGCTAGCTCTCCGGCCTCGCAAGAGCAGATCAATACCAACATGTACTACTAGTACACATGTTAATCGACCGAATCGATTAGCTTAGCTCCCCGTAAGAAAAATCGATTAGCTAGCTGGAGCTATAGCTTCACCTGCCGACAGATCGACGGGGCAGTTTTGTCTGCGGATGGATTGACGGGGCAGCTGCTAGTTGCTGTTGTTGACTGCCGTCACGCCGTCGCTCAGCCCGCTCTGCCCGGTGTCGGCCTTGCCGTCCGCGTCGGGGAGGGAGCTGGGCCTCGCCGTTTGCGCCATTGCCGCCGCCTCGCGTCACCAAGCCCGCGCGCCGCCGCCTCAGGCGCTTCGCCGCCCCAAGCTCGTGCGGCCGGCGAGCTGCTCCCCTCGTCCAGTTTGGAACGGTGGCTGAGGGACATGATCGCTTTTCTATATTTTTGTTCAAGGACTTTTCTGTAAAACTTTGGATCTATTCATAATTTTAATTCCTGGACCCACGCCCTATTTTACAACGTCTGATAAAGCGCTACTAGTAGCATGCTGCATTTCAGCGCGTTAGGAAATACCGTTGTCGGTCTCACGCGCTAAAACATTTTTACAGCGCCACTTTTGCTGTTTTAGCGCGATGCCTCTGTTGGAGATGCTCTTACAGGGTGCCGGGAGGGACAACGAGAAGGGTGATGCGAGAGATTGCTTGAGATCCAGGCACAGACTTGGACAACACTCCACTGATGACAGCGGAATATTAAACCCCTCCCAAGGGACAAGCTTCTTTGTGAACTTTTCTTCTAAAATTTTTTTTCAAGAAACTTTTCTTCTAAATGTTGAAGTATACTCTTCTAAGCTGTCAAACCGGGAGGGGAACACCAAGTTATCGCATAAGAAATGGTGTGCGCATAGCCTGAAGTCTCTCAAGAATGACCTTAAGTCATTCGTATAGGAGCCATTTAAACGCCCTCAGTCCAAATTCAAAAGATAAGTGACTGATTACTCTGATTTATCCTTGATCGCAGTAGCATCGTTCAAAATCAACCAGACTAAGAAAAGGCCTCTTCTTGAACTGATTTTTCTAAATACAGCTCGACGATCTTCTCCTGGGAGAAATCAGTGAAGTACCCCTCCCCCGCGTCGAGGCCTTCCTCCTCCGCCAGCCGCCGCACCGTTTCCTGCACCTCCGCGCCGCCGACGCTCCGCGGGTCGAGCAGGTTGCACGCGACCTCCGCGCCGCCGTCGCCGTGCGCGAGGCCCATCGCCTGCACGGACCGGAGCCCGCCGCCGCGCTCGCTGACCCGCCTGGCGATCCGCCGGACGGCGTCCACGTCCGCGGTGCGCACCGGCACGTTGTAGTTGTCCACCCACGCCGTCGCCCCGAGTACCAGCACGCCCTTGGACGGCGACGCCGTGTCCGGCCCGGCGTCGGGCGCGACGGGCAGCGGCGCCGTGCCGGTGGCGTCAAGAGGGAGCGGGCCGCGCCATTGGGCGTCGGGCGAAGACGTGGGCTTGAAGTAGCCGAGCTGCCTCCTGATGGCCGCCAGCGTCCGCCCCTCCCGGTGCGCCGCGCCGTACAGGAACGTCGGCACTGCCACGCCATTGTCGCAATCCAGTGAAGAACGGATCTGAGCACTGATACGCCGCAGGAAATGGCAAGGCGGAAAACGGACGGGATTCGGTTACCTTGGAGCTCGTCCCCGATGTCGGCGGCCACGGCGGCGGCGAGCGTGGCGACGTCGCGGAGGGAAGACTCCGCGAGGGGGTGGAAGCAGACGTGGTCGACGGCGCCGAGCCGCGGGTGCGCGCCGGCGTGCGCGCCGAGGTCGATGGCCCCCAGCGCGGCCCCGACCACGCCGGACACGGCCCGGCGCAGCGGCGAGGCGGCGTCCTGGGTGAGGCGAGAGACGAGCGTGTAGCCGACCCGGTTGTAGGCGTCATCGACGAAGGTGTTGACGAGGACGACGGATGGGTGGTGCCGCCGCGCCGCCTGCTCGACGGCGCGCAGGGCCGCCGCGCTACGGCCCTCCGAGACGTACAGCTTGCAGCACGCCAGCATCGGCCTCAGCATCCTCCTCCGATTCTTCCTCGAGCTCCCCTCCCCTCCCCCTGCATCCAGATGCGACCAACAACGAAAAGGAGAAGATGAGTCTGTGGACAGAATTGAGCGGCGTCGATCATGTGGGAGAAGAGAACAATCGTCCACTGTCTCAGCCACACGATGGCTTATTCTTCTTCAGAGAGACGATGAAACATCATTGGCTCAGCTCAAAATTGCTCAGTTGTTCAAATGTGATTTAGCAAAACGTAAAGGGCGATTGCTGCTAATAATTTATTGTAAATAGCAAAATTGGCACTTATGTCACATCATTCCCCATGAGACTACAGTCACAACGACGAGAAAACCAGACAAGTTACGAGTTGATATCAAGGATGGCCAAACTTGACCATCAGCAGCAGTTCCAGTGTCTTAAAATGATAGTGTGCGATCGGAAGATCCAGCGGGTCTTTTACCTTTCACATCTGTGAAAACCCAACAAAAAAAAAAAACAGTGCCAAACACTTTTGAACATTCAGAACAGAGCGATCAAATTTGTCCAATGCCAAAATCTTCCGACCAGCGACATGAATTGACAGTGGCACCGTGTGTTCAGTATGTTGTCTCTTAACACATAAGATTATACAATACAAGATGTCCCTGACCATCTTGCGCTAAGATCGCCCTCGGGAGAATACATACCAGGTGGCAGGGTGTAGCATTATTCCAGCTACAAAAACTCCAAACCATGATCTATGTGTTGCCATGCAAATTCCATGCAACCTAACTATATAATAACTTGCACCTGCAAATTCCAGGCTGCATCCTACACTATCTTGCGGTATGTTAAAACCGCCCATCAAATGTGTGGGCGGCCTGGCTCCTAAAATTGGCTATCCTGATGCGCCAGCCGCCTTTTCCGCGTCCTTCTCGTCCTCGCCTTGCTCTTCCTTCGCGAACTCCTCAAGAAGCACACGCTGTCTCTGTGTCAAATTCCTGCAAGAAATTATGTGTGAGAACTACCTGTGACAGCACAGGTCAATGGAGAAGTTCTGGAGGGAACTTACACAGGGAGCTTGACATTGAAATGGACATACTGATCTCCATATGTGTATGAGTTTCTTGTCTTGATTCCTGCAGGTCATGACAATGTTTAGGATTATATGCAGGGTGCATCAGTTATTCAGTTGTCATATGATCATCCTCTGTGGCTAAAAAACCACCTAAATGCCAGTTACAGCAAAATAATGCATTTTTCTTCCACATCTTATTCTTTTCTAAATGAACTATGTCTACTTGCAATCCGATTGTGCCAGAATGAAACAGTTGATATTAGACACTACTTAGATACCTAGTAAGCACACCAAAGATGTACTACATACAATATGATATCATCAATTATTATGTATGTCACCATGTCTACATAAAGATAAAATGAACCATGGAAAAAAGATATAGTCCGGTGTGCAATTTACCTTTTCCTCTGAGAACAACCTTTTGACCAGGTTGGGTACCAGGCTTAACCTACAAGAATAAGGTGCATGAGAATGAGATCAATGGAGAATTTCCATATCTTAAGAAACACAAGAAGAATCTTGCAAAACTGTCGTAAGACTTATTTTGGGCTTACCTTTAGAACAACATCCCCAGCGAGTGTTGGCACTTGAACTGTACCTCCTAAAATTGCCTATAAAAGACAGGAAATTAATGCGGATGTGGACCATGCGAACAGTTGCGCAGTAGATGCCTACTCAACAACTAATATTTTAAGTATCACTGCAGTGTAATTAGAGATATGGCATATTTAACATGAGACTGCATCATGAGCCGGCTTATCAGTGTGAGAACTGCTATTTATCAAATTGAAAGGTCATGCAGATAGAGGTTAGTTTCCCAAGATTGAATTCAACATGTACCACGATTTGCACTCAAAACTTATCAGAGCTTAGAACAGAGTTCTCATGTTAGCATGGAGGACTTTCAACACGCAATAGGAAGGGGGTTCTTGCACTGCTTCCGTTTCACGTTGTCAATACAAATACAATTCATTTCGGTAGGCATTATTATTATTATTATTATTTATTTTATTTCTTTTGGTGTGCATCCTTAATGTCTATCTAGAAATTATGTTGTTGCAGAGGCCAGGTGTAATTGATATCTGCTTGGTATTAATATATTCCCTTTATCGAAAAAATACAAATAAAATGGCATAGAGCAAAGAAACGTGAGATGCTTCAAATTACCTGAGTCACATTCAAGACAGCATCGACATGGATATCACCTTTGTCTCTCCGGAATACAGGATCTCCACGAACCTGGAAAGAGAATAGCATTATGAAGGTCAACGGGCCATCTTCATCCACCAGTGGACTACTAAATGGGAAGAAGGCTGACCTTAACGGTTACATAAAGGTCACCAGCGCGAAGACCATCTGGATCTGCTTGACCAGATCGAAGCACTTTGAAAGTTTCCTCATCATCAGTACCTGCATGGACACAATAAGGTTACTTAGTAACGCAGAACAGCATGTGGGTACAGGCAATATCTATCAACAACTTAAAACCTACCAGGCAATATATCAAGAGTGACTGTTTTTCTTCCTGGCACAACTTTCCTTCCGTTGCACGACTTGCAGAAATCCTAACAACATATAACATTGTAATCTCCAGATCATAGCAAGTTATCAGAAATAGACAATGTATATAACGTACATAGCGGACAAGCATAACTACAAATCTCAACTGCGTATCCTATG
Organism: Puccinellia tenuiflora; assembly: GCA_012064385.1. Classification (NCBI taxonomy): domain Eukaryota; kingdom Viridiplantae; phylum Streptophyta; class Magnoliopsida; order Poales; family Poaceae; genus Puccinellia; species Puccinellia tenuiflora. The sequence continues at coordinate 462,295 of QRDG01001387.1, forward strand.
TCCCATTGAAGAGCTCAAAAATTGTATCCTTAGCAGTCCAGCTATCATCAGATAACTGGCCATAGGTCAATCAGTTAATACCCATTGTTGGCCTGATTTAATCTTGTCATGGTGTAAACTGCACATATAGGTTATGTGCAGAGTATAGTGTGAACACACATAGGTTGTGTGAGAGCTATCCTTGCTTAGGAGTTAAGTTAGTAGGTGCTAGTATGTTCTAGACTACTATTTATATGTAATTCTTAGGCTGGAAGATAGGGTAGCTCAGTAGAGAGCGGTAGAAGGCTCTAGAATGCTGTAGCACCAGCCTTGAACCCTCTATATAAAGAGAGGCACCCCATGTATGAAAAGCAAGAGAGTTGGAGAGCATTAGTTGCTGCTCCTGTAAGGTCCTAGCATAGGTTGCTGAGGGCAAGTAAGTTGCAAGCCAATGTCCTAGCATAGGTTGCTGAGGGCGAGCATAGGTTGCTAAGGTTTGCCGGCATTTGTTGCTGTGGTGTAGCTTCAGCAGGCATAGGTTGCCAAGCTTGTAGGCATTCGTTGCCCGTGTAGTGTAGCATTCGTTGCTACAAAATCTAATAGAAAAGGAAGGCATATGTTGCCTGAAACTAGTGTGCTCCTCTCTAGTTCTAGTCCCCTGTTGTCTTCTTTGGCTCTAGAGAGAGAACTGAGAGAACAGAGAATAGAGAGGGAACTCCCAACAATTGGTATCAGAGCCTCAAGATTCGAGGACCAAGAAGGACCGTGTGTCGGTCCCATGGAAGCTGGATGTGTGTCGTCCAATGACGTGATCAATCAAGGAAGGGTGATCGTGGTGCTGTCCACGGTCATGCCGGCTGCCAGAACAACGAGGACAATAGCAACGACTCCGAGACCAGTGTGCGTAGTGGGCGCAAGGCTGGAAAGAAGAAGGGGAAGTGCTACGACTGTGGCATCCATGGTCACTGCTCGTCCGACGACGAAACCGGAAGAAAGAACAAGTGTTTTTCGCGTCGGCGGATGAACATCCAGCGCTGATTGAAGATGACAAGATTAGGGGGGTGATTGTTGGCCTGATTTAATCTTGTCATGGTGTAAACTGCACATATAGGTTATGTGCAGAGTATAGTGTGAACACACATAGGTTGTGTGAGAGCTATCCTTGCTTAGGAGTTAAGTTAGTAGGTGCTAGTATGTTCTAGACTACTATTTATATGTAATTCTTAGGCTGGAAGATAGGGTAGCTCAGTAGAGAGCGGTAGAAGGCTCTAGAATGCTGTAGCACCAGCCTAGAACCCTCTATATAAAGAGAGGCACCCCATGTATGAAAAGCAAGAGAGTTGGAGAGCATTAGTTGCTGCTCCTGTAAGGTCCTAGCATAGGTTGTTGAGGGCAAGTAAGTTGCAAGCCAATGTCCTAGCATAGGTTGCTGAGGGCGAGCATAGGTTGCTAAGGTTTGCCGGCATTTGTTGCTGTGGTGTAGCTTCAGCAGGCATAGGTTGCCAAGCTTGTAGGCATTCGTTGCCCGTGTAGTGTAGCATTCGTTGCTACAAAATCTAATAGAAAAGGAAGGCATATGTTGCCTGAAACTAGTGTGCTCCTCTCTAGTTCTAGTCCCCTGTTGTCTTCTTTGGCTCTAGAGAGAGAACTGAGAGAACAGAGAATAGAGAGGGAACTCCCAACACCCATATCCCAAGTCATAGGATCATTTATGAGTAACAGGATCGCAAATAGCATGATTCCGAAGGGTTCATAACCATCAATGTTTATGTTTAATAGTAATGTATGATATGAAAATGCGGATGTACAAAGTCAAACACTAATGTGTAGTTATTCTGGTCATCTAGATGGAAGTAATGCAGATATGTGTTCAAAATAATACGATCTTTGTTAAGCTTTGAGTAATTTTCCTAAGGCAGGAAATCTCAAATGGTCAACATTCCCGAGGAAAACATTGAAACCGTGGTACAACAAATGTGCTACATCAAACAGATGCTTTTTAGTTTATTCTAACTGATAGTTGCCATTACAAAGCAATATCCCACCTTTACAGTCTTCCCAGATCCACCACACTGTGTGCATGTTGATTGCATCCTGAAGGGACCAGTTTGCATGACGATCTGCCAATATGAGAGGAAAAACAACAAATAAGAGCACTAATAATATTTGATTGGAGACACCTCATAAAATAGAAATATGTGTTGGAGGAAGAACTAACATGTCCAGAACCCCTGCAAGATAGACAGGTTTCGGGTCTGGTTCCAGCAGGTACGCCAGCTCCATCTAAAAAAAGCATTGTCTTATCAGAAGGAAGAAAGTATGACAAATACGTCATTGCTTCTAAGCAAATCTAGCAGTCAATACAAGTGAATATACATACGGCAAGTTTCACACGTTACTAAAGTTTGAAAGCTGATCGTTTTGGTGCATCCTTCAACTGCTTCCATAAATGATATCTCAATCTTAGCCTGCAAAAGGATTACATTAAACTTCAATTCAAGTAGTAGAACTGTAACTGTCAAAGAAAATGAGTGTAGAAATAACCTTAACGTCCTGTGCACCAGATTCTCTATCTCTGAATATATTCCTGAAGAACTGCATAGCAAACAGAGATAGCAGAAGTTAGATTAGTTATGTTAGGCTCATAAGGAGATTACAATATATATGAACCAGAGCATTCATCTTTTCAGTACCAACGAAAACCAGAAGGTAGAAAAAAAAGAACAATTATCTGCTTAGCAAGCTAACTTGATGAGAGAAAGAAATATCATATCTGAAATAAGAGGGTGCATGTGGTGCTTTAGAAGAACATCTAAATGGTGTAACAACTAATCAACCCAGCACTGTGTCAAATTAGTCATCATAAAAAAACCAAGCCTGTAAAATAAGAACACACATATTGGGTATCTTGTGCCTGCTGACTAACACACAAATGTTGGCGCTCGGCTAAAAAAATCCCTAAAATGAAAGTCCAAAAGATGACATGAATTTCCAGACCACCCAACATACATAATAATGCTAATGTGAGATCTAAAAATGAAGCAAAACCACCAAGCAGAAATCTTAAAACAATAGATAAGATTAAACTCCAAACAAATGACATACATCATTCATTCCACCGCCAGCACCAGCACCACCACCGAAAATATCCTCAAAAGGATTTCCAAAACCGCCCTCGAATCCACCAGCTCCACCTCCAGCCGCAGCTTTCTCATACTGATCAGGGCCAACCTGTCAAAATCAGGCCAACAAGTGACGACGCAAATTAAATTAGCTATACTGTTTCTGGCTAATTATCTAAAGTTTAACGCATTTGTTTTTTGGTAACTAAACATAAATAAATAAAAGGCCATTGACAGTAAAAAGCAAGGTAGACATATGTATAATCAGAGAGACTCAATTGCTACCTGATCATAAAGCGTTCTTTTTTGTTCATCCTTCAAAGTCTACATAGGAGAAGGGAAAAGTATGTATTAGAACTATTAGAAGCTGTATAGCCTTAACATAGGCATGCACGCTGAAAGAAAATCAGGCACCTCATAAGCTCGCTGAACCTCTTGAAACTTCTTTTCTGCGTCAGCATCACCTTTATTTGTATCTGGATGGAGCTTCTTTGCAAGCTTTTAGAAGAAAAAGCAAGTGTAGAAAATATAAGACGGTAAGATATTGCATGCCATAAAAAATGAACCATCTTACAGTGTAGTGTATACAGAAAATGTACTATATAAGTTAACGTCAGTTCGTAGTGAAGCAAAACATCGATGCGAATTAATTTCTCCACAACAGTATATCAAGCATCTAAAGGCCCTACACGCTTTACTTACACTAACCTGTACACTATACATTAATGGGTGAATCGTGATTTGATTTTTTAGCACAGAACACATGGCAAACTTATTGGTGATTTGATCCCTGAACGCAGAAATCATGGCGCTTATGCCAGGCATTTAGCACGCAATGCTTGTGCAGTTGTAGCTTGGAACAACTAAAACTACTAACCAAAAGCAAACTTCAAGTTCAACCTTGAGATGTAAGATATAAAATTACAGACCACAACTTAGATGCACAGTTTTGGCCCGCTCAATTCAGTTAAGCACAAACAACAGAAAATTCCCTGAATAAAAGCTCAGGTCCAATTGTACCGACTACCGAACCATACCGCATAATACGCCTTCTTGATCTCGCCCTGGCCGGCGTCCTTTTTCACGCCGAGCACGTCGTAGTAGTCCCTCGCCGCCACGGGACTGGTCCCTGCACAGACTTACAACTCAGGGCAAGCTCACCAAACCGGGAAACAAAAGTAAGCCACGATCCCTCATTCCCCCATGTCCTCACCGTGGAAGAACCTGGTGTGGCTACTCGGCGAGGAGAACGGCGGCCTCCAGGAGGGCGCCCCGCGGCTGACTTCGCTCCATCTACCTGCACGCACGCAAGCAAGATCAATCAGTCAGGGGAGGTAGAGACAGCCAACTAGACCCCCAGGAAATCGGGAGCCGGCCCGACCTCTGTGCGCGCGCGAGGCCTGGAAGGAGGAGCGGGCGGATGATGAGGAGGAGGCGGAGGAGGAGAGTGAGCGGCGAGCGAGGAGGAGCGCGAGGCGTGCGCCGCCGGGGAGCCGCATGGTCGGGGGAGGAGGAGAGGTCAGTCGATGGCCGTCGGCGTCGCCGCCTCTGGGTTAAGGTGGAGAGGGAGCAAGGGAACGTTCTGGAATGCGCTGCTTAGCGGGCCCCCATTCTTCTCGAGACGGAGGACCATTCTAGCCCATTTGGCTTGGTGTTTGTTCTGACTTGGATGGGCTATACGGCCGGCCCGTATCAAGCGTGCGAGCCCGAAACAGTGGGCTCGGTAAGCCCGAAATGATGGACTTTTGAACCGTTTCAATACAGTCATGGTATCGCATCATATTGTCTGAAATAAGGCCTTTGTCTGACAAGAAAAACAATTTCTCTGGTTGATTCGACTCATGACAATAAAACATAATTTCTTCCTAGCATGGCTCATCGGCATGAAGGAAATGGGAAGAGAGAAAAGACATTTTTCCCCGAGTTTGGTGCGAATGTAGGCATTGGACTATCGATTCTAATGTGACAACCTTTATCATTGAATCAACGTCACATAGTGGTTCATCTTACATGTCGAAAAGTGAATAATGCATAACTTCAAGATGCACCATAGAAAAATGTGTGTTTTACATATAGTATTGTTTTGTGAACATACATGTTTTGGAATGTTGAATATTCCTACATCAATTTTGACACAACTTAGGTGGAAGCTCATGTAGGCATAAGATTACCCAAATAATATTATTGGAAGTGAATTGCATATTTATTGAATGGTTGTTGGAAGTGCATAAGGAATCACACTTTATTATTAATTAATTGAATATCGGTGATTAAGGTCCCCCACAACACTCTAATGTAGGTATCTGGGTAATCAATCGAATATGATTCTTCAACAAACAATCGAATCAAAGAGCATGGGATGAGAATCATAAAATTGATCAGTTATTATTTCCTCACAACACTATAAAGGACATATAAATTGTATTTGAGAAAATTTACTTAAAATAAGGTATTCGGGTAACAAATAAATAAACTGATATACACGAAAGTAGCTTTACATAGTAGACAGACATACCGCCCAAAGTACCCTCCAATGTTGTAAGCTTCTATTTAAAGTTATAACACAACTTAGAAAAATAACAATTGTCCCCGAGGAACACAGGTTCAATAGCAGCAAATAGATAGAAAAAATCAAGGAGGAGTGTGTATTTGTATCATACTAAAAATCATTTCGTGCGGTGATATATCATACTCAGGTAGGAGTACTCGGTTCTTAATTGACCAAAACAGTCCACAAAAAGAAAAAGATACAAAATTTTGTGAGTTTGAAGATAGAATTACAAGTTTAAAAATAGGTGTAAGATGCAGGGAGCAGTCGCAGTTATAGAAAGACTTGGAGAATTGGAGGACTCGAGTATCCGCCTCATGTTGCAAGCCAATGTCGGTTTTACATAGGTCATTGTTGGAGCTGTCTATGAGGAGCTAGACGGTGCCTTCGAGCCCTTTGTCATAACACTACAAATAACATATTAATTATATTTGAGTTTTGTTTCCTGAAAATAAGGTGTTTGACTAACATATAACTAAATTGATACGCACAAAAGTAGTTTTACAGAATCGACAAACTATCCAGAATACCCACCAATGCTGTAAGGCAATGGGTCGTTCTATTTGATCACGCACTTGTACCATTCATTGGTACACTAAAGAATGGGACAGATTCATGCTTTCTCATGATGAGGACAAATTATATTATGTAAAAAAAGCTTCTACAAGATATAACACAACATAGATAAGTAATAATGACCCTAGAGGAACAAATGTTGAATAGTGGCAAATAGAAAAAATACCAAGAGGGCATATATCATACTAAAAATATATTCAGCTGTGATATCTCATACTCAGCTACGAGTACCCAATTCTTGATTGACCCAAACAATCTACAAATAGAAAATAGCAGAGGACATTTTGTGAGTTTGTAGATAGAAATTTGCAAGTCTTAAAATAGGTGCGAGCATGCAGTTCGAGGATTGGAGGATTTGAGTATCGACCTCATGCTACAAGCCATATCGACGCTGTGTAGGTCTCTGTTGGAGGTGTATGTGAGGAGTCGGTCATAGCGTCCGAGCCCTATGGTATTGGCTTCTTCCTTCCTACCACCTTGCTTGATCGACATCGTATCAAGCAAGGGCAATGTCACGCAGCGAAGACGACCCGGCGTAGGGCAAGGTTTACTAAGGTTTCTCCTCGCATAAATCAGGTTTCGATCTCATAGTTTGGTTCTCCTTGTTCTAGTTAACGATGACAACTTACGTGGAAATACATTAATTAATCGATCGGTTCATATTTAATTAAGGCGTATGAGATATGAAATTGAAATGATCGAATGTTATGCTTTTTTGTGGGATTTATTTATTTATTTTGCGTCCCTGTCTTCCTATCACCCCGTGAGGTAAACAGAAAATTAATGAAC